>CM042851.1:51112801-51488100 GCA_023653725.1 Bungarus multicinctus | reverse complement strand
AAAGAGAGAGAGGACAGAGGGAGGAAGAAAGAAGAAAGAAAGCAAGAAGGAAAGAAAGAAAGAAAAAGAAAGAAAGAAAGAAGAACAGGATAAGATAAGAAGGAAAGAAAAAGAAAAAGAAAAGAAGAGGAAAGAGAAGAAACAGAGAAGAAGAAAGAAAGAAGAGAAAAGAAAAGAAGAAAGAAAGAAAGGAAAGAAAAGAAAGAAAGAAAAGAAAGAAGAAAGAAAGAAAGAAAGAAAGAAACAAGACAAGAAAGAAAGAAAGAAAGAAAAAAGAAAGAAAGAAGAGGATGAGTAGATAGATGAGTAGATAGATAGACAGGCAGACACAGAGATACAGAGACAAGAGAGAGAGGTGATAGATAGATACACAATAGAAGTAGAAAGTGTGTGTGAGAGAGAGAGAACAAACTTTTAAAGATGCTGAAAATCGAATTCATTTGAATATCAACACCTGTGGCAATGATGATTTCTCTTGTGGTCAATCTAACACAAGCTAAAAATGAATATTTTTTTTCTCAATTTTTCTGTTTCCCTCACGCCTTTAAAATCTTTAAGGAAAGCTAAGGACTCACTGAGGAGTATTTTAGGAGGAGGATCTGACTATGGAGTCAAAGTGATTTCAGGATCTGAGGCCCTAAAGAGCAGGGAGACATCCCTATTTCCTCTCTCCTTCTAATCCACATCCTGCAACATGACACAATCTTCACACATTTGCAAATAAAAGAGTCGAATTACCCTCCCGAGTGTCATCTCAGCAAAAAAGACCAATTATTCCATGGCTTAATTAAGCAGAAGGGAGAGAGACCGACTTGCAAACACTGTATTCTAATATTCCAATAACTCAAGGCTTAATTTAAAAGAACCGGGTTGCGAGGTAAAACCCATAAGAACACACTAATATCAAGTCAATGATAGTTGTTACTTACCAAAAGAGGGTGGAAGAAAGACATTAGCGATGTTGTAACAATTGCTTACTGATTAGACTTCGGAGAGTACTCTGGAAAATAGCATTCTGGGTTTTGTTTTTTTACAGTAGACAACGTTTGTTATATATATATATATATATATATATATATATATATATATATATATATACTTTGTATTATACTTTTATTATTTAAAATTATCAGCTTAAAAACCTTACACACATATATATATATATATATATATATATATATATATATATATATATATATATGTGTGTGTGTAAGGTTTTTAAGCTGATAATTTTAAATAATAAATAAGGGAGACTAGTATAGATCTATTTCGAGCTAGTTAGGCAACGAAACAAATAGCTTTCTGTCGGTATGGTCTCTGGTGATGAGCCGAAAGACAGAAAAGAAAGCAGTATGTTTTCTCCCTTAATTGGGGCTTAACAGGGTGTTGTAATACAAAGTATATATATATATATATATCTATATATATGATGATATAAGGAGAGAGCCAGTGGTTGTAGTGGCAATTACAACTGCCTCACATGTAATACTTCCCTGGTTCGAATCCAGTAAGGGTATGGCTAGCTGAAGAGAGCTAACTAGCTCGAAATAGATCTATACTAGTCTCCCTTATTTATTATTTAAAATTATCAGCTTAAAAACCTTATATATATATATATATATATATATATATATAATATATATATATATATATATATATATATATATATATATATATATATATATATATATATATATATATTATATAAACACAGTTATAAATGGAAGACTGGTGAACATATGCATGGGGGGAGTTTTTCAAATTTAATTTAAACATATATGCCTTTAATGACTTTCTCTGGATTCCAGGGAGGTTATGTCAAGTGAATTTGAGCTACCAATGAAATGCTTTGGTTAAAAAAAAAGAAAGAAAGAAAGTTAGCAGCTGCAATTAAATAATTCAGAAATAATTAATTCAGAAGACAAGCTGTTAAATTATAACCCTTCCCACTGGTTAACTGTGTGCCAAAATGTATTGTTTAATTTATCATTCCTAGTATTTTTAGCAGGCCTCAAGGCAGGGAATGAAGCAATAATAAATAGGGAGTCATGGATAATTAGGGAAGGAAATGGGGAACAAAATTATTAAGGGCTTTAGGTGAAGTTCATTATTACTATTTAATAGTGCCCAGGAGCATTTGATCAAATTATGGATCATGTTTGAGTTGGGAGACAGGGCTGAGTTTCTCTCACCAGCACAACTTCAAAACTTGCAGAGAGATTTATAAAATTTTAACAAGAACGAAAAGCAAAATATGTATCACATAGATACTGACCAAGCATATGGTTATCGGCATTGTGTCCTACCTAGAAAGCATAACCCTTAATTCTTGTTGATATTGTGTTCTGGCCTGATTTCACAACAATGCATGCCGAAGATGAGATGCAAGACATGCAGCCTTCCTTCCTCCCTCCCTCCCTCCTCCCTCCCTTCCTTCCTAAGACTTTCCTCCTGAAAATAACCCTGTTGCATTCATGGTTGGCTTTCAACATCAGATCTTACTAAACACAGTAGGGGCAAAAGCTAATGGCCACTGTTGATGTGGTGAGAACAATCAATATCAACTTAAGTTATGAGAAGACTTTATTGTGAAGTTGTTCATCTCTTCAGCTGATGAAATAACTCCAGGAAAGGAATTCAAATTGCCTTCCTCACCCTTTTTTTTCCTGTGTCAAGCCAGCTTTCTTGTGACATAGATAAAAGTAATGGTTTCATTCTGCATTTTTAACCATTCAAAATACCTTACGGTTCCACCATCAATGTTATTTTCCCAACAATGAAAATTTTAAAGAAAGATATATATTTATCATTAATCCCATTAATTCAATGATGTTACTAGTGGCTCACACTCAAGTTATAAAGTGCAGAGAGGTTTCAGAAATGAAATTTTAGCATTTAATTAGAATGCAGATAATTTTGCAATGAATGCAAACTGACTCTCACCAAACAACACATGCCTCTAAATATGGTTCAACTGGCTTGTTTGCACTTTTAATTCTCTGATCCTAATGCTTGTTTGTTTATTTATTCATGTCAGAAATATCACAGTTAAAAAAAGATCATGCTACAGGACATAAAATTTAAAGTAAAAATAAAGATTAAAATATATACAAGTCAAACAGGTCTTGACCAGAAATGAGCAACATTAATTGTATCTTAATGTTATTTTGTGTATATTTCTGTGCAACAGAGAAAGAGAGAGAGATGATAGATAGATAGATAGATAGATAGATAGATAGATAGATAGATAGATAGGTAGGTAGAAAGACAGAGAAAGACAGAGAGATATGATTGATAGATGATAGATGGATGATAGATAGATAGATAGATAGATAGATAGATAGATAGATAGATAGATAGATAGAAAGTGAGAAACAGAGGCACACAGAGAGATACGATAGCTAGATAGCTGATAGACGATAGATATATCTGATGATGACAGATGATAGATAATAGATGATTGATAGACAGAAAGACACAGAGAGAGTATGATAGATAGATAGATAGATAGATAGATAGATAGATAGATAGATAGATAGATAGATAGATAGATAGATAGATAGATAGACAGACAGACAGACAGACAGACAGACAGACAGACAGAAAGATAAAGATAGATACAAAGAAAAAAAGAGAGAGGCACACAGAGAGATATGATAGACAGACAGACAGATGGTTAGATAGAAAAATGGATACAAAGAAAAACAGAAAGACAGAGGCTAAATACTAACCCTTCTAATCTATAGTGGATATCAATAAAAACAGAGGATAGAAAGGAGTCTGATGAAAGTTGCTGACAGCTCATTTGCCGATTGGTGAAACCTGGTCATTCATGTTCCATTGTGTTTATATGTCTACGCAAACATACAAACAAACCTCATTCTTTTACCTTGTCTCACCACATTCCTTTTGTTGTCAGGTCCATTACTTTCAGTCTGCCTTCAGCAGGTTTTTGCATGATCTGATCATTTCATATGCCATTCCACTGCAACCTGCCTCTGGAAAACTAATAATGTGCATATCTGTTGACTCATTCTCAAGGTGAACTCAGCATTATGTTCCTCTCTACCTTTTCCTGTGGGTATTTGAAGTTTATTTTAGAAGTATACTATGGTTTTCTTCCAAAATTCATTATCATATACTATGACATTCATGTCAGCATTTAAAAAAAAAGGTTATTGCCTTTTCTTAAAACTGCCATTTTTTTCAAACCTAATTCTCCTTCATTTTTATTCACTTATTTGGCTACTAGGTCTATACCCAGGGTTGTCCCAGGGAGGGTGATATTAAAGCTATTAGTACGGTGAGCGGGAGAGGCAGATTTGGCGGTTATAGGGTGCCACACTCTGTTTCGGGAGCGCGTCTCCGCTATTTGTCTGCTGTGGCACGCTCCGACCCCCTTGTCATCTCCCGTTCCCCAGGGGGTCTGAGCAATCGGGCCCTGGGCCTTCGGCTGATGTTATGTAACGCCAGGTCCACTGTTAATAAAGCCCCTCTCATTTACGATTTGGTTTGTGAGGGGGGTGCGGACCTGGTGGGTGTCACCGAGACCTGGCTGGGCCAAGAGGGGGGAGTCCCTCTGGTGGAGATGTGCCCAGCCGGGTTTCGGGTTTTTCATCGGCCGAGGGCCCAGGGGAGGGGAGGGGGGGTTGCGGTGGTTATTAAGGAGGATCTGTGTCCGAGGGAAGCCACTGTGTCTCAGACGACCGGGTGTGAGCTCCTTTTTGTGAAGTTCGGTCCCAAGGTTCAGGTGGGCTTGCTGGTCGCATACCTGGCTCCCTGCTATGCGGCAGCGGCCCTGCTTGAGCTCCTTGAGGTCATAGCTGGCGTGGCAGTTGGGATCCCCAGGCTTATGGTCATGGGGGATTTCAACTTGCCTTCTGCCGGCGGTGCCTCGGGGTCTGCTCAAGAGTTCCTGTCTTCCATGACAGCCATGGGCCTGACCCAGTTAATTCGGGACCCTACTCACGTGGGGGGTCACATCTTGGATCTGGTTTTTGTCTCTGATCAGTGGCAGAGTGATCTGGGTATAGCGGATATAGTTGTGGAACCCCTGTCATGGACAGATCACTCGCTCCTGAAGCTCGACTTCCGTTCCGCACCCCCTGACCGCAGGGAGGCGGGGCCACTAAAATGGTACTGCCCCAGGCACCTGATGGACCCTGATAGGTTCCTGACGGAGCTTGGGCCATTCCCCGAAGCTCACACACACGACTCGGTTGAGGGCTTGGTCGCCACCTGGGATAGGGTGGCTGCCGGGGCCCTTGACCGAGTTGTGCCCTTGCGGCCTCTGACCCGGTGCCGATCCCATGTGGCTCCCTGGTTTTCTGAGGAGCTGAGGGAGATGAAGCGCCGGAAAAGATGCCTAGAGAGCAGTTGGAGGGCTAGCCACTCTGGGTCTGACCGAACACTATTACGATCTTATATCAAGACGTATTTAGTGGCGATAAGGATGGCGAGGAAGTCTTACCTCTCCACCCTTATTGCGTCCGCGGAAAACCGCCCAGCCGCCCTGTTTAGGGTGACCCGCTCCCTCCTGGAGGTGGGAGCGCGGTAGGACCCCTTGCAGGGACGGGCTGAGGAGTTTTCTAGGTTTCTGCAGGACAAAATCGCTCAGATCCGGGACGAACTGGACTCCGACTGGGCATCTCCGGGCGGGGGGGCGGGGGTGGATATCGGTGAGGTCAATTGGGTTGAGTTCGATCCTGTTACTGTGGAGGACGTGGACAGGATACTGGGGGGACTGAATGCCACCACCTGTTTATTGGACCCGTGCCCCTCCTGGCTGGTCTTGGCCACTCGGGAGGTGACACGAGGCTGGTTCCAGGGTATTATAAATGCTTCCTTGAGAGAGGGGCTGTTACCCGCCGCCTTGAAAGAGGCGGTGGTGTGGCCCCTCCTCAAGAAACCGTCCCTGGACCCAGCATTGTTATCTAACTATCGTCCTGTCTCCAACCTTCGTTTCGTTGCGAAGGTTGTTGAGAGTGTGGTGGCACGTCAGCTCCCGCAGTACCTGGATGAAGCGAGTTATCTCGACCCCCTCCAATCGGGCTTCAGGCCCGGGCACAGCACGGAGACGGCTTTGGTCGCGTTGGTGGATGACCTCTGGAGGGCCCGGGACAGGGGTTGTTCCTCTGTCCTGGTCCTGTTAGATCTCTCAGCGGCTTTTGATACTGTCGACCACAGTATCCTATTGCAGCGGTTGGAGGGGTTGGGGGTGGGGGGCACCATGTTGCGGTGGTTCACTTCCTTCCTCTCCGACCGCTCGCAATTTGTGTTGACGGGGGGGCAGAGATCGGCCCCAAGGCCCCTACTATGTGGGGTCCCTCAGGGGTCGGTGCTCTCGCCCCTGCTGTTCAACATTTATGTAAAGCCGCTGGGCGAGGTCATCCGTGGCTTCGGGGTGGAGTTCCATCAGTACGCTGATGATACTCAGCTGTACATCTCCACCCCGGGCCACCCCAGCGAAGCCGTCGAAGTGATGTCCTGGTGCCTGGAGGCCGTGCGGAATTGGGTGGGTCGTAACAGGCTTCGTCTCAACCCGACCAAAACCGAGTGGCTGTGGTTTCCTGCGCCCAGATACAGCCAGCTGGTTCCTTCGCTGGCCGTGGGGGGAGAGGTTCTGACCCCCGTGGAAAGGGCGCGCAACTTGGGTGTCCTCCTGGACGTACGGCTGTCTTTAGAAGAACACATTGCAGCCGTCGCCAGGGGGGCTTTTTATCAGATTCATCTGATTCACCAGTTGCGGCCCTTTCTGGATCTGGGCGCACTTCGCACAGTCACTTCCGCCCTCGTTATCTCCCGCCTGGATTATTGCAATGCTCTCTACATGGGGCTCCCCTTGAAGAGTCTCCGGAGGCTACAGTTAGTCCAGAATGCAGCCGCGCGGGTGATCGTGGGTGCCCCTCGGAGCTCCCACATTACACTGCTTCTCCGCAGGCTGCACTGGCTTCCTGTGGCCTTCCGGATTCGATTCAAGGTGGTACTGATGGTATTTAAAGTGCTCCATGGCTCGGGACCTGGGTATCTACGGGACCGCCTACTGCCATCGTCTACCTCCCGCCGCCCAGTACGCTCCCACAGGGTTTCCCTACTTGGGGTACCGCCGCCTGATCATTGTCGGCTGGCGGCCCCGAGGGTGCGGGCCTTCTCTGTGGGAGCCCCCTCCCTGTGGAATGATCTCCCCCCGGAGATACGAGCCATGACGGACATCCTGACCTTCCGGCGTGCGGTTAAGACCCTATTTTTTAAACAGGCTGGCCTGGCCCAGTAAGGGTTTTTGGGGGTTTTATACCTAATCTTGGGTTTTAGTTTTTAATCTTCCATTTTAAATTTTTATTAATCCCGGATTTTTAAATGTGTAATTGTAGTTAGACGGGATGCAGCCGGTTTATTTATTTAATTCAGTTTTAAATTTATTTAAATTATACTTACTCTATGTACTTTTATTAGGCTGTACACCGCCCCGAGTCCCTTTTTGGGAGAGGGAGCGGTATAGAAATATAAATATAAATAAAAAAAATAAATATACCCGTGCTTTGCTATGAAACTATGTGATCAGGTTTAGTTTTTGGGGAGGAAAATAAGGGGGAAAATTCTGCCTCAGTATCCATCAGTATTCATCTGGCTAGTGTCCTTTCATTGTGTGAGAGAGTTGAGGCTGTTTGGAAACTGAAACATGGAAACTGAAAGAGTACTTGCTGTGTGAGCAAGGAGGAGACAGCAAGGAACCTCGGCGTGGCTTAGCTCAACTGTTCTGTACTAAAGTTGGTTGCTGGTGTGAAACTGAAACTCCTCTCCTCTGCTTATGTTTTGCATTTGGAAGAGATTTATTTTCAAGTGGAGAGGGCGAGTAGAAGCATTCTACCATGTTAATAATAATAATATAGGAAATACTCTAAATGCTCTGATGTCATTTTGAAAAATCCTTTCTTAGTGAGCCCCTAGAAGCCAAGAGGGACATACATGCCAAAGTTCAAGGTTGTCGGCTTTACGGTTCTGGAGATTTTGTGATAATGCATGAGTGGTCTTTCGCTTTGATATATATAGATTTGCAACTGGTGGTAGTAGCCTTTTACGAGTAATCCTAGACTTAGGGTTCTGAATCCTTACAGAACCTTAGGGTTCTGAATCCTGACAAGCAAAGTCATTGGGAAACCAGATTCACTTAACAATCGTGTTGCTAACTTTAACAACTGCGGTGATTCACTTAACAACTGTGGAAAGAGAGGTCATAAAACAGGGCACAACTCACTTCACAAATGTCTCACTTAGCCACACAAATTTTGGGGTCAGTTGTGGTCGACAGTCAAGGGCTATAATTGTAATGGTTAGCATAAGTGGAAGAAATTATTCACACATACATTTTTCATGGCAAATGACAGTAAGTGCCCTTTTGGATATTGAGCTACTTAGAGAGAGACAAGATTTTCTACCAAATTTTTCCTGGTTGATGGCTTTAATGACAACCTGGTGTGTTTTTTTCCCTGCCCATTTTGCCATGCCTTCTGATGTATTGGAAAGCTGGAAGTCTATTAAGGGGTAAAACTCTCTCACGTTTCCAATTGATAATTTGACTGTCTGTATTAACAGGTAACGTCAAGTGGATAAACTATTCCCTAGAGTGACAGAGAGCTTGTCTTGCTTCATTGCACTGTTTTTCTTGAGGGGAAAAAGAAAAATACTCTACTTTTTGGTCTACAATTTTCACCTGTTTAAAGTTAAGACTTTAGATTCAAAGTTCAAATCCTTTTGTTTGTTCTATTTGGGAGTAAATGTCATATCTGTACATTTAAAAAAAAACCCAATATTTATTTGGGATGTGTGTAAGACAGAGTAATGAATGTATGTTTAGATAGATGACAGATAGATAGATAGATAGATAGATAGATAGATAGATAGATAGATAGATAGATAGATAGATAGATAGATGAAACAGAGAGAGAGATAAAAATAGATAGGTAGGTAGGTAGATGGGTGGATGGATGGATGGATGGATGGATAGATGGATAGAAAGGTTGGAGATGGTTGGAAATGGATGGAGATAGAGATGGATAGATGGATGGATGGATGGATGGATGGATGGATGGATGGATGGATGGATGGATGAATGGATGGATAAATGGATGGATGGATGGATGGATGGATGAATGGATGGATGGATGGATAGAGATGGTTAGAGATGAAATAGAGACCGAGATACAAAGTCAGATGTCTGTTCTTAATATGCAGCATGGATATGCAATTGACTGGCTAGGACTTGCTAGTCATGGCTAGGACAGATTTGTGATTTTCTTTCTTTCTTTTTTAACAGATGGGAGTACGTTTTCCAAGATTTCAAACCTGAGAATAATATTCTAATTTATTTATTTATTAAATTTATATGCTGCCCATCTCTATGTCAAGCAAATTTGCATGGCATACAAGTTCACCAAAAACAAAACAAAACCCAGTATTTATTTATTTATTTATTTATTTATAATCGTATTTCTATACCGCTCCCTCTCCGAAAAGGGACTCGGGGCGGTGTACAGCCTAATAAATACATAAAATACAGAGATACAAAATTAAATAGAATTTAAAACCAAATTAAACATAAGTATGCTGTATCCCAAAAATTTTAAAAATAAGTTAAAATTTAAAAAACCCTATTTACTAAAACCCCTTAAACCCTTACTGGGCCAGGCCAGCCTGTTTAAAAATTAGGGTCTTAACTGCGCGCCAGAAGGAGAGGATATCTGTCATGGCTCGTATCTCCGGGGGGAGATCATTCCACAGGGAGGGCGCTCCCACAGAGAAAGCACGCACCCTCGGGGCCGCCAGTCGACAACGATCAGGTGGAGGTACCCCAAGGAGGGCGACCCTGTGGGAGCGTACTGGGCGGCGGGAGGTTGTTGATGGCAGCAGGCGGTCCCGTAAGTACCCAGGTCCCGAGCCATGGAGCACTTTAAATACCATCAGTACCACCTTGAATCGAATCCGGAAGGCCACAGGAAGCCAGTGCAGCCTGCGGAGAAGTGGTGTTACGTGTGCGCCTCGAGGGGCGCCCACGATCACCCGCGCGGCTGCATTCTGGACTAACTGCAGCCTCCGGAGACTCTTCAAGGGGAGCCCCATGTAGAGAGCATTGCAATAATCCAAGCGGGAGATAACGAGGGCGGAAGTGACTGTGCGAAGTGCGCCCAGATCCAGAAAGGGCCGCAACTGGTAAATCAGACGAATCTGATAAAAAGCCCCCCTGGCGACGGCTGCGATATGTTCTTCCAAGGACAGCCGCACATCCAGGAGGACACCCAAGTTGTGCGCCCTTTCCACGGGGGTCAAAACCTCTCCCCCCACGGCCAGCGAAGGAATAAGCTGGCTGTATCTGGGCACAGGAAACCACAGCCACTCGGTTTTGGCCGGGTTGAGACGAAGCCTGTTATGACCCATCCAACCCCGCACGGCCTCCAGGCACCGGGACATCACTTCGACGGCTTCGTTGGGGTGGCCCGGGGTGGAGATGTACAGCTGAGTATCATCAGCGTACTGATGGAACTCCACCCCAAAGCCACGGATGATCTCACCCAGCGGCTTTACATAAATGTTGAACAGCAGGGGCGAGAGCACCAACCCCTGAGGCACCCCACAAAGCAGGGGCCTTGGGGACGATCTCTGCCCCCCCGTCAACACAAATTGCGAGCGGTCGGAGAGGAAGGAGGAGAACCACCGTAATACGGTGCCTCCAACCCCCAACCCCCCCAACCGCTGCAATAAGATACTGTGGTCGACAGTATCAAAAGCCGCCGAGAGATCTAACAGGACCAGGACAGAGGAACAACCTCTGTCCCGAGCCCTCCAGAGATCATCAACCAACGCGACCAACGCCGTCTCCGTGCTGTGCCCGGGCCTGAAGCCCGATTGGAGGGGGTCAAGATAACTCGCTTCATCCAGGAACCGGGGAAGCTGACGGGCCACCACACTCTCTACAACCTTCGCAACAAAGCGAAGGTTGGAGACAGGACGGTAATTTGATAACAATGCTGGGTCCAGGGACGGTTTCTTGAGGAGGGGCCGCACCACCGCCTCCTTCAAGGCGGCAGGTAAAAGCCCCTCTCTCAAGGAAGCGTTTATAATACCCTGGAACCAGCCTCGTGTCACCTCCCGAGTGGCCAAGACCAACCAGGAGGGGCACGGGTCCAACAAACAGGTGGTGGCATTCAGTCCCCCCAGCACCCTGTCCACGTCTTCAACAGTAACAGGGTCGAACTCAACCCAACTGGCCTCACCGATATCCAACCCCGCCCCTCCGCCCGGAGATGCCCAGTCGGAGTCCAGCTCGTCCCGAATCTGAGCGATTTTATCCTGCAGAAACCTAGAAAACTCCTCAGCCCGTCCCTGTAAGGGATCCTCCCGCGCTTCCATCTCTAAAAGGGAGCGGGTCACCCTAAACAGGGCGGCTGGGCGGTTTTCCGCGGACGCAATAAGGGTGGAGAGGTAAGACCTCCTCGCCACCTTCATCGCCACTAAATACGTCTTAATATAAGATCGTAGAAGTGTTCGGTCAGACTCAGAGCGGCTAGCCCTCCAACTACTCTCTAGGCGTCTTTTCCGGCGCTTCATCTCCCTTAGCTCCTCAGAAAACCAAGGAGCCATTTGGGATCGGCATCGGGTCAGAGGCCGCAAGGGCACGACCCGGTCAAGGGCCCCAGCAGCCACCCTATCCCAGGTAGCAACCAGGCCCTCAACCGAGTCGTGTGTGTGAGTTTCGGGAAATGGCCCAGGCTCCATCAGGAACCTATCCGGGTCCATCAGGCGCCTGGGGCGGTACCATTTAAGCGGCCCCGCCTCCCTGCGGTCGGGGGGTGCGGAACGGAAGTCGAGCCTCAGGAGCGAGTGATCTGTCCATGACAGGGGTTCTATAACTATATCCCCTACACCCAGACCACTCTGCCACTGATCAGAGACAAAAACTAAATCCAGGGTGTGACCTTCCCACATGAGTAGGGTCCCGAATTAACTGGGTCAGGCCCATGGCTGTCATGGAAGCCATGAACTCCTGAGCAATCCCCGAGGTACCGCCGGCAGAGGGAAGGTTGAAATCCCCCATGACCATAAGCCTGGGGGTCTCAACCGCCACGCCGGCTATAACCTCAAGGAGCTCAAGCAGGGCTGATGCCGCATAGCAGGGAGCCAGGTATGCGATCAACAAGCCCACCTGTACCTTGGGGCCGAACTTCACGAAAAGAGACTCACACCCGATCGTCTGAGAAACAGTGGATTCCCTCGGACACATAATAATATTGCATAGTAATATAAAATATTGCAATTGGGACCATAGTAATATAAAATATTGCAATTGGGACCATTAAAATTTAACCCAAACTCGGTAAAATAGATAAACAGGATGGAGATGGGATCTTCTTCTTTAGTCTACTAAAGACTCCCATTGGGACCCCAAGCCAATCAGCAGACACAGTTTCCAGTCCCTTTTTGAAGGCCAAGAGGGTGGAGGCAGATCTTACATCAAGGGGCATGAGTGATGGCAGAACAGGTTCTTCTCCTAGACCTTGCCAGCCAAAGTTCCTCGGCCAATAGTGTCTTCCACCAGGGTTAATGAGGCGGGCATCCCATTGGGGTGAGACAATTCTTCAGGCAACCTGGAACCATGTCATAATGATGATCTGGGGAAAATATAATTGTTGGAATGACCTCTTGAATAGTTTATAGATTCTTATCTAGTCAGCTACAGTGGACATGGTCTTCATGAAGCTTTGTGAATTCCACCTAAGTGTTATCTTCTTACTCTAGACTAGTCGGTTTAGTTCCTATTGATTTCACAACACTCCTTCATCTAAACCAAAGGTCTTCAAACTTGACAGCTTTAAGTCTTGTGGACTTCAACTCCCAGAATTCCTCCTCCAGTCATGTTAGCTCAGGAATTCTGGGAGTTGAAGTCCATATGTCTTAAACTTGCCAAGTTTGAAGACCCTTGATCTAAACTAAGGTGAGCTTGTGAGGTTGATACAGATTTGGAATTCTATCTACGGAAGGGAACAATTTCTCAAGCTCAGGCCAATGAAGAACTCATCTTAGGAGTTTTAATTTTAGATTTCCCTGTTATTTAAGGACACCGATTCTTTCAATTTGTCTGAAGTGTCTTTGAGTGGCAATTCTCTCACAAAAGCTGCCCGAAAGTGAATGTTATTGAAAGTATGCCTATATTTGTCCTGTGAAAATTGCCTCTTATCTGGCTAATGTTGTACAACAGCTTGCTTTTGACCTGTGGACAAATTGGGTAAATTGCCAGTATGTTGTACCATAATGAGGAATGCATAGTGCCCATTACTGAGTTCTTAATTTCCTTTGAACTAATCTAAAAAGGGATCCCAGAGCAGGAATTTATGAAAGTAGCATATGATAATACTCATTATCCATTTTTTTTAATATTGAAAAAGAGCATTTGGTTCGAACATACGATTAATTATTTCAATTATAACTATAGAGGATAGTAACTCCCGATACAGTGCAGACAATGATAAATCCATTGTACAGGCTCAGAAAGCTGGAAAACTCCAACAAAGAGCATCATTTGCTATTTACATTTCATCTAGAGTAAAATTTTAAGTAAATCTGTTGTGGAGAAATAGCTAAGGAAGATAATTTGGCTGCAATATGCATATTGAACATGATTGTAAGTCAGAGGAATAGTAGGAAGTTCGAAGAAAAAAATCCAGCTATATCAGCAAAATCTACAGAATGCTGCATTATCCCTCAGTTCTTCCCAAGTGGAAATTTTAATCCAGTTTGTAAATCTAAAGTCTATTTTTTTAAATATATGTTTTGTTTTTTTTAATTCATAAACATTTTTAATACAGTGTATTGTCAGGGCATATAATTTACATAAAAAACAAAGAAAGAACAAACAGAAGTATTAATACATATATTAGTAACAATAGTAATAATATAACAGAATAATTTTAAATAGTTTTCTCTTTATATTAGCTTATTTGTAATTCCGTTGATTCTATTAACATATTCATAATTATAAACCATCTTTATGCTTAATTCATAGCATTAATATTTCTTAATCTAATTTCTACCAGTAAATCTAAAGTCTAAATAGTACGTCCAAAAGATTACAAAATGAAACTAAAATTTAAAAGTAATTTTTTTGGGGAAAAAAAATCTATATTATGGGTTGTCTATGGGACTCTCAATCATCTAGATCTGGTCCATCTCCTGCTTTCTTCCAAAATGCTTCTTGGATAAGAAGTGAAACATTTTCAAAAAAAAAAAAAAAATCATGAAAGTCATGAAAGTTTTTTTTTTTTTTAAGAGAGCATCTTTAGGATATACTATGAGTTTTCTATTTCCCAGATTTTCTGAATATGTACAAAATAAATTCCTGCATACTGAGTCATTGACGGTTGTTAAACTCAGTAATTCATCTTATGTTGGTGTTATTCAACTTTCTCTTATCATTTTTATCCTTGAAGTATTTCCAGGATATATTCCTACGGGACATATCCATACGGATAAATTTTGCCAGAGTTTTTTCTGTAAATAATGAATTTCATTCATTTTTATCTATTTTTTAATATGCATTTCTTATCATTTATGCAGACTGCTATATATTCCCAGAGTTATTGTTGTCTACATTTTTCCATTATTTTTCATGATACAATACTATCAATACTTCTGAATTGATTATAAGGTTATAGAGATAGAATAGAATAGAATAGAATAGAATAGAATAGAATAGAATAGAATTCTTTATTGGCCAAGTGTGATTGGACACACAAGGAATTTGTCTCAGTGCAAATTCTTTCAGTGTACATAAAAGAAAAGATACATTCATCAAGAATCATCAGGTACAACACTTAATAATAGTCATAGGGTACAATAAGCAATCAAATCATACTAGGAGATAATCAATATAAATTGTTCGGATACAAGCAACAAAGTTACAGCCATACAGTCACAAGTGGGAGGAGATGGATGATAAGGAGTGACGAGAAGATTAATAATAATAGTAATGCAGACTTTGTAAATAGTTGGACAGCGTTGTGGGAATTATTTGTTTAGCAGAGTGATGGTGTTCAGGAAAAAACTCTCCTTATGTCTAGTTATTCAGGTGTGCAGTGCTCTATAGCGTCATTTTGAGGGTAGGAGTTGAAACAGTTTATGTCCAGGATGTGAGGAGTCTGTAAATATTTTCACAGCCCTCTTTTTGACTCATGCAGAATACAGGTTGATTGAAGGCAGTGAAGCCTGAAGACTTTTTGGGGTAGGGAAATCAATTGATCTCAGGATAAATAGCCAGAATGGGAGAATAGGTATTTCTTGATTCAGGTGAGGAATTTCTCTTTTGCTTTAGTTCAGCACTGAACTGGCACCATTCAGCAGAATTCAAGACGGATTGAATTTAGACTATTTGTGGGAATGTAATGATTCCAGACTGATTCCTCTCTTGCCTCTGCCATCAGGATCTGCCTGTCCTTCTCTACATATGCATGATTAAGTAAAATTGTAGCAGAACCCAAACAGAAGCTGTTCGGCTTGGGAATTTAGGGGCAAATGCCAGAGGGAAAAGAAGTAGATATGAGAGAGAGAGAGAGAGACAGAGACAGACAGACAGAGAGAGAGAGAGACAGAGAGAGACAGAGAGACAGAGAAACAGAGAGACAGAGAGAGAGAGAATTAGAGAGAGAGTTAGAGACAGAGAGAGAGAGAGAAAGAGAACGACAGAGAGAGAGAGAGAGACAGAGACAGAGAGACAGAGAGAAGAGTTTGAGAACAGATAATGTCTGATTTTAAAAGACCTTATGCATCTTTGAGTCATTTAATCATGTACATGTTCAAGAAAGAGACCCAACTGAAAAGTGTTTTGAAACGCAACTGTCACATTACATTTCACATTCTGGTTTAATAAAGGAGCCCAGAGATGCTATTGTAGGTGTTAATGAGATCCCTTAAGTTTCTATAAATATACAAATCAAAGAACTTTCCTACCATTGTTGTTACTGCTTTATGAAGAAATATTTTCAGGCAAAAGCCAATTATATTTGCAATGTCTTATCACAGCAATTATACAAAACAGCAGGCCAGCTAGTAATGACTTTTTAAGCTAGGGAGTGCTCAGAATACTTTCCAACTGAGCTCCATTACCTGGATTATAACCACAGTTTTAAATTGGGTACCAGTGGATATAATTTACTTTTTTTTTCTTTGTACTTAATTGGCCATTAAGGTTTTCATGCCAATAATTTCATTTCTGTGCCACTTACTCAGTAAATTGTTCCTGAAATGCAGCTTCTCAAAAAAAAAAAAAAAAAGCTACCTACTCCAGGAGAAATATTTAAAACTTATCCACCCTACATATATCCCCCCCACTTGTTTTCTCCAGGAACAATTTGCATATGCTAAACGGTCTTCCCCCACTTCAGCCTGTCCTATTCATTTTAATTAACAGGACTCACCGGAGCAGATCGGTTTCTCCTGTCTGTAACAACAGCCAGATTTGGGAGAATAAAATAATTAAGTCATTGAATAATTCTTCCCCAAAGGCCAATGCTTAAGCTGACAACCCCTGGGGGTTTCTTTCCAGTTAAGACTTTAGTCATATCGACAAAAATTAGGCCTTTAATATTAGTTGCTTTCTTTTCAGTTGGAACTTTTCTGTATCATTTTTTATTTTTAAAATGGGATGCTATTTGCAGAATTAAATTGGGCAGCTTAACAATACAATACAATTACAGTTTTTCCTTTCCTTTCCTTTCCTTTCCTTTCCTTTCCTTTCCCTCCTCCTTCCCTTTCCTTCTTCCTTCCCTTTTCTTCTTTTCCTTTCTTTCCCTTTCCTTTCTCTCTTCCTTTCTTTTCTTTTCCTTTCCCTTTCCCTTTCCCTTTTCCTTCCTTTCCTTTCCTTTCCTTTCCTTTCCTTTCTTTCCTTTCCCTTTCCTTTCCTTTCCTTTCCTTTCCTTTCCTTTCCTTTCCTTTCCTCCCCTCCCCTCTTGGAGTTCCCTTGCAGCTTTATAGATTTCTGCTTGCTGAGACCTAAGAGAGCCTTTATTTCATTCAGGAGAAATGATTAGGCCTTCTGGAATGTGATTGTTCTCTTCATAATCATCTTCAAATGAATAAATCACAGCTGTCTTCTTCTTCTCACTCATCCTCAGGGTCCAACTTTTGCAGATGCATATAAGGGCCAGAAAGATCTCAGGTTTTATTATCTTGCATTTTTGCCACTGATGACACTTAGACTAGATAATCTTAAGGCCTGTTCATGTGAATATTCACTCATCTGCTCTTGAATCATTAAAAAAAAAAGTATGTTGACCTACTTTTGAACAGGCCCAACATCAAAGTTCTAATTTGCTTGAGGACAAAGCATTGATCTTCTTGATCAGAAAGGTTGTCAGTTCGGCGGTTCGAATCCCTAGCACCGCGTAACGGAGTGAGCTCCTGTTACTTGTCCCAGCTTCTACCAACCAAGCAGTTCAAAAGCATGTAAAAATGCAAGTAGAAAAATAGGGACTACTTTGGTGGGAAGGTAACGGCGTTCTGTGTGCCTTTGGCATTTAGTCATGCTGGCCACATGACCATGGAGATGTCCTCGGACTGTGGTGGCTCTTTGGCTTTGTAACAGAGATGAGCACCACCCCCTAGAGCCGGAAATGACTAGCACATATGTGCAAAGGGAACCTTTACCTTATAGCCCTTCCAGCTCTGGTGCCAGACATTAATGAAAAGAACCAGGTACAACCAGTTAATGTAACCTTGATTCCAAGTAAACTAAAAAAAATATGCCAACTACACTTTTCCACAGTGAAAACTGTGTCTATTAATCAGGCTTGTAATTCGAGAAGTTCAGAAATAATCTGAGGATATGGTTTTGCAAGGACCAAAATTTACCCTGGCCCTTACAGAAAAGAAACAGTTGTGGAATGTATGTTTGGGTAATAAGAAACAGATAAGTTTCTGTTTCAGAAAGTTGTACAGGAGAAACGAGGAAGACTGGGAGAATGAAATAGTCTGGGAATTAAAAAGATTTATGGGATATTCAACTGACATAGAAAGAAGCGGATGGATAAAATAACTGAGGGATGCAAAGCCTAAGTTATAGTATCCATAATCTTTGGGTGCAGTCCTCAAAGCCCATCCAAGAATTCTCAGCAAACTGCATTGTTCAGTGCATCGGGAGAGGATTAAAAGCATTAAATGCATGGGGAATAACCACATTAAAAATCACATCGAATTAATTACGGCTCCCATTTAAAACACTAATTGTACTCAATTGAATATAGCTTTTTTTCTGTCTACTCCTCTTCAAGTAATGTTCCCTGTCACGCTGCTCACAGGCTAAATAAGGTATTGCTCATCATTTGTTTTATATGAAGGCTCTTTATGTCCTTGTTTTTTTAGATAACTTTGAGGACATGGAAGGAAAAAGAAGTTTTAAAGGAAGTTTGTAGATCACTAGCTACTCTGAGCCAAGGGGAGGAAAAAAAAAAGGAGAAGGAAGTATAATTTCCTTTTTCTCAGGCTTTTTAACCAGCCTTGCATTTAGGTTCTCTTCCTTCTGTGTGTTTTCTCAATCCAAGCTGCTAATTGATTCATTTTGCCTCTGCTGGAAGAAATATCTTGTGCCCTTTCCGAAGGCCACCAAGACACATTTAAACAACAGCACCCATGGATTCCGAAAACAGAAGAGAAACTCATGGAAGATTCAACAGCTTCCTAAGTGAGATTGCAGCGGAAAAACATGACTGTGTAATTTACATTCCAGAATATGATTGCCAAAAGTTGGGCGTTGGTCAAGGTAGAGAATTCTCAGTTGAATTATTTGCTTTGTATGTGAGAGAGATACACACAGTTGAGATCAATGCATTTGCTTATTGGCTTTCTTTCTTTCTTTCTTTCTTTCTTTCTTTCTTTCTTTCTTTCTTTCTTTCTTTCTTTCTTTCTTTCTTTCTTTCTTTCTTCCTTCCTTCCTTCCTTCCTTCCTTCCTTCCTTCCTTCCTTCCTTTCTTCCTTCCTTTCTTTCTTTCTTTCTTTCTTTCTTTCTTTCTTTCTTTCTTTCTTTCTTTCTTTCTTTCTTTCTTTCCTTTTATCCCACTTTTATTATTTTTACAAATAACTCACAAACATATCTGACAAATCTTCCTCCCCCTATTTTCCATACATTAACAACCCTGTGAGGTGGGTTGCGGTGAGAAAGAGGGGGGGGGAGGGAGAGGGAGGGAGGGAGAGAGAGAGAGAGAAATCCAAAGTTACCTAGTTAGCTTTCATGGCTAAAGTGGAACTTGAACTCATGGACTCCTGGTTTCTTGCCTGATGCTTTAACCACTAGACCAAACCACTTATAAATTTTTTTTTCAGTACACCTATCATAGAATTCCTTTAGTTAGCTCTAATCAATGGGCTGGGCAACATATTTTGGATTAGTTGCAATTTTTGGACAGTTTTCATTGGTAGCTTAATATCAAGATCAATGACAATTTGAGATCTGAGTAATGACTTGAGTAGCATCAATATAGCTATATTTGTGATGGGAAAACAGATGGTAACACAGTTTTAAGGATTAATCATACTATTATCTAACAGAGAAGCTGGACCTTCAAAAGAACGATCAAGACTGCCACTTCATGCATGGTTTACAAATAAAATAGATTTCATCAGATTTGCTCTTCATGTGGCTTTTTCATCTTTAAACGATTCCTTCCAAACTTTCCATGTCCATGTACTGCTTTTCAAATTAATTTCAGCTATCCCCCCCACTGGGATTCTTGGCTAATCAGAAAATACAGTAGCCATTTATTAAATGCCAATGTCAGGATTCTGATAGTTACCCCAATTAAATCATGAGTCTCGAGCCAAACTTCCAAAACTTCAAAAGGATTTATTGGGAGGTAACATTTCTGGCACTGCCTGGGTGTAGCTGACTCTGAGACACATAATTCATTGCCCTCCTTGACCCTGATTTTCCTCCACCCCCTGGTATATCATAATTCATATTCTCCAATGAGATATATCCATAGCCAAGAGTCATCAATCATGTTCTCCTGTTAGAATTGTGCATGGCAGAAACTTCAGTCACCTAGCTACTATCTTTTAAAACTATTTATGGAATGCACTTTCGATTTCCAAGCTGCCCCACTGCTCTTTCAAATCCCTTTCCCCCACCTCCCTTTCTGTTGGCAACTCTAAAAAGACCATAGAAATGTTTTATGAGTTGACAGCCAATTCCCACATTAACTACGTTTCTTCTGCTTTAGTCCCGGTTTCCTCAAATTTTGAACATCCTACCAAGGAGAAACTCTATAGAATCCCACCTTTTTACAACCAAAAACAAACTGTCTCCACGATTTTATACCTTCCCTGTCTCAAAAAAAAGAAGTAATGTGCCTTTGCTAATTTAATATAGCAATTAATTTTGCACACTAAACAGATAAGGTCCTCAGATCCTTTTTGCAAATTTTTTCAGCTGATTTTCATAATGGCTTTGCATGTTAAAATTAGCACCTCATAGGCTTCGCATGTATTTATTACTCTAATATGCTCTTGCTAGAACAGCCAATTAACACTTGGAAACACTTCACATTAATAGTATTTATAGTCATGTGCAGTAATTATATCAAAGATGAGTTTGGTGTGTTCACTCATTCCATTGATGGCCTGTAATTAATAAAGGAAGAAGTTAACTAATTCTTATGAATAAATTATGTTGCAAGATTGGCTTCCCTTTCAAATATACTTATGTAAAGATCCTTGACATTTTCTTGGTCAGTCATTAATTCTTCCTGTTCCCCCCCAAATGAACAATAACTGGCATGCCCATTTAAAAAAAAAAACATATAAACATTCGCTTCACAAAACAAGATCATTTTTACCTCAACCATGAGATTAGATGTGCTTGGTTTATCATATCTGTTCACAGTATTTGCTCGTTACTCTGCTGGTTTCTAAGCCATTTATATAAAAAGAACAAAGACAAATAAAATTCATTTAAAATGCCAAGAGCAAATTAAATTTGTGTATCAGAGGGGTGGAGAAATCCATCTAAAGAATGTGTATTATCTACTAAAATGCCCTAAAGTTGCTTTTCAAGAGGCAACTGGGCTTTCTGGTTTTTCTTCAAAGATGTTTTGCTTCTCATCCAAGAAGCTTCTTCATCTCTGAAGAAGAGAGCTGAAGAATCATCTTGGATGAGAAGTGAAATATCTTCAAAGAAAAACCAGAAAGTCCAGTTGTCTCTTGAAATAGCATCTTTGGGACAACCATGACCTGGATGACTGAGAATCTCCATAAACAAAGCTACTAAAACATTTGTATTCTCCTTTTTGAGAAGAGAGAAAGTTGGCTCTGGCTTCAGAAATTAGAAATCCCACTTCAGTAAACTTGATGAAGAGACTTTGTGGATTTAAAAAAAATGCTATGGAGCTATTTGATGTCCCCTTCTCATCAAGGAATCAAGATCTTTGGAGAGATTGTAGAATATCATAGAATAGAATATCATAGATTGGGGAAAACAGCTGCATTGAGGAGAGCAGCAGAATGTTGCAGAGTGATTGGTTGGGAATGTCTTATTATCTCTAGTAATATTACACTAATAACTGGAGCATACAAAACATTTGCCAGACCAATACTCGAATACAGCTCATCAGTCTGGAACCCACATTACGTATCTGATATTAATACAGTTGAGAAAGTCCAGAAATATTTCACAAGAAGAGTTCTCCATTCCTCTAATCGCTGTAGAATACAGTACCTTATGCCACCAGACTCGAAATTCTAGATCTAGAAAACCTAGAACTACGTTGCCTTCGGTCTGATCTAAGAATAGTATATAAAATCATACATTGCAATGTCCTACTTGTCAATGAATACTTCAGCTTCAACCATAACAACACAAGAGCAAACAATAGATACAAACTCAAGGTTAATTGCACCAAACTTGATTGCAGGAAATACGACTTCAGCAACAGAGTGGTCAATGTCTGGAATACTCTACTTGACTCTGTGGTTTCTTCCCCAAATCCCAAAAACTTTAACTTTAGACTGTCTACTATTGACCTCACCCCTTTCCTAAAAGGTCTATAGAGGGTGTGCATAAGCACACCAACATGCCTACCGTCCCTGTCCTATTGTTTCCTTTATTATTTTTTTTATATGTATCCATGTATTCATAACTATGTTTTTACTTATACCTATTATCTTGTAAGCAATTGACAAATTGACAAATAATAATAATCTTTGTCCATCACTTGGATAATTATTGGAAGGGTTCATTGCTGCAGGGGAAAGAGATTGACAGCTGAAGGCTATATCCAGAGGTGGTATTCAGCAGGTTCTGACCAGTTCTGGAGAACAGGTAGTTCGGAGAACTGGCCAATACCACCTCTGACTGGCCTTGCCCCCATCTATTCTCTGCATCCCAAGTGCAAGCTGATCGGCTGGGTCTTCTTTTGTTGCCCTGCACAGGAGAACAGAGCTGGAAAGCAGGTTAGTGGGGTGGGGAGAGAATGGGAATTTTGCCATAATCTTCCCCTACCACACCCACCAAGCAATGCCACACCCACCAAGCTACGCCCACAGAACTGGTAGTAAAAAATTGAATCCCACCACTGGCTATATTTTTTGATGAAGCACCACCATGTAGTATTCCAGTAAAGCATCCTAGAAGAAGGATGAGTTTTAGCTTCCATTAGTTTGTGTGCTTGACTTTTGAAGAACCTACAGTCTTTTCAACTAATGTGAGCCACTCCAATAACCTCTCAGTTACCCTTTGTTGAAATTCTTGATTCACCAGCTTGTTCTCCCACATTTGAGTTTGCAAATGAACAGAATAGTCATCTGAATAATGCGTGTCTGGTCCTGTGTATATGAGCCTTAAAAAAAAAACATTAGGAAATGAGAAATGTTTAACAGTTGTATACATAAATATATATGTTGAGTTCACTAAATGTATAAATCAACAAGACAGCCAAAAGCCATTTAAAGAGATTCAGCAACAGATGGCATTTCCTGCAAAAGTCTGGCCGTACTATTGAATATAGAACTTAGAAGACCTGTCATGCCTCTGTTGGAATCTGATTCCATGGGGAGGCTGAGCTGGTGACAGGGAGTGGGAGTATGGCTTGGGTGGTTGTGGAAGAAACTAGGGAAGGGCACAGTCTGACTGGGTCTTCAGAGGAAGACCTAGGGCCCCCTCCTCTTCATCCTAGGACATGCAGGGAGGAACAGAGAAGGGAGCAATGTGAGTTACGTGGGTTATGGGGAGGAAAGGGCCCTGATTCCCTTCATTAGCTGCCGCTGGAGAAACAGGATTTAAAAAGAGTGTTTGCGCACAGCACCTTGCTGGAAGTAAAGTGTGCATTATTTGTTAAGTCTTATCTAGGTTCTGGTGTCCTCTCAATTGTGTGTGTTTCATTATCTTTTGAAGTTTGCAATTCCTTATCCTGTCCTGTCTTATTAATTGCTGCAGCGTGCTTTGTGTTGGTTTTTATTTATAATTTATATGTATTTCAGGTTTGGACTGAATTTCTTCCCTTTAAAAACTTGAAAAGTTTTTTTCTCCAGCCAATGATAATTGGACATCGGGGGTCAAGTTGGAGGTATTAAAGGGACTTTACCTACTTTTGTGACTTTGTTGCTTTTGTGCCATGCCCCTTTGGGTCATCACATGACCACTTAAAAGCAATGTATATTTGAGAAAGATGAACCCCTGTGTAAAGGACATTATCGAATACTACTGTTGCACAGACTCAATTGATCATTAAAGCATTTTTTTTTTCTGGAGTAAAGGATTTAATATGCTAAACCACTTAAGAGGAAGGTGTTATCTGGTGGGGATATTTATAGCCAACAAATAAAACAGCAGTAAGTCCTTGGTGCTCTCTGAGCATGGTTGTTTTCTTGCAGGTGTTTTATTACCCAAACTAGTTAACATCATCGGTGTACTGAAATGTCTGCAAGAAACCAACCAAGCTCAGAGAGCATCAAAGACTCCCCATGTCAACACCTGAGCAACAAATATTCTCCTTTATCAATATCGTCTTTACTTCACACTTTTTGTGTTGAAACTTCTGTTACAGTGTTCTCATGTATCTCCACGGGACCTTACTCAGATCAGTATTCTCAGATACTCAGTGAATAAACATACTTACAAACATATGGTGATGTAAACTTCTTCCAGACTGTGGCCTTGGAAAGAGATCAAATTCAGTTCTGAAATTTACAAACAGTGCTTCTAGTTCATCTCTGGTAGAATTGTTATATTTACTGACAAGGTGGTTTAGAGTCATACATTAATTCCGAATTCCTTAGATTATCTTGCATCTCAATTGTTTACCTACAAATACATTGCCCAGGAATTTCCCGGGTAGGTGCCTACTATTGAATTTGCTTAAGAGAGACTTAGAATAATTTTATTGTCACTTTGAATGTACAGTAATCGGCATACATTAAAATGACATTTTAATACAGCTCTCAAAGGGTCTCCACCTCCAATATACACTACATAAACATGACAAAATAAGTAAATACCCACATATATTATATGACACGGAGAAACAACACAGTCTAGTTCAGATGTGTACATGTATATGGCAAGAAAAATGAATCTTGCAAGTTTACCAGATGGATGGCATAGGGAAGAAACATAGAGTTCGTATGGATCAGTTTTTTTCCCTTTTTAAAGGGGAGATTAGGTAAAGCCCCCAGATTTTATACAACTTTAATAGGAAGGCCTCCACAATTTTAGATTAGCTTCCAGCAATTCGGGGACTCTTCCTCTGGTTCCAATTGAGGCAAACATTTAGATACTGTACATCTAAATGCTGCTTGAAGTAACACTGCTCCAAGTTTTAGTAAAAGGAAGGAAGGAAGGAAGGAAGGAAGGGTTTTCAATGATTTTCTCATAATTGGGGATAGTCTGACTTAAGTGTAGTACATAAAATTATCTATTGCAATGTCCTACCCATCAATGACTACTTCAGCTTCAACCACAACAATACAAGAGCACACAATAGATACAAACTCAAACTTGATTGCAGGAAATATGACTTCAGCAACAGAGTACTCAATGCCTGGAATACTCTACCTGACTTTGTGGTTTCTTCCCCAAACCCCAAAAACTTTAACCTTAGACTCACCCCATTGCTAAGAGATCTGTAAGGGGTGTGCGTAAGTGCACCAGTGTGCCTACTGTCCCTGTCCTAATGTTCCTTTTTATTCATATCCATTTCATGTATCCATAATCAAGTTTAGAATAGAATAGAATAGAATAGAATAGAATAGAATAGAATAGAATAGAATAGAATAGAATAGAATAGAATAGAATAGAATAGAATACTTTATTGGCCAAGTGTGATTGGATACACAAGGAATTTGTCTTGGTGTAAATACTCTCAGTATACATAAAGAAAAGGTACATTCATTAAGAATCAAGAATTTATACTTATACATGTTATCTAATACATGCTTGACTAAATAAATAAATAGAGTTAACCATCATGGAAGAACCCTCAAATTCAAGTTGGGTAGGAAATAAAGATGCTCTCTGTGGGAAAAAACAGACACAATTTTGCAGAGTAACTTGGTGCCAACAGAATGTAAACACACTGGTTATAAATCTCAGAGGCACTCACGACTGTAATTGCTCCTCAAGTTATAAATCAAGTTCCAATCTCCCCTTCAATTTGTAAAGGGCCAGTCGATAGCAATATGCTGATTCAAGCTGAGCATTACCATTGAAAACAAAAGGTTTCAAACAGAGCCACCAGGTTTGAGAGACTGGATGTTGACTTAGATACATGGCAGATGGCAGTTAGAATGAGCACATCAGACATACAAAATTCTGGATTATTACTAGAATACAGTAGAGATATAGGAAACCCAAACTGTTTGTTGCCATGTAGTAGTTGTGCAGTTCCCAAGAGTCCTTCACACACATACCCAGGAACAGATGAAATGGAAGTGCTCTGATATAATTCACCACACATTCATCTCAGATATACACAATCGATAAAGAATAGCATTCTGAATTATTATTGCCTTCATTTTTTTTCAGCCATTAATTCCTGATCAAATACAGTAATAAAACACCATGCATGGATATACATATGCAGAGAATATCTACTCGAGCTTCTACAAATTCCTTTGAGGTTGGACTTTTTTCTCTTTATTCATTTTGAACTCACTGAAGCTGTACTTCAGGAGGTGAACTTACTTCTCTTTGGTTTTGCAAGCTTTGGGAGAAAATGTTCTATTTCATTTATTATCATACACATTCCTGGAGGATATATCTTTATGCAGCTAAGGATATTAGATGTTTTAGAAGCTTGCTGAGCATGTTCGGGAAGTCTAAGGAAAGCATCCTCATATGCCAGGCATAGTTGCCAAAATGATTTTGGTCCAATTACATTGTTTTCCCCCAAACAAGTATTCCATTTTCCCCTAAAAAAGCAAAAGGACTACCATCTACCCACTAAATATAATTCACTATGTGGAATCCATTACCATGAGATTGAACAAGTGCTATTTTAGTTGGCTTTTAAAAAGGACTGGATAACAAAGGCAATTAGTATGAAAGGTTCAGTTTGATTATTGGGCTGAGGCATCAGCCTTCAAATATTGGCTGTAGAAAACATTATCAGAGTCAAACAGATTAAGAGGAGCTTTGGCTCAATCCAGCATGGCTACCCTCTTACATGATGAGTCCAGATGGCCCTTTGGTCTATGATCAAGTCACAGTTGATAACCATCTTATTCTGGGCTAGGCATTAAACATAAGCTATTCGGCAGGAAGAAGTTGACACTGAGGTATTACATTAATATTAATGGTACATTCCCAATCATTCAAGTTTTCTCCTCACCATACACAGCAGAGTATTGAAATAACCTACTGGTACTACATAAACTGGATGCTTAATATTTGTGTCAACTCTGAGGCGAACCTGGCTGAAGCCATCTTTTGCTGCCTCACAGTTGCCACAAGCCATGAGAGAGGGAAGGGAGGAGGGAAGTAGATAGACTGGCTGATCCATCAAAATGAAAAGGTTTCCTGTGGAAATCAAGGTCATTGGAGGTGGCATTCAGCCAGTTTGGACAGGTTCTGGCATAACTGACAGTGGAAATTTTGACCAGAGAAGCGGCAAATATCACCTCTAGTTGGCCCTGCCCACCCACACCTGCCCTTTCCTGCCCTATATTCCCTTGTTTTTTAGCTCAGCTGATTCACACAGCAGAATGGATTGCCGCATCTCAGCTGAGCTAGAAAATAGCTCAGCTCACTAGCGCTGAAACAAGGACTGGTTTTTCAGTGCTGCGTGCACTCTCGAGTAAGAAGATAGAACCAGTAGGAAAAAATGTGGCATCCCACCACTGAAGGTCATCTTAACAGGTGGCTGTGAAAGGAAGAGAGGAGTGATCGAGCTGCCTGCCAGCACTTTCATTGGACAATGTAACCGGTGACATCTGGGAGGGGAAAAAAAAAACTTTTGCTTTTTTAATTAGATAAAAACTGCAGGGACTTTCACAATTGGCCGTGTGTTCTGACCTAGGTTTCGTAAACCGTAATTATGCACAAAGTTATTTTAAAAACAAGACCTATTTATTGCAATGCTGGGAACTGTTTTCATTCACGGATGGAATTAAACTCAAACAGTCCCCCAAGATAAGCACCCACCTTTCAGTTCTCTGAAGTGCTGCCAAAAACAGAAGTATCAAATTAACTAGAAAAGAAACCAACCAAAGTACAAAGAGCTTCAAGAATAATTCTGAACTGATCGAACTACTTTGCTTCCTGCAAAGGTTTCATCATCTTGGCCTGACTTTAATACTTTATGGGATGGGCAATCTCCTCCCAGCCTTAATCCCGAGTCGCCCTTATTTTTTCAGCTGCTCTTGCCTTCTAGCAGTTCTGTGCACATGTGCACTAGGAACAGGTTCCATTTGCTCCTCTGCCTCACTGCTGCCAGACTTCAAAGGCTCCGAAGACAGCACCCCACTCCCAGATGGTCCTGCTCCCATCTCTGCATCGGATGCAAGACCCTCATCCGAGTCCTCTCCAGATTCCCTGACTGGTCTCCGTTCTTCCCCACTGTCCAATTCCATGTTTTTGCCCCCCCCCCTCCAACCCGGGCTCTTACGTGATCTTTATTTCCTGATTTTTTCAACTTCAGCTGCCAAACGAGGCACAGCTGCAGTTAAAAAAGCAGGAAAAGAGGGTTGTTTCACAGGCTGCTTCTCTGCACGCAGCATTCTGGTGATGATTTAAAGGCGACCACTCGCAGCGTGCAGGAAACCACATCATAAATCACCGAACCTCATAAATCCCAAACCGGTAGTCAACCCTGTCATATCCCACCCCTGTATATTCCTCTGCACCAAGAAAACTTTCTCATTCAAATGGAGCACAAAAGGAAGGTAGGTTTTTAACAGACCACATTTCCTGGTTTCTTTAAAAAAAAAAAATTGGGGTGTCTCCCATAAATTTCTGGGGGGGAAAAATGTGAACTCAGCTATACTTTAGAATTAGGATGGACATGATAGCTGTCTTCCAGTACTTGAGTGGCACCGGGAAGAGATATCGTTCTCTAGGGCACCCCAGGACAGGAAAAGAAATAAATAGGTGGAAGCTTGTGAAAGAGAAATCCAACCTAGAAGGAAGCAGAATTTTTTCTGTGAGAGCAATTAATCAGTAAAATGGATTGCCTTCAGAAGTTGTGGGTACTCTATGAAAATGTGATCAGAAAAATATTGGAATGTGCAGAAATGAATAGATTAATGCTTGCAATTAAAGAGAAGGAGCAAACTGAATATTATAAGATATGGGAACTATTTTATTGATGGCTGGAGAAAAAAAAATATGAAAGCTGGAAATAGCTAAGAGATTAGTGAAATGCGACCGCGCGGGTGGTTTTGGGGGCTTCTCGGGGCTCTCATATTACACCACTCTTGCGCGAGCTGCATTGGCTCCCGGTGGTCTTTCGGGTGCATTACCATCTTTAAAGCACTCCATGGTTTGGGACCTGGTATTTGTGGGACCACCTACTGCCACAATCAATCTCCCATCGGCCAGTATACTCCCATAGAGTGGGCCTCCTTGGGATTCCGCCAGCTGGACGGTTGGCGACTCCGAGGGTGCGGGCCTTCTCTTTGGGGGCGCCCTCCCTCTGGAACAAATTGCCCCCGGAGATGAGGATCATCCCTGACCTTTTGACCTTCTGGCGCGCATTGAAAACTCACCTATTCCATCAAATCGGTCTGGCCTAGGGTTTTTCATTTACTTTAAATTCGGTCAAAATTGCTCTTAGTCCTCACTTTTAAATCCTTGCCTCATCCCATTTGTTTAACAACCAAATTTTATTCTTTAATTATTCCAATTAATGTATCTTCAAGATATTTCTAATGTCTGCACACCGTCCTGAGTCCCCCAAGGAGAGGGGGCAGTATATAAATCTTAAAAATAAATAAATAAATAAATAAATAAATAAATAAATAAATATGTTAATAGAATTAAGCACGCTAAGAAGAGGAGTGTTATAGTAATAGAGATATTAGGTATATCAATAAAATAAGAAAAAGAAAAGAATAGAGAATTAATACCAAATTAATGAACATGGATGTAAATTTTAACTGTTATTGCACAAGATATTTGTACCCAGATGACATACTGTTAAATGGAAGATGAATTTTATGTACTTAAAAAAAATATCAGTCAAGTAATTAATTTATCTCAATAATCATATTCCAGACAGCCGAACCTTTTAGCTGTCATGATTTGTCACCCATTATTAGTCACTTTCTATTCTTTTGAGCTACCTATCCAGTGGAACCAGGTTCTGGCCAGCTAATTTCATCCATCACCCAACTCTTCATAAGCAGATTTGAGCAATTATCATCACCTCTATTGGAATCTATCTTGGAATCTAAAGAAAGTGTCCAAAGCTGTAACTTTTCAATATTTATCAGGATGATTCTGCTGTCAAGTATGCCAGACAGATTGGCTTGTTCCTAAATGGAAAGTTGGCAAGCAAAGACCATATTGAGTAAGTCGAGCAGTTTCAATATTCAGCAATATCAGGGAAGCTATAAATTATATCGGCTTCATTTCACAAAGTATGATCAATGAGTCTGCATAATTACACTGGAATGATCAATGAGCCTGTGTAATTGAATCTGGTGGCAGGTGATCATAGCATACAGGCAAACAGCATGTGATGAAGTCAACATGCTAATCAATAACTCAAGGGTCAGTGCAAGAAGCTTTGAATATATATAACACTAAAAATATAAACAAATTGGACTTCAAAACAGAGGAAGAACTCTTACACAACAATAGGAATACTTCCTTCAGTTTTTTTTTTTAAGCTTCATTTTCAACCCTTGCTGACATTAGATAGGTCTTAGAAGGCAACCTAGTTAAATAATGTAAAAATAATAAGGTTATGAGGTTTGTCAGCTGTTGGACATTGTACAAAGCAGCTACCTATTACTTTAACTGGAAATTTGCCAAATGCCTAAGTTTCCATTAGTGCAGAAATACAGCTTGAGCCTATTCAAGTTTTTGAACAATAAAGGACAGTGTTGAGATTTGTTAATTGCTCAGCTTTTCTTCTAGGTGACAGACTGGGCTTTTGGTAGCCATCTGGTGAAGATCAAGAGCCAAGATTGGTACTGAATCTGGTACTGAAAATAATCTAGGAATGAAGATGAAAGCAACAGGGAGAAAGACACCAGGTAAGCTAGAGATTAAGGTTCCCTTACAAAAAGCCAATTACTGAGGTAGGCAACACTGGGGCAGGTGACTTCATCCAAGCCAATTCTAGAAATCTGATTGAATGAAAGCTTATTTATGGTTATTAAGAAAATTATCAGACAAATTTGATTGTCTAAATAACCCACAGGCAGCTCCAAATCTTCTTTCAGCTGTTGTAATTGAACATTGAGTCTTCCTAGATATTTCTGTATATTTGTACAACTGTACCATTCAGTCAATCAGAATAGAGCTAGAAGGAACCTTGGAGGTCTTCTAGTCTAACCCCCTGCTCAAGCAGGAGACCCTATACCACTTCAGATAGGCGGCTGTCTGGTCTTTTCTTAAAAACCTCCAGTGATGAAGCAACTTCTGGTGGTAAGCTGTTCCACTGGTTAATAGTCCTCACAGTTAGGAAGTTTCTCCTTAATTCCAGGTTGCTTCTCTCCTTGATTAGTTTCCTTCTCTCCTTGATTAGATTTGCTTCTTGTCTGGTGCTTCATATCCTACCAGCCCAAACAAGAAGAACAATGACTTTTTTTATTAATTAACAAATAAACTGATTAATAAAATGATACTGAAGAAGTACATGTTAAATTATCTTATTCAGCCCTTCTGTTCAGGTATCTTACTTTCATATATGGTTGAACCCAGACCTCTGATAGCCTGCTTGCAATGGGACAATCAAATGCTTTTAAATACAACTGAATTTGAATTGTTCTAGTATACAGATCTACAACATTATGACCAATATTGTCATAAAAGGAAACCAGAACCTTTCATAACTATTAAAAAAAACATGTCTGTTTTTCATTGCTTACATGAAGAAATAGTGATACTTTGCATGTTCTCTTGCATCTCAGTTTTATACATATACTATTCCTTTCATAATATTTTGTCCCAGTTTTATTCTAGCCTGACTTATATCAAGCTGTCAACACTTTTAACTTCCTATTCTTCTGCATCTTTAAAGCACTTAATGTGCTTAGTCACACACGTCATTTTCTAAAGAGTTATGAACATATTCTGTAACTGAAAATGGATACATAATTTTATTGTCCCATTTGTAGAGGACTTCAATAGTTTTCCGGTTGTCCCACAATCCCATTGGTCTCTGCCAGATCTCTTCCAAGTTTATCTTTTAAATATTCCTGCTTTAGCTACATATTTCCCATCATTTCTCTGAACTTTCTTAGAACATCTCTCATTTTTCTTTCCTTCTTGTTTCCTTTTGTTTGCTGACATTTTTGATTGAGGTATCTTTTCTTGTCCTTCCTTGTTTGATGTTGGAAGTCTACATTCAGTTGCCACACGTCCTTTTGTTGCCCAAGGCATTCATCTTCTGTCTTTCTTTAGCTGTCATGATGGCTTGTTGTGAAAACTCTTTGATCTTTCCCTCTTACATTGAAGACATAGAGGGACTTGGACTTTTTTTATTTTAAAAAACGATTGACTCCTTCATTGTTTTCTTCTGGGGATTCAGAAGAGTTCCCTTATCAAACCAGTAAACTTTAGCCAGAACATGACATTTTTTTTTGGAGGGGAAATCTGATTAAGTTTTGATTTGTTCTGTTGCATTGGCTACGCTTGTTTATTACAATTATACCTCTGGAGACATTTATGCAAGGGTGCTTCATCATAGTCACATTACGTAATGGGTTTTGAAGTTCTAGGCAGCTTATCAACACTGCTATTCTATATGCGCTTGTAACTAAGTTGCATACATAATAAAACATTTTCTTGACAAGCAAAGAGGAATCTGATTGAAGAAATAGTCTTACATAAATTCAATACAGTGATTGTATACATGTTTATCTAGGAAGGGAAACCCTTGAGCACATGATGCTCATTTCCAACAGTGGTGGGATTCAAAAATGTTTTACTATCAGTTCTGTGGGCATGGCTTGGTGGGCATGGCAGGGGAAGGATCCTGTAAAATCTCCATTTCCACCCCACTTCAGGGGAAGGATACTACAAAATCCCCATTCCCTCCTCACCCCACTAACCTGCTTTACAGCTCCGTTCTCCTGTGCAGGGCAACAAAAGAAGACTCAGCCGATCAGCTGGGACTCAATGGGAGGCGAAGAATAGATGGAGGCGGGGCCAGTCAGAGGTGGTATTTGTCAATTCTCCCAACTACTCAAAATTTCCACTACCGGTTCTCCAGAACTGATCAGAACCTGCTGAATAACCCCTCTGATTTCCAAGTAAGCAAGTTTCAGATCAGATACAACTGTTTCCTGGATTTAAGTGCAATTCATTGGCAACTCTATTTTTTATAGAAGAAGAATTTTTTTATTACAGTCATAGACCAGAGATCAGAACAAATAAAAACACTCAATAAATATACAATTAAAAATTCTAGAATAAAATAATAAATAACAGATCAAATCCATGATCAAATCCAGTCTGTTAATTATATATGGTCTAAGTATACTAAAATCACAATCCATAAACTGGGTGGCCCGTAGCCAGTTTATTACTAAAAGGAAAAGGAATAAGTAGAGTTTGCCACATTTGTTGTATAAAATAGCTAAGGTGGGTTTGACACGTTTCCAATACCTCTATTCAAAATAGGATATAAATATAGAGTACCCCTATTATATTAAAATTGCCGTACCCATGCTACAAAATATGGATGGATGTAGAAAAAAAAATACTGAAAACTCCACTTCTTTGCTTCCGTCTACTTGTCACCCAAATGGATGCAGTCTAAAAATGATATTTCTGGATTGTAGTAAGCAGGTTGTGAATGGGTAAAAAAATTAAATGTGTATTTTAAATGCAGAAAAAATATTGGAGCAATCAGCTAACTAGTTTTTTTTCCACAAATGAAATGATGAAATAATAATTAAGAATAATATAATGCAACATCTAAGAAGATTGTAATAATTTACTGCTATGCTTGGGCCAGTTAAGGTATCCATGCCCAAACACTAATCAGGGATGCGGAAAAGGAAAGCTTTCATTTCATAGCAGATCAGTGGTGGGATTCAAAAATTTTTACTACCAGATCTGTGGGTGTGGCTTGGTGGGCATGGTAGGGGACAGGTCCTGTAAAATCTCCATTCCCTCCCCACCCCACTAACCTGCTTTCCAGCTCTGTTCTTCTGTGCAGGGCAACAAAAGACCCAGCTGATCAGCTGGAAGTCAGGAGGCTGAGAAGAGATGGGGACGGGGCCAGTCAGAGGTGGCATTTGCCGGATCTCCAAACTACTCAAAATTTCAGCTACTGGTTTTCCAGAACTGGTCAGAAGCTGCTGAATACCCATCTCTGTAGTAGATGTACTAAGGCAAGTGTCAAGCAGTAGCCAAATAACAAATGTGATCATGATAGCATCATGGAAAGAGACTGCACCAGGCATTCTGTCCTGATAAGCACTGACCTCTGAGTACAAGATTTGTTGCTCTGACAACCATCAGCTATGCATGCCTTGGTTAATGACTGGATTTAATCCAACAGGCCAACTGCAAACTTTTGAGAGTGGAAATATAAATCCCCATTTTGTTGTGGTTCAGTCGCTTAGTCATGTCTGACTCTTGGTGATCCCCAGTGGTGGGTTTCCAATTTTTTCCCTACTAGTTCTGAGAGCAGGGCTCAAAGACCACCCTCTGTATCAATACTGGTGAGCTGACCTGCTTTTTAGCAATCCACTCTGTTGTGTGAATCAGCTAAGATAAAAAAAACAAGGGAATATAGGACAGGGAATGGCAGGGGCAGGACGGTGGAGCCAGCCAGTGGTATTTGCCGGTTCTACTCAAAATTTCCACTATCGGTACTCCAGAACAGGTCCTGACTGGCTGACTACCACCTCCGGTGATCCCATAGACCATGTCAGGTCCTCCTGTACTCTCTATCTCCTGGAGTTTGCCCAAATTCATGTTCATTGTGTCAAGATCACTCTCTAACCATCCTCTGCCATCTTCTCCTCCTCCTTTTGCCTTCAATCTTTCACACCATCAGTGTCTTTTCCAATGAATCCAGTGAATGAATTAACATAGATTTGATTAAAACCATGGCTAAGGAGAAACAGCTGAAGGAAAGCCATCAGAAATTGACCCTACATAGACATCATGAAATGGTGCTTTACAATAAAAGCTCCACCTTCTTCAATAATAATTGTGATTTTTCTTCTTCTTCTTCTTCTTCTTCTTCTTCTTCTTCTTCTTCTTCTTCTTCTTCTTCTTCTTCTTCTTCTTCTTCTTCTTCTTCTTCTTCTTCTTCTTCTTCTTCTTCTTCTTCTTCTTCTTCTTCTTCTTCTATTGGGTAGTTAAATAATTTATGAAAAGCAAGTAGTTAATTTTACATATTTCAATAAATATACATGCATCATGATCTTATAATAGCTCTGGCTTCAATTAACTGACATTACTTTCGATAGTTTCTGGAGTGATTTTTTTTTCCATTGAATTAGCTGATTTTTTCCTTGTCTTTCCACTTGACTGTGCATTTCATTTTGATGGAGTAGCTTAAAATAACAATTCTAGAAACAAAATGAAGCAAGCAAGCAAATATTAAGAAAATAATTGTCAATTGTGTAATGCAGAAGACTAAAGGCTTAATTTGGATGGATTCTTCCCAATATTTATTTACAATTTTACATCTTGGAATATTTCATGGAGGAAAAGGATTAAAACAAAGCAAATCAACAACAACAACAACAACAACAAACTACACAGGAAAGTAAGACAGGATCAGGCAGACAGGATCAAAAATATATCACAAGGCATCTTCTAAAATAAATAAAAAAAATAGTTGGGCGCATTGTAAGAGCATGGTGGCACAGTAATTAGAATGCAATACTTCAGGCTAATTCTGCTGACTGCCAGCATTTTGGCAGTTTGATTCTCATCAGCCCAAGTTGACTCAGTCTTCCATCCTTCTGAGGTCGGTAAATGAGGACCCAGATTGTTGGGGGCAAGAGGCTGACTCTGTGACCTGCTTAGAGAGGGCTGCAAAGCACTGTGAATCAGTATATAAGTCTAAGTGCTGTTGCTATTATTTATTAAAGTTCTACAAGCTTAAAAATGATTTGAAACAAATATCTTAGATTGCACATAAATATAAATGCAGCAGTTCTCTGCTGTTAATTAAAGCAAGCTTCTGAATAAGTCTGCAAAAATAACAATAAGAAGAAAGCAAACACAGCAGTAATAATAGGTCATTTGGGTGCAATCCCAAATTGGAACATCATCAGCATTGACAAATTCACCATCCGTCAACTGCAAAAGGCAGCTTTACCTGGAACAGCTGACATCCTGCCATGATACCTTTAACACCATCAAACATCAACACCTGTCTATCCCAAATCCCTGGGAAGTACTCGATAGGTGGACAAATATCTGGCTGACTGTGCAATGAACTATAATAATGGGACCAAAGGAGGTGGCTGCTTTAAAAAGATCATTTTAAAGAGTTCATTTAATCAGTGGAACAACTTACCTCAAAAGTTGTGAATGCTCCAACTCTGGAGGTTTTTAAGAAGAGATTGGAAAGCCATTTATCTGAATTGGTATAAGGTTTACTGCCTAAGCAGGGGATTGGACTAGAAGACCTCCAAGGTCCTTTTCAACTCTTGTTATTCTAACTCTAATTTGTTGTGAGGCCTGAAGAAAACACCCCACATCTTTTTCACAAGTTTAGATACAATACTGAAAAGTAGGCTGTTTTAATAAATACTAAGGTGTTCATGGGTTCATGTGAAGTCCAAAGCACTTTCTCCAGTGTGTGTGTGTGTGTGTGTGTGAGTGAGTGTGTGTGTGTGTGAGTGAGTGTGTGTGTTTTGTGTGTGTGTGCAAAGAAGCCTACATTATTTGTTCTTGCATACAACTAGGGTGGAACTCATTTCTAAATTCTACCCACTGTATATTTGCTTGATAAACTTGCTTATTAAAACAGTGTACAATTACACAATAGGAGCATTTACAGTTCCTTTTTTTAATTAAAGATTTTTTTTTTTAAAAAGAAGGAAGATTAAAAACTAAATATTTACAACTGCAGCCCTTTTTATTGTTTTGTTTTTTTTTCTTTAGGGTGGATTTCAGCAGCCTGCAAATCAATAATTCAGAATTTACTACAGACGGACAAAATAAACATTTGATAAGGAAGCCAGAACAAAGTTAGCTTCAAGGTACTAACACTGATTTGGAAAACTTTGCCAGGAGGTTCATGGGCACTTCGTTATGTGCACCAGTCTGAAACAATAATTGTTAAGATTTATTGGGCCAATTAAGAATTCAGCTAAATAGACTCACTGGTTCCCTTCATAATGGTAATCCTATTTGTTTACCACACTAGTTATTGGATGCTATAAAGGTGTAACAAGCATCTAACGAAGGAAATCTAATGAAGGAAATGCAGTTCAGAGATATATTTATAATGTTTGGGTCATAGATTCAGGAGTCTAGCCAACCTCCTGCCATTACTTCCATATGGGAATAAGTGGAAAATCCATCATTTCTGTATAATCAAAAATTACTAAATGATTATCATCAAGCTTGACAGGGCTGAATAAGAACTATTCTGTTTACATTTCGATTAAAGGAACGCTTTGCAGTCTTGAAGCCTTTTCAATCTATGAATTTGTTTTTAAATGAAGATGCAAAAAATAATATTCTCTTCTTATAGACTTTATAAGGAGAAAACAGATTTTACTACCTTTTCTTAATCAGGCAGTAGTCATGTCTACTGAGTGTCAGATTCAAACTACAGTTGCTTCTTTTTAAATCTATCTTGAAATGCCTTTTTTTATCGAATCACACATTTTAATATAATTATTATGGGAAAGCTTATTGTTTGTGTTTGCTTTGGGAACCCCTGAATATTTTACCCTTTTGTCAAGAAAAAAAAAAAAACCTCTTTTATTTATCAGTTCTATGTGGCTGTTTTATCCCATAAAAAATATGGGACAAAATTATTTGTCTTTTGTTTATTACTTTTAAATCCAGATATTGTTTCAAACTCTTACTTTTTTTTCATCTATCCCCTTCAGTGAGACTTCCAGTATCAACACTACAATGTTGGCATTTTTTAAAAAAAAAATAGCATCATGCAAATTAGTCATTTCACTGCAAGTATAATCCTTCCCTCTTGCCCTAACCTTGCATAAAAATATGTATTTGTACCAGAAGTTCACAAATTTACTTTTCTGAGTGCCTGGGGATGGATGGGAAGAGAGACAGTTTGTAGACTATTTTACTTTTTCATCCAAACACCATCTAGTAAAATTGTCTTCACTGGTAAATCCCTAAGGATGTGCTTATAAGCATTCTAGAACAAAGTTGTGTCATTGCTATGCACCACAACAATGATGCTTAGAAGAAAAGACAGCATTGCTTGAAGCTTTTTCTCAACAGCAGAAATAACCTCAAGACAGAAAGGGAAAACAAAAATAGAGCTGGAATGTCTGACTGGAATTGAATAACACCATGGGTTCTTTGTTGTGTGTTTGTGCAATAGTTTCTAATGGCACTGTTTGCTTCGAGTTCAAATCTGTGCTTCAGAATAGTCGAGCTTTAAATAGGAGCATTCTTTGGAACAGCAATTGCTTTCTTATTATTTCAGCCACAAGTGTAAACTGAAACTGATCATGTGGAGAAGATTAATGGGGAACCAGGAACAGACAAAAAAGCGGGAGTTACTAATTTGGTGGCTTTCAAGCAGGTCACTCAAGAGGTGGGATGAAGCTTGCAAAAGCTCATGTAGATCTCTCCTAGCAGCCAGCAGGACAAATAGATGGTGTGACGGCCATTTTTGGTGTGAGGATCAATTTTGACATGACTTGGTTGTTCTCTGCAGGGATTAAGAAGAATAATTTTTGATGTCTCTTTGTTTCCTGTAAAGTATTTGTTTCATGGATGAGGTTTTTTTTTTTTCCACACTGCATTCAGATTCTGAATTTAAGGGTGGCATCTGATGAACATTTCCTACCTTGCAATGGAGTAGATATTGAAATGCATAATAATAGGAAAGTGCCAACAAATAACAGCAGGATTTTTTTCATTTTTTATTATTGACCACTGGAAGCATTAAGAATGGAGACAGAGAACACATCTAGGACTTCATGGCCAACTTCCCATAGCCATGTAGAGCACGAATTTCCAAGGAAGGAGGGAACACATCCCAGAAATTGGGATGGTGAGAAGAGACAAGAGGCAACCCAACTCAGAGCTGAATTGGAGGCCAAGAAAGAGAATTTGGACAGCAACTCCTCACAATTTCCTAACATTTATCTATAGGTTGGGAGAAGTAAGAGTTTACTCTGGCAAGATTCTGTCTGCTATGTCTAAACAAATAAAGAGCTGAACTCTGGCATGGAGAGTTCCACATCATTTTTGGTTTTAGCCTGAATTTGGCAACAGCTCTCTACAATTTCCCAGGATCTATCTGTAGTCTGGAAGAAGTAAGGGTTTAGTCTGGCAAGATTCTGTCTGCTGTGCGTAAACAAATAAAGAAATGAACTGTGGATGAACTGTTCCATCTTGTTCTTGGACATAGCCTTATAAGTGATGATCTAAGGTCTTCTTTTTTTACTCCTGCTTTTTAAAATGCATAGATACATTCCAGAGGCAAAGTTAGCATCCTGATAGAAACTCTAAAGAGTTTCTAGGCAATTATGTGGGAAAATACTTTTAAATCCTGTGGAAAAATGAAAATACAAGTATGATCCATCTCTGTATTGTTCAGATTCTTCAATAGAAGGGGAGGAGGAAGAGGGAGAGAGGAAGGGATTAATTAAAAAAAAAGAATTACACAGAGAAGTAGGTGACATTTTCACTCTAGGGAGAAAAACAATCTCTTTGGGAAAAAATACTTAACAAACAGCAGGTGAGAATAGCCAGATTATACCTAAGAACATGTGCTGGAAACACACCTCTGAAAAGGAACATGCAGTTCAGTTCACCAAACTGCACATTTGCTAACCAAAATCTTCCCCACCTTTACAATATTATTTTAACTGCCACCATATGTATTTATTTGTTTGCTAAATTTATTTGCCCAATTTATTTGTGATCCATTTTGCTGTGTGGCTACTCTGGGTTGAATGACACCGTCTTCGGTTTGATCTAAGTATGGTATATAAAATCATACATTGCAATGACTTAGCTGTCAATGAATACTTCAGCTTCAACCATAACAACACAAGAGCAAACAATAGATACAAACTCAAGGTTAATCACACCAAACTTGATTGCAGGAAATACGACTTCAGCAACAGAGTGGTCAATGACTGGAATAGTCTACCTGGCTCTGTGGTTTCTTCCCCAAACCCCAAAAACTTTAACCTTAGACTGTCTACTATTGACCTCACCCCTTTCCTAAGAGGTCTGCAGGGGGCGTGCATAAGCGCACCAACGTGCCTACCGTCCCTGTCCTATTGTTTTTGTCAAAGCGAAAAAAATTCAGCTTTATAAATTAGAGGAAATGAATTGTGTTTTTCTGTTGCCAGCATACTTTATTTACAAATAACTAAGAACAAAAGAAAAAGCAGTACTATTCTAGAAGCAAGCAAAAGAAAGGCATATAATGAAAGTGAAGTAAAAGTAAAACTCCTCCCCTGCACACACGCGCAGTAAACCAAACATCACAAGACACTCATATCTTGTTACTATGGAAATGTGATAACCAGTCCAGCTTATTCTGGAAACTTCTGTGGGAGCTCAACAGACAAACCCAAAACCAACGCAGTGACAGTTTCTTTTATTTTTCTTATATGTACCCATTTCATGTATTCATAACTATGTATATATTTATACCTATTATCTTGTAAGTGATTGACAAATCAAATAAATAAATACATAAAAAGAATAATAACAATTTATTAGAAGATTCCATCCAGATTTGATTTTTGGAAGGTCATTTGGATTTTTAACTGGACATTCTAGGAACAAACTATGGTAGTATGTTTTTTTTGGGGGGGAGGGAATGAGAACAAAACATAACATCTCCATAGAAAAGAACAGATTAAATAAAGTTGCTAGGAAGTAATGTATACAGGGAACTAATAGTTCTATAAAATAGAATAGAATAGAATAGAATAGAATAGAATAGAATAGAATAGAATAGAATAGAATAGAATAGAATAGAATAGAATAGAATAACTTTATTGTCATTATACAAGTACAATGAAACCGTGGGTGCACCCCAGCAACTGTTTGCAATACAATAAAACCAAAGCACTTAAAAATAAAGATAAGAAAATTTGCAATTTTCTCCATTTGCAATTTGAGAGTACAATATCTACGAATATACACAAAATATACATCCAACACTGACTGTGACGCTTGCCAAGTGTAATACACAAGAGATGGATTGTACTGTAATATGTTATTATACATCTGAATGAGGTATTGTGGTTTCACATCTTTACACATCTTAGTAAGATAGTAACTTATATTTATTTGCAGTACGGATGGCCCAGGGAAAGAAACTATTTGTTAGTCTAGTGGTGTGGGATTTAATTGACCTAAGGCGCCATCCAGACGGCAGCAGGCCAAAAAGATAATTGCCAGGGTGTGAGGGATCTCCTATGATGGCCTTGATTCTGCTTTGGCAGCGGGACCTGGCTAAGTCTTCCAGGGAGGGCAGAGGGCAACCAATGATCTTTTGAGCTGTGTTTATCACCCTCTGTATAGTCTTTCTGTCCTCAGCTGAGGAACCTGCATACCACACACCCAGACAGTATGTCAGAGTGTTCTCCACAGAGGCGTTACAGAAAGCCAGCAACAACTTCTTTTCTAGATTGTTTTTCCTGAGGACCCGCAGAAAGTGCAGCCCCTACCATTAATGTCTCATATAGATAGGTGCATAAGTTCTATAAAAGTAGCGTACTATGAAAAATAATTTAAATATTTTAAAAATATTTTAAAACCCCCACAAGAAGAGCTTATAGTTGTTGCATATCAGGATGAAATAAATTTTGGAAATCTTATAAATGTGGAATGAAATATAACTTGCCAGATTCGTGCAAAATGCCAGAGACATAATCCCAAACTCAATCTTTAAAAGCAATGGTTATATTCCTCCTCTTTTTAAATCCTAGACATTTAAATAAACCACATTAAAATACTAATTAAATTAGAATGGAACTTCCAAAACCTTATTTGCTCAAATGATTACTCTGACAAATGGATATTGCACATTTTACCTTTGAGGAGAGAGAATAAAGGCTACTATGCTATAATATTAAAAAAGGAAAAAATCTGGAAAAACATGTTTCCCATTGTGACGATGAAATGGAACAGAGGTAGTCCTCAACATACGACTGCAATTGAGCCCAAAATTTCTGTTGCTAAGTGAGGTGTTTGTTGAGTGAGTATTGCCTCATTTTACAAACTTTCTTGCCACCCTTGTTAAGGGAATCACTGCATGTTCCAATATTTGAGGGGCTGCCACAGAGGGGAAGAGGTCAAGCTATTTTCCAAAACATCTGAAGGAGAGATTCAACATGGAAATAAGGAGAAATTTTCTGACAGTGAGAACAATCAACCTATGGAACAGAAGTTGCCTTCAGAAGCTGTGGGAGCTTCACCACTGGAAGCTTTCAAGAAGAGGCTGGACTGCCATCTGTCAGAAATGATGTAGGGTCACCTGCTTGGGCAGGGGGTTGGACTAGATGACCTACAAGACCCTTTCCAATTCTGATTATTTGTTATCTGTTAACACGGTTGTTAAGTGAATCTTGTTTCCCCATTGGCTTTGCTCATCAGAAAGGGTGGCCAAAGGGGATCATATGATCCTGGGAGACTGCAACCATCATAAATCTGGGTCAGTTGTCAAGTATCCAAATGTAAATCATGTAACCATGGGGATACTGTTTGAGAAATGGTCACAAGTCCCTTTTTTCAGTGCGTAATTTTCGTAATTTTGAATGGTCACTAAATGAACCATTCAATGGACTATCTGTATAGAAATCTAGCCATGTTATTGGTTCCAGAGCTATTTTAAAAAGTATTTAATATGAGGTTCATTTCTTTTGGATTTCCTAATCAAATGATGAAGCTAACCGAGGCATACTGCTACTTTTCTACCTGCAACTCTTGATTGTAACTGCTACTACTTGTCTCATCAGGGATCAAACTGATTAGGATGTTCAAAAGTCTTATCATTATCATAGGCGTCCATCACTACCAAATGATAAAAGATGCTGGGCTTATTACAAAGGATGCACAAAGGTTTATTTTACCTTCTTTTCAAGCAGCAAAATGAACATTAATCACCACTGCTCCAAATGAGAATCAGTTGATTCTACGGGCGGAAGTGGACAAAAAAAAATTATTTGGACACAGATACATTTCCTTGTGTTTTGTGAAATGGGTGTCACTGTCTAGAAATTTCTTATGTCCCCAAAACATACTGTAATCTGTTTTAATCCAGAGAGCTTCTGTTCCTTGATAAGTAGGTAGATAGATGATAGATAGATAGATAGATAGATAGATAGATAGATAGATAGATAGATAGATAGATAGATAGATAGATAGACAGATGATAAAGGGGGAGAAAGAACAGAGAATAAGAATGGTAGATGATAGATAAATGATAGATACATAGATGATGTATGATAGGTAGGTAGGTAGGTAGGTAAGTAGGTAGATAGATAGATAGATAGATAGATAGATAGATAGATGGATGGATGGATGGATGGATGGATGGATGGATGGATGGATGGATGGATGGATGGATGGATGGATGGATGGATGGATGGATAGATAGATAGATAGATAGATAGATAGATAGATAGATAGATAGATAGATAGATAGATAGATAGATAGATAGATAGATAGATAGATAGATAGATAGATAGATAGATAGATAGATGATAAAGGGGGAGAAAGAACAGAGAATAAGAATGGTAGATAGATAAATAATAGATACATAGATGATGTATGATAGGTAGGTAGGTAGGTAGGTAAATAGGTAGATAGATAGATAGATAGATAGATAGATAGATAGATAGATAGATAGATAGATAGATGGATGGATGGATGGATGGATGGATGGATGGATGGATGGATGGATGGATGGATGGATGGATGGATGGATGGATGGATGGATGGATGGATGGATGGATGGATGGATAGATAGATAGATAGATAGATAGATAGATAGATAGATAGATAGATAGATAGATAGATAGATAGAGATAGAGATAGAGATAGAGATAGAGATAGAGATAGAGATAGAGATAGAGATAGAGATAGAGATACAGACAGACAGACAATCTTTATTATTATTTTTATTGTGGGCACACGTGCATATATTAAAAATGAAATTCTGTTTCCTGTTCTCAAAAATGTACATATATCACACACACACACACACACACACACACACACACACACTTTCTATCTTGAATACATATTGGAAAGAGGAAACTTGAGAGTTCACAAGGTCAATGCTATATGGAACAAAACTAACTAAACCTGGATGTTTTGTTTCGGGTACCACAAAGCGCCCTTCCAGAATGTAACAAGGAAAGCAGGCCATGCAGGGGATGGATCGTGTCCCACACCATCCTGCAGACCCTGCTCAAGCTTCACTTATATTCTACATCCTGGATAGAAGGGAGTGAAGTGCCAATAATCTTTTCTGCCGTCCTCACCACTCTGCACCGTCTTCCTACTCGAAGCAGTAATGCTTCCAAATCAGACTGTAATGCAGTATGATAGGATGCTCCTGATCATCCCCGCTATAGAAAGTGGTAAGGTGTTCTGACTCAGCTCCTCCAACACAACAAACCCTTTGAAGTTAACTCAAAGATTCCTATATTAGGAGTGTCAGCAGTCCTGGCAAAAAGATTCTCTCTCAACACAGGCTAACAAGTCTGTGTGGCCGAGAGATGAATATTGTTTACCACATCTATTCATCTCTGCCCCCTGCCTTTTATCTCCAGAGCTAAGGTGGCTCTTCCATCCCAAGGACCGGCCCATAGATTTCCACTGCTCTCCTCTCCTTGGCATTCTGCACATCCCTGCATCAAGCATTGGACCCAGATGTTCCTCCTCTTCCTCATCAGCCACCTCCAGATCTGGGGGCTGTTGACTCTCTGTCTGAGGGCTGACAGATGACCCAGGCTCTGCCTCTGTCTCTTTCTCTCTCTGCCATCTCCATTCCCTCTTCCCCCTCAGAGTTCTCAGATTGCCTTCATGCTGACACTGACTCCCACAACTCCTCTTCCTCTGATTTGGCTGCTGGAGGCACTGTTGTCTGACAGGTGGCTGCCACAACATAAGGACAGGGGAAGGAAGATGTACTTTACTCATGATATCCAGAAAATGCAGGGACTGCTTCAGCAATGTCTCACTGTTGAGTGACCAAATGATTGATTGATTGATTATGTATATTTGGATTCTATATTACACTAAATTCCTATTATGCTTTCCCTTGACCCAAAGCCAAGAGTCACCTGATGCTGATCAAACCCAGGGACCATCTGTGATGAGCCAGGGTGGGATAACAAAACAAACACAGTCACAGAAAACAGGTGAAGCCCCTTTTATTCCTTCAGTTTGTTTCCAAGCTCCAAATATCTTTGTCGGAAGACAAAAAAACTCCCACACAGTTACACGAAAAAGGAAAACAGCAACATAAACCAGGCAAGATAAGGGCTGGAGGACGTCCACAGATAACACACACTGGGAAGGACGCCAAACTCAGAGAGGAACCATAAACTAGAGATATTTACACGCTTTGTTTCCAGCGTTTGCCAGTATGCAGGTCCATACTCTTATTCAGTTGTCACAGCTGCAGCCCATGAAGAGGATCAAGGCCCTCTAATCCCAAGTAGACCACATCTCTCCCTTATCCACTTCTTCCTGCGTGCCCTAGGATGGAGAGGGAATGGGCCTAGGTCCTCTTCTGACTGCTCAGCCAGCCTCTGCCCTTCCCCAGCTTCCTCCACAACCTCTGGAGCCACATTTCCACTCCCTGTCGGCTGTTCCTCCTCTCCCTCAGAATCAGTCTTTACCAAGGGCATGACACTATCTGAACAGCTAAAACAGTCTGCTGATGATGATGTGAAGAACTCCGAGCCTCCACACCCAGTGAGTAGACCAAAGAGTAACATCAGTCTAAGAAGCTTCTTGCTAAGAAAGGGAGTAATTCCGACCTCTAAACTGGTTGACATCTCTGACCTGGCACTTGGAACTCTGGACTAGATTTTGACTATTTTCCTGCATGTTTTTGGTTTAAAGCAAAGCCATTTAGACAAGTTTTTTTTTTTTTCCCTCAGAGGCTTTGTTTCGGTTTTCATTCCTTGTTTGCTGTTATCTCCTTGACCTTGAGAAAACTGCTGATTTCCATAGCAAATGAGCACGCAGGTGTATAATTCCACTTCTGTGTCTATCTATTTATCTATAACACTAGATGAATATAAATATTAATAATAGGATTGGATGAATGGAAGGAACACGAATAGATCTACCCTATATTCTTAAATGATATTGTGATTGGTAATTAGAATTGTATATTGAAACGCTGAACAATGAAAGAAAAAAGGATGAAACTTTAATATATACAGATGCGAAAGAGTTAAATAAGAGAAATGTGAATAATAAAACAGATGGAAGACATAAAAAAAATGTCTTTGAATACTTTGAACAATATACATCTACATATATAAAAGTGAAATACCACTCACACGTCATCATAAAAACTCTAGAACCGTAAAGCCTATAAACTTGAAATTTGGCACATATGTTCCTCTTGGCTTCTAGGTGCTCACTAAGAAAGGATTTTTCAAAATGACCATCAGAGAATTAATATTTCCTATATTATTATTATTATTATTAACAAACTCTGATCTAAGGAGTTCTACTCCCCCTCCCCACCTGAAAAGAAATATCTTCCAAATGCAAAACACAAGGAGAGGAGAGGAGTTTCAGTTTCAGTTTCACAGCACCAAGCAGCTTTACTACAGAACAGTTGAGCTAAGCAATGCCCAGGCTCCTTGCTATCTCCTTCTTGCTGACCCAGCAAATACTATTTCAATTTCCATGTTTCAGTTTCCAAACAGCCCTCAACTCTCTCACACACTGACAGGATGCCAGCCAGATGAATACTGATGGATGCTGGCAGGTAGAGGCACAATTCCCCCCCCCCCCTTATTTTCCTCCCCAAAAACTAAGCCTGACCACATAGTTTCTTAGCAAAGCACGGATATTAAACTAGTATTTTAATATAACAAGATATATGTAATAATAAGAGGGAGATTTAGAAATTGAATGGCAGTAGTATTTTGATGTTTAAACAATATGAAACAATGAAAATGAAATGTAATAACTATGAGTAATAATATTATATTAATTTGTACTAAAATGTATGATACCCAGGTATCACATTGTTCACACATTGATATGTATAAGCAATATAAAATAAAAAAAATTGATCCCCCCAAAAAACACTAGATGAACTTGCTTAGTGGCATCTAAAACATGACATGAGAGGGTGAAACTGCAGATGAGAAGGCCTTTATGTCTATACAAAAGAATTATTTACACCTCAGTTTCCCAGTCAACATCGCCCAGGAGCAAACAAAACTAGAAAGGTAAGTAGGAACTGAAGCAATGAAGGAAAAAAAGAAAACAGCAGGAGAGAACAAATAATGTCCCTAATGGGAGAAATATAGAGAAATAAAACATGGGCTTGACAAAGGGCGGTGCGAATGCTACAACTTTATGTCACTGGTCCCCGATGACCCAGGTCTTCTGAAAAATACTGTGGGGCGAAGCAGAGGTGAGAAATGCAATCTCTCTTTATGGTTTTGAAAAGGGAAATTTCATCTGAGAGGTGCTACATGGAGTTCTCCTTTTTCTTCTGGATATATTTTTTTTTCCAGAACTTTAATTCACATGGAGCAGCAAATTAAAAAAAATACCCTTCAAATCCAAAGCAAACCACCACCACCCCCATTTATGACCACTGAAAAACTGAGAAATGGATCTATTTCATTTTGTTTTCAATTGAAGAGCTACTGGGTAATAAAATTGTTTTCTTCTTCTTCTTACCTAAGCTTGAAACTGTATTTGCTCAGCTCCTGTGCTCCCCATTCTTTCAATTAGAGATTCTGAAATAAAAATGTTGCATTTTTCTGTTGCTTGTCACTGTTGCAATCCCCATGAAAAACAAACAAACATAGAGTAGTTCTCCTGCATTCTCTTTTCTTTGTGCATTAAACGACATCCGTTGAGGGTAAACTCTGTAGTTAACTGTAGATTTCACCTTCAAAATGTACTAAAATGCATATTTTCTCTCAAATTACAAATTCAAAGACTTTTCTTCATCAGAAATGAATAATGAAATGTGTATTTTAATGTCTCAGTTGTTGAGAACTGCATTGGCACAGTGGAAATATGACAGTTTGTTATATTGCAAATAGCATTCTATTCCAAAAGAGATCAGATTATTTGGTGTGAAGATGTACAAACACTGAAATCCTTAAATAATAGAGTGCTTCCTCTACAGACAAACTGAAACTCATGTGGATAGATAGATAGATAGATAGATAGATAGATAGATAGATAGATAGATAGATAGATAGATGATAGGCAGGCAGGCAGGCAGGCAGGCACGTGTACATAGGCATAGATGGGTGGGATTCAATTTTTTTAACAACCAGTTCTGTGGGCGTGGCTTAAGTGGTGGGTATGGCTTGGTGGTCATGTGAATGGGTGGACGTGGCTTGGTGGTCATGTTATTGGCTGGGCGTGACTAACTCAATATCACTCACACCGAGGCACCATCTCCTCACCTGACCTCTCATGACTGTGGGGATGCTGCATCAGTCGTAAGTGTGAAAAAGTCACTTTTTTCAGTGCCATTGTAAGTTGGAATGGTCACTCCACACAAGCAAAGTACCAGCAAAGGAGGGGGAAAAAAACTCCAGAGAAGTTCCTGAGATAGGAAGTTGAGTCCTGCCAAGAATGTAATAAGGGTTAACGGAGAGGCAGTTTCTGTGAGCAACACCAGAATGTTTCCTTCCTGCCTTCCTTACAGGATTAGATCAGTAATTTCTTCTAACAACCGGTTCTCCAAACTGCTTAGAATGTTAACAAATGGTTCTAGCTAATAGGTGCGAACTGGTAGAATCCCACCCCTGGGCATAGACATATATATCTATATCTGTATATCTATCTCTGTCCATGGGGTCACGATGGGTTGGACATGACTTTACAACTAACAACAACATATCTATCTCTCTAGCTCTAGCTCTAGCTCTATCTGTCTGTCTCATCTATCTATCTATCTATCTATCTATCTATCTATCTATCTATCTATCTATCTATCTATCTACCTACCTACCTACCTACCTACCTACCTACCTACCTACCTACCTACCTACCTACCTACCTACCTACCTACCTACCTACCTACCTATCTATCTATCTATCTATCTATCTATCTATCTATCTATCTATCTATCTATCTATCTATCTATCTATCTATCTGGACACCATTGTAGTTGCACTTGAGTTTGGATGGACAACTCAAGGAAGCAAGAATTGTTGATCTTTACATAGCCATAGAAGAAGACCTTCCTGACAATTTTTATATATCCAATCTAATGGTCTGAAGGTGACTTCAGAAGAAACGTCCTCAAAATCTCAACTATTAGGGATTGGACTGAAGTTTATCCAAGTTTTTCACTCTACTGTCACATGTTCACGAAAGAAGAGAACTATGATTATTCTGAAAAACAAAAATGCATCACTTTCAATGAACACAATGCCTGCAAGTATTTTGTTCTCTCAAATGGGAGATTTTGAAAGTGGGGACAATATGCTAAATCATATTCACAGGCAATGTTGTGATACAGAAGACGGGGAGCCCAGCAGGAGTTTAAACAAAACAAACAACCTTTGCATTTGGTATTCCTCTCCACTGACAGGACTATGGAGGGCAGGGTGCCATCAGGAACAATTTTAAGAAGAAGATTATTCATGCCAAGAAGAAGAAACACAAAATCATCTCAAGTCAGACAATCAGATATTTGTTTATAGCAAGCTCAGACCAAGTTTCTGTGCCTGGAGATTTCAGAGGAAACTTCTTGGGGGATTCTGTTGTTGCTTCCTGTCTCGTGGCTAACGATTTGGGAGATTAGTTTGTTTTGCATTCGGGTGGCCATCAGCAGTTGCTGTAACAAAACAGAAAGAAATCTGGAGAATCTGACATATGTGGATTGCAGACATTCTTTTAGTTTATTATAAACTAAATATCTATTTATAAACTAAATATCTATTTTATAGATAGAGAGAGAGGGAGGGAGAGGGAGAGAGAGATGATGATAGATAGATAGATAGATAGATAGATAGATAGATAGATAGATAGATAGATAGATAGATAGATAGATAGATAGATAGCTATAGATGATAGATTGATGGATCATAGATACATATATATATATGATAGACAGTTGATAGATATAGATGATAGATAGGTTGGTAGACAGGTAGGTAGACAGGTAGATGATAGATAGATAGATAGATAGATAGATAGATAGATAGATAGATAGATAGATAGATAGATAGATAGATAGACAGAGAGTGATACTGTAGAGGATAGATGACAGATAGACAAATAGATAGGATAGGATGCAGAGATAGATAAAGAGATAGGTATATAGATAGATATAGATGAGAGAGAGGAAGAGAGAGGGGGAGAGGGAGAGGGGAGAGAGAGAGAGAGGGAGAGAGGGAGAGAGGGAGAGAGGATAGATAGGTATGGTGTTCTTCAATCCTTCTCATTTCCCCAGAGTCATATTTGTAAGATGAGTGATTTTAATAACTTCAAATTTACATTTCTTCCCAGACAGTTCAAGTACAACTGGCAAATTTGCAACCAGTTAGTTCTCTTCAAAGCCAGGTAATCAAATAGCCATTTTTTTTTTTTTTTTTGCAACTGGTGGCAACAGCTGTGTTAGTTACAAATTTGCATTAAAAAGCATTAATGTTGGAAGAAGGATACGACTTTTGAAATAAATAAATTGTCTTTGTGTCTATGTTTTCCTCGGTCACAGGGAATGATCACTGAGAAGACTCAAAGGTGCTTTTTTCAAAAGGCAACAGGACTAAGTTTTTTTCCCCTTGAAGAGGAAGTCATTTCTATCTATCTATCTCATCTATCTATCTAATCTCTCTCTCTATCATCTAATATATATCTCATCTATCTATCTCATCTATCTATCTCATCTATCTATCTATCTATCATCTAATCTCTCACTCTTTTTCTCTATCTATCATCTAATATATATCTCCCTCATTTATCTATCTATCCATCTATCTATTATCCATCTATCTATCTATCTATCTATCTATCTATCTATCTATCTATCTATCTATCTATCATCTAATATATATATACACACATATATATATATATATAATCTATATCTATCTATCTATCATCTAATATATCTCTCTCTCGTCTATCTATCTATTGCTTGTGATCAGATGAGCACTATCATCATGAAGAATCAAATATCAAGGTGAATAAAAATATTCTCAATTTCCCTTTAAACTGATCTCTTTTTATCTTTCTATCCAACTGGCAAACAAGGAGTTCTATAAATAAGCTGCTTACACATCCGCTCAGGCACAGATATTAAAGTGGATGTTGTGATACCTAAGAGATGGCTCACATTGCTAAATGCTACCATGCAGTTGTGCTGGCATATATATGTGGAGGTGTGTGCTGTACAACTGCCAGTCATAACTCCACTGCAAGAATTTAAGCCACTGATGGAAACTGATGCCGTCTCTTTCTTCTGTCAGGAATATCGCAGAAGTTCACAACTGCTTTTTCTCATCCTTATTTGACACGTTTAACAGGATGTGCATAATGCCTGAAATAAAATCATTTTACGTAGAAATACTGCCTTTTGTTATCTTTGCATGTGGCATGCAAGCTAAAATCATAAGACATTCACCTTTACAAAATAGCTAAAGTATTTTTACTTAAAAGAAACCAACAACTTCCGAATATTTTTTTTTTTTTCAGAATTTAGGACAGGTTGATGAATCAGAGGCAGATCACTTCCTCAGTATTTCTATAAGGTAAAGGAGGATTATTTTGTCATATTGACCTCTGACCAAGGTACAAAGATGAATTTTTAAAAGAACAACAAACTGCATGCACCAAAGAATTAACAATGTACTGTAGATGAAGGTGAAATTCTAGAGTCCTCCAATGCATGGGCCTAATATGTATATTTTACAGTCCTACAGAAGGATTATTGAGACTGTCATCTGCACCTCTATAACTGTCTGGTTTGGTTCTGCAACCCAACAAGACAGACACAGACTTTAAAGGGTAATTAGGACTGCAGAAAAAACAATTACTACCAACCGCCTTCCATTGAGGATCTGTACACTGCATGAGTCAAAAAGAGAGCTGTGAAAATATTTACAGACCCCTCACATCCTGGACATAAACTGTTTCAACTTCTTCCCTCAAAACGACGCTATAGAGCACTGCACACGAGAACAAGTAGACACAAGGATAGTTTTTCCCCAAATGCCATCACTCTGCTAAACAAATAATTCCCTCAACACTGTCCAACTATTTACAAAGTCTGCATTATTATTACTATTAATCTTCTAATCACTCCTTATCACCCATCCCCGCCCACTTGTGACTGTATGACTGTAACTTTGTCGCTTATATCCTTACGATTTACATTGACTGTTTTCTAGTATGATTGGATTGCTTATTGTACCCTATGACTATTATTAATAGAATAGAATACTTTATTGGCCAAGTGTGATTGGACACACAAGGAATTTGTCTTGGTGTAAATACTCTCAGTATACATAAAGAAGGAACATTCGTTAAGAATCAAGAATCATAATGTACAACACTTAATGGTAGTCATAGGGTACAATCAACATCAAATCATACTCGGAAACAGGATACAAGCAACAAAGTTACAGTCACAAGTGGGAGGGGATGGGTGATAAGGAGTGATGAGAAGATTAACAGTAATAGTAGTGTACAGGCTTTGTAAATAGTTGAACAGTGTTGAGGGAATTATTTGTTTAGCAGAGTGATGGCTTTCGGGAAAAAACTGTTCTTGTGTCTAGTTGTTCTGGTGTGCAGTGTTGTACCTTATGATTCTTGACTCTTGACAAATGTATCTTTTCTTTTATGTCCACTGAAAGCATTTGCCTCAAGACAAATTGCTTGTGTGTCCAATCACACTTGGCCAATAAAGAATTCTATTCTATTCTATTCTATTCTATTCTATTCTATTCTATTTTTATTTCGGATTCTTATTTGTGAATGTACTTTGATTTTTAATGTATTCAGTCCAGAACTTTTCATTAAAAGATTCTAGTGCAAATATCAGTGGGAACTAATTTTCAATAGTCTGGTTACTACATGTTGGAATATAATTTCTCTGTTCTATTTGGAAAAGTAAACCAACCAGGATATTGACATGCTCAAGATGGATTCTGTTCAAGATGGATTCTGTATGATTGATAATGATACATATGGGCAGATTCTCCCCCTCTCCCATCCATTCTATATTTATTACCAGTACCTTTCTCAGACAGTACTAAGAATAGGAGAGAATTTTATTTTACGTTTTTAGTGAAGCAACATAATCTAGATAAGAAAATGGTTGTTATTATTTTGTAATGGCATTGATCTGTTAGAGAAAGACACGTACCAATGTAATTATGTTAGAAGTAAAAATTCATACAAAATGATTATTATAATGAGAGCTGCATGTAAAAATAACTTATTTATCTTTCCTTCCTTCCTTCCTTCCTTCCTTCCTTCCTTCCTCTCTTTCTTTCCTTCCTCTTTCTTTCTTTTTAACCTTCCTTCCTTCCTCCCTCCCTCCCTCCCTCCCTCCCTCCCTCCTTTCTTTCTTTCTTTCTTTCTTTCTTTCTTTCTTTCTTTCTTTCTTTCTTTCTTTCTTTCTTTCTTTCTTTCTTTCTTTCTTTCTTTCTTTCTTTCTTTCTTTCCACTTTGTTTCTAATCCCTCTAGTGTGGGAACTCTTAACCTCTTAGTGCATGTAAAACTGACAATGTCCATCTGAAAGTACACTTCTGGTTAATTCTTAGCTACGCCTATTTTGTGTACATATAGATGTTGCTTTGCTTATGTTGATGCAATAATGCTGACAAATCCAGCTGGATACAAACATATTGATAAAAGCATTGTTATATTGCAATTATATGACTGCCTTTAGAAGAAATATAGTTTCAATTCTTTGACAATTGATTGCCAATAGTTGCCTAGTGGGTGTAAATACTTTGATTTCAAATGTTTAAAATAAGGCTAGATTGACCATGAATACACAGATTCTTGTTTAACATTGTCAATGGCAGCATTACTATTGACATGACACTTTGTGATTCAGCCAACTGTTATCCTCTTAGTAAATTTGGAAACTGAATCTTTCTTCTTCTTCTTCTTCTTCTTCTTCTTCTTCTTCTTCTTCTTCTTCTTCTTCTTCTTCTTCTTCTTCTTCTTCTTCTTCTTCTTCTTCTTCTTCTTCTTCTTCTTCTTCTTCTTCTTCTTCTTCTTCTTCCTCCTCCTCCTCCTCCTCCCCCCCTCCCCCCCCCCCCCTCCTTCTTTGACTTTGTCCTCTTTTTGTGTATGCTTTCTATGGTATGAAATCCCACAACATCCTCTACAGGTGAGCAAACCATTTTATGTGCTGGTTTTGTATGAGGTTTAAGATTGGTTCTATGTCAATTCTTTCATTTCTGATTTTATCTCTTCTGGTTACTCCAGCAACTTTTCTGAAACATCTCATTTCATGGTGATTAACTTTCACTTATGTTTTGTTGTAAACATCCATGTTTGGCACTGGTAAAATAGGGCGGAGATGAATATGCTTTGTATGAGCTGCTTCTTTGTGCACAAGTTGGACTGCTTTTCTTTGATTTAGAAGCATAATTATTATAGGGATGTGCCTTGAACATGCTGCAAAACTCAAAATGACCAATTGAAGTACAGTATCTAAAATTTTTTTGATATCATAATAATTATCTCAACTAACTACAACAGCCATAGCCTAACATTTTCTAGATTCAATGTTATTCCCAAAACTAATGTTCATATACATCAAGATGAAATGTAAATGGTAAACCCATTTAGATCTTTCTCATTTATATTTACTTTGTGAATAACTATTCTTTAATGTAATAATGAATATCATTCTGTTACTGCTGAAAATGAATTCTATGCCTCGTGTGGCCGAACATTACAAAATTTTCAAAACTATGGCATCAAACTTGATACTTATTCTGTTTATTAATTTTCTTTGAGTTTAAAGGAAATTGATTTGGATGGAAATTATGTGCAATGAAAATCTAATCAGACACTTAATGAGTAGATAAAACTATACATTTAAGTACAGCGTATTGTTGTTTCCTATTTTATTAAAGCTTTTATTGTCTCTCATAATAAAGGGATATCTGGACTGTTACTATATTGGGAAATTGGTGCTATGGGGAATAATATTAACAACAATAAATGACAACAATTTAGAGGTTTATTTTCTATGTAAAGAAGGATGAAATATAAAAATAATCAACTAAGTGTAGGAATTAAAGGTATAGTTTCTAGTTGTAATCTCCCAACAACTGGCCACACCAAGGTCATCTTAGCTGAACAGATTCAGACCAGGTTAGTACTTCAACAGCAGAGTCCTAAAATCCTCAGAAATGTAGGTTAGTCTAGGAAGTTGAAGATAGCACTGATAGAATAATTGCAATGATCTGTGAATCTTGCTCCATAATAAAATATATAAACATGTTCTATCTATGCGTCTTAACATATGAACCTCATAAAAGCTACCATTATCTGACAGCGAACAGTGGGTTCTACACATGTTCCAATAAATGAAACCATAATCTCAAAAGAGATAAAGGCTATTAATGCCGAAGTAGAGGGAAGACTGGATTGTTTCAAAGCCAGAGTTTTATGTAGCCCACTATAATTGTATGATTGGAATTTAATTATACCATAATTATAGGCTCAATTACTGTTTTGTATCTTTCATTAAAACCCGTATATATTAATTGCATCAAACTTCTTTTGATGAGTTTAACTAGCCTGAACAGATGTTTACAGTCAGGAAACGCAGATAGCTTGCCATAACAGCTTTACCAATGTTTGCCTTGCAAGGTGACAGAAGAAATGGAACAGGTTGAAGAAATGATTATCTGCTTGACTTTGACCATGATAGAGTCTATGGGTAAATAGTCACCAACCACTTTGGCATCTCTGGGTTAGATACAGATAATCAGAGTTGGAAGGGACCTTATAGGTCATCTAGTCCAACCCCCAGCCCAAGAGGGAGATCCTATACCATTTCTGACAAATGGCACTCCAATCTCTTCTTGAAAGTCTCAAGTGATGGCGCTCCCACAACTTCCGAGGGCAATTTCTGTTCCATGGGTTGATTTTTCTCCCTGTCAGAAAGTTTCTCCTTATTTTCAGGTTGAATCTCTCCTTGTTCAGTTTCCATCCATTATTCCTTGTTTGGCTTTTGGGTGCTTTGGAAAATACCTTGACACCTTCCTCTCTGTGGCAGCCCCTCAAATATTGGAAGACTGCTATCATGTCTCCCCTGGTCCTTTTCTTTACTAGACTAGCCAAACCCAGTTCCTGTAACTGTTCTTCATATTCCTTAGTCTCCAGTCCCCTAATCATCCTGGTTGCTCTTGTCTGCACTTTTTCTAGAGTTTCAACATCTTTTTATAATGTGGTGACCAGATCTGGATGCAGTACTCTAGGTGTGGTCTTACTAAGGCTTTATAGGGTTACATGAGGTATCTTCACATATTGATATATCTTCCTTCCCTCCACCCTTACTATTTCTCAATTTATGTAACTGTCGAAACTGACTCACCTCATAGTGTCTTTTTTGATTGATGGCAGGTTTTTAAGAATATCTTGGCCCATGTTAGGTGAGCTGTTCCTCTTAATATGCTTCAGAATTATAACTACTAATCTATGGGAGAAAAAAAATGGGATTTTTTTCACTGAAATTTCAGGATATTGGTGAGCAGGGTAAGGAATTTGAAATATTTAGGGGAAAAAATCCCATAATAAGCTCTATTTCTTCATTCTTTCTTTCTTTCTTTCTTTCTTTCTTTCTTTCTTTCTTTCTTTCTTTCTTTCTTTCTTTCTTTCTTTCTTTCTTTCTTTCTTTCTTTCTCTCTCTCTCTCTCTTTCTTTTTTTCTTTCTATCTCTCTATCTATCACCACTTCTGATGGGAGATTTTACAGTATCTTTCCCCTGCCACGCCCACAGAAATGGTAGTAAAAAAATTTGTATCCCACCACTGGTGGGTATGTCTAGTTTAATGATAAGAAGGACTAGGGGTGACATGATAGCAGTGTTCTAATATTTGAGGAGCTGCCACAAAGAAGAAGGAGTCAAGCTATTTTCCAAAGCAGGACAAGAAGCAATGGGTGGAAACTGATCAAGGAGAATACCAAAACTAGAACTAAGAAGAAATTTCCCGACACGTAGAACTATCGATCAGTGGAACAGCTTGCCTTCAGAAGTTGTGGGTGTTTCATCACTGGAAGTTTTTAAGAAGAGATTGGACAACCATTTGCCTGAAATAGTATAGGGGGTTGGACCTCCAAGCTACCTTCCAACTCTGTTGTTCTGTTCTAATCCCCTTGGACCGAAGTTAGTATCCATCACAAAATTGGGGGTGAGGAGAGGAGATGAAAAAATAATGGTGACAATAGAAGCAGCAACAACCACAGGTCTTACCAAGGCATTATAAACCATTATGAAGATCACATGATTTCGATTATTTTTCTCTATTAATGCAGCCTAGAACTGTGTTGGCTTTTTTGGCAACTGGCTTGTATTCAAGTGATTGTCCACTAGGACTACAAGATCCACCCCACGGTTACCACTATTGAGTCTATTCTATATGTTGCATTTGATTTTTCTTGCCTAAATGTAGAACCTTACTTATTTTTCTTTTCACCACGCTGCATAAAATGCTTGATAGATAAGACCATCAAGAACCTGGTGGCACAGTGGTTAGAGTATTGCAGTATTGCAGGCTAATTTTGCCCACAGTCAGGAGCTCAATCCTGATAGCTCAACGTTGACTCAGCCTTCCATTCTTCCGAGTTTGGTGAAATGAGGGGCCAGATTGTTGGGAGCAATATGTTGACATTTGTAAACTACTCAGAGAGTGCGATAAAGAAGTCTAAGTGCTATCACAATCGTTATCAAGTTCCAAAATAATGGAATTCTTCCCTAACGTGAGACTTCAAATACTCTCGAAGCGAAGATCTGCATTTCTGCAATTGTCTTATGATTTCAGACAAATAAATGAATAACCACTACACTTCATTATTTGTAGCAATGAATCTTTTTAGTTTATTGATGCATGAGATGTTGCTGTGAATGTCCTCTTTTTTTATTATTCTAAAAAGACAACCTTGGAAAGCAGAGTAGAGTTTGCCATGAGTGAAATATTTCTGGGGTAGTACTGAAGATAAAACTATATATCTTTGGCAGGTTTATTAGCCTGAGTCAAAGAACAGCATGCTTCTCACCATAATTTGATATGTATACTTTCTCCTGCTGTCCCATATATCTGTAGTTTTGATGTACTCGTATATTTCATTATTGTCAAAATAAATTTGTCAGGAATATTTATAATAGGAAGGAAGAGAGAATGCCTTCATTTAAATTTCTTGCTATACTAAAAAAAAAAAAAAAACCTATAGCTCTTAATATTCATATGAATCAGGGAGGATGCAATCTCAACTGGCACACTCGTTTGGTTTCTATTCTTGAAAGTATTAGCCAACTTGAGCTATTAGTCAGGTATAGAAAGATGTAATTTATGACAGTAATAGATTTCGTAGTGAGAATATGAGAACCAACCTTCAGCCTCACTCATTGGAAAAAGTTTGTAATATTTTCATTATTGAGGGACTGGTAGGGAAAAAGATTAAGCAAGACATTCTAATACTAAAAGTGGCTGTTGTTGTTTTTTTTAAAGACCAAAATGCACTATTGAAAACAACTACGTGGAGAAGACCTTCTGCGATTGTGATACTCTACAACAGGGGTGTCAAACTCATGTCATCATGGCAGCATCTTGTGAGGTTTTTTCTTTTCCCCCCTTCACTAAACCAGGTTTGGGCGTGGCCAGAGCATGACGCATCTGGCCCAGAGGCCGGGACTTTGACAGCTGTGCTCTACAAAGATCTATAAATTGATCCCAATTTATAATTTTGCTATATCTAGCAAAAATATACGGTTGGTTCAGTTGCACTGCATTTGAAACCACAACAGAACTACAGAAGTTGCGGGTGCTCCATCACTGGATATTTTTAAAACAGAGATTGGACAACTGTTTGAAGTGATATAGCCGTGATGGTGAACTTATGGCAGAGCCCTCTCTGAGGGTACATGAGTTGTCACCCCACCAGCCGGCTGATTTTCGGGTCTCTGCCATGCATGCGCTGGTGGCGGGGCACATGCGGGATAAGTGTGTGCATGCATGGAGGTGGGGGGAGCATTTGGGCGTCACATGCGCATGCTTGGGGGCAGGGGCAGCATGGGGACAGGTGCGCCACACCCCCTGAATCCCAGTTTTGCTCCCAGGAGGCTGCAGGGAGGCCTACTAGGCCCAAAACGGTGTGCAGGTGGGCTGCACACACATGCACAGGGGACAAGGGGAGCGGGGGGCTTACACACGCATGTGCAGGGGAGCAGGAGGTCATGTGCAGATGTGCAGGGGGTGGGGCAACATGAGGGGGGGTTACATGCACATTGCATTATGGGTGCAGGCTCAGGCACGCGCAATGTCATGTGCACAATGCACACTTTCAGCCTGCGATGACAAAAATGTTAGCCATCACTGTGATATAGGGTCTCCTGCTTGAGCAGGGCATTGGACTAGAAAACCTCCAGTATCAACTAAAAAGATACTCCTTTGGTCTTTTTACCTGCCAGAAAAAGGGATTGGGGAAAACAAGGCATTCTTGAAATGCCCAGACAATCACCTCGGCAGCCCAAAGTTGTCGGAGCTTAAGAAGGTTATTGGAGAACATGATGGATGACTCTTGAAGACGGATGTGTCCCGTTGGAGAAGTCATATCCAGGGGGTGGGGGAAAGACCAGGGTCAAGGGGGGAAATGTATGATGTGATTTAGTATCAGCTGCACCCAGCGACACGCCAACATAGTAATTTCTAATAAACCAATTTACTTTTTCTGAGATGCGGCTAGAGACTTTTGATTTGAATGAGGGTGGATTTGTTGGACCCCTGATATCTAGCTCTGTTATTCTGTTAACTAGTCTTCATTTGAAGAGCTGCTAAGTGCATGATTGAAGACTTGTCCATGCTCCAACTAGTAGGAGAGTTGCTTCATCTCACTGTTTCATTCTTTTCTCTCTTTCCAATAGGTTCTGGGCATAATTGTCCTGGGCATAAGAGAACAGAAAATGATTTCAGTTTGTCTTTAAGTTGCTTATTGAGAAACCGAGAAGTTGAAAACCTGGGTGGTGTGGAAGTCTCTACTATTGAGTTTCTTAAAAGAAAGAGGATTAACACAGGCTTCCATGGAACCTTGTAGAGTAACTACTTCTGGACTTTCCTAATTGTTGCACACTCATCTATGAACATTGCTGTCAATATCAATCTCCATGAAGCCATGGGTAATCCTCAACTTACAATCATAATTGGGACTGGAATCTTAGCTGTTGAGTGCAGCTGTCATTAAGCTGCCCATGGAACTGCTTCATTCAACAATAGTAATCCCAACACTTCTGGTTTGGTCATTAAGTGATTGCATGGGTCATTAAGTGGATGGTATTACAGATAAGGACCTTGGACTGGATCAGGTGTCTGTGGGGGACCCTGGAAAGCTCCACTCAAGAGCTGAAAATCCGCCCAGCCAAAATTCAAGCAGAATTTAAGCCTTGAGTGGAGAGACAGTTGTACACAGCCTGTGCTGGCCTTCCAATACACATGATTCATGCTGCACTCTATATATTCACCTCTCTGACTTTCTATTCTGTGTTTGGATTTCATCTCTGCCTTGCCTCTAGGGTTGGCTGAAAGAACTGCCTCTTGAAGGATTTTAGCTTCCTTCCATGCGTGGATGGCAACCCCTTGGGTAGGACACAGGAACAGAGCTGAAATCTTCAGGATTTCAGCTCCATTTTTGTACCTTGGCAAAGGACTCGCATCTCCTACGTGCACAGGATTCAGGAACAAAGCTGAAATCTTTAAGCTGCATTTCTGCACCCCATCAAAGGAGTCCAGATACTCCTGGCAGTCATCTCTTTTAGCCAGCCCCAGAGATGAGAGGGAGTCCTCTCAGCAGGTGGCAGCTGCTTGCAACATTCTCTGTTGGCTTCCCCATTGACTTTCTGGGGAAGCCAACAAAGACAATTGTCTATCAAATGATGATCAAGTGATGGCACACACAACATAAGTGACAGCAAGTTGCCAAGCATCCTAGATTGTGATCACAAAAGTGAGTGTGCCGTGTTTTGCGATAACCAGAAGTGTTTTACAGGATGAGGAACAGCCTAGAACATAGAATAATAGGATTGGAGGGGATCTTTGAGGTCCTCTAGTCTAACCCCTGCTCAAGCAGACAAATGCTTGTCTAATCTCTTCTTGAAAACATCTAATGATGGAGCACCACAATTAACACCTTAGAAATACAGGAAAGCATCAACTAAATAATAGTGGCTAGTAAAAATATTTTCCTACTCAGAACTTCCACAGGGAAAACAAGGTCAGGCAAACTTCAAATCCTGTATATTTTAACTACTGAGCTGAAGAAGCTTCTTGAATGAGAAGAGAAACATCTTTAAAAGAAAAAACAGACAGCCCAGCTTGAAAAAGAACTTTTGGAACAACCGTGACCTGGATGACTGAGAATCTCTACAGAATTTTAGCTATACAATTTGGGATGAACACCCTTTGAATGGGGTGGGAGTAGGAATGGATTTCCAGAGGAAAAAAAATTGCAGACTACAAGAACCAGGAGCATTACTCAAGTGATCCTGAGGACACAGGTAAACCTCTAAGTGCTTCAATGACCCTCTAAAAGGATGCAAATGACTAGCTGTCTGCAAGGAATATAAATCCTTCCATTCCCCACTGTCTTGTCAGAGCTGAAGAACCTTCTTGGATGAGAAGTGAAATGTCTTCAAAAGAAAAAAAAAAAAACCAAGTCCAGTTGCCTCCTGAAAAAGCACCTTTTGGAACAATTATAACCTGGATGACTGAGAATCTGTACAGACTATTTTAACTACTACATTTGTAAATGATGCAAAGAGAAATAAGTGAGAATTATCCTATATCACTAGCTCCTAAAGAGACAGCCTTTAGGAGTTAGTGACGTATGATAAAAGCCTTTCTGGACCATCTTCTAAAAGAACAGTTGTAAGTTGAGGACTGCCTGCTGTATAAACAGTCTTTGCTGGTGCCCAGAGAACTTTGTAAAAACTTTCTACAGCATATCTGACATGTTTACAGAAAATACCTTTCCAGAAAGCAAGTAAGACAGCAAACAAAAATGTAAGAGTGCTTGGCTGAGCTAAGATGTAAGTGCCAAACCTACAAATATGCACCGGGGGAAAATAATTTAGTTTGACCTTTTTAAATTGAAATTTACATTTCTCTATAATGATTAAATGAGTGATGGCATCATTTGTTATGGAAAAATTATACACTGGATAGCTGACAGAACAGTATGCTATTCTCTTCAATAGCTGGCCTGCTCTACCTTCTCAATGGCATCTATACATCTATCTATCAACCCATCTATCAGTCTGACAATCTATCTGCCTGTTTGTTTTGGAAGGGCTTAAAAGAAATGCATTTGGGATGTAATTTAGTCCAGCATTAAGTATCCAGTGTTTTAAGGAGAAGTCAAGCGTAAGGCCCCATTCACTGGGAAGAATGCTTGGTATTAATTCTGCAGGATCCCAGTTAAGGATAATGACAATAGCAATAATACTTAGACTTACATACTGCTTCTCAGTATTTTACAGCCCTCTCTAAGCAGTTTACAGAGTCAGCATTTTGCCCCCAACAATCTGAGTGTGGAAGGATGGAAAGCTGAGTCAACCTTGAGCCGGTAAGAACTGAAATGCCAAACTGCATATATCACTAATAGATAGATAGATAGATAGATAGATAGATAGATAGATAGATAGATAGATAGATAGATGGATGGATGGATGGATGGATGGATGGATGGATGGATGGATGGATGGATGGATGGATGGATGGATGGATGGATGGATGGACGGATAGAATAGAATAGAATAGAATAGAATAGAATAGAATAGAATAGAATAGAATAGAATAGAATACTTTATTGGCCAAGTGTGATTGGACATACAAGGAATTTGTCTTGGTGTAAATACTCTCAGTATACATAAAGAAAAGATACATTCATTAAGAATCAAGAATCATAATGTACAACACTTAACAGTAGTGATAGGGTACAACCAACAATCAAATCATACTAGGAAACAGTCAATATAAATCATAAGGATACAAGTGACAAAGTTACAGTCCTACAATCACAAGTGGGAGGGGATGGGTGATAAGGAGTGATGAGAAGATTAACAGTAATAGTAGTACAGACTTTGTAATAGTTGAACAGTGCTGAGGAAATTATTTAGCAGAGTGATGGCTTTCGGGAAAAAACTGTCCTTGTGTCTAGTTGTTCTGGTGTGCAGTGCTCTATAGCGTCATTTTGAGAGAAGGAGTTGAAACAGTTTATGTCTGGGATGTGAGGGGTCTGTAAATATTTGAGAGAGAGAGAGAGAGATGTTAGATATTGAGAGAGGGAGGGAGGGAGAGGGAAATAGAGAGATGATTGATAGATGCTGTAGATAATTGAAGCTGAATACCTCTTTGTAAGGTTTATTGGAGAAAGAGTTTGAAGGAAATTTTTCTTCTTCAGAGTGCACAGACCAGCCTTTCAATAGCATTGCATTTATTTCAAATTTAATAACAAAAGAAAAGAGGAAAAAAACAGAACAGAGGACAATAGCTGCCCTTTTTTCCCCTAACAGAAGCACATCCCTAGGAGTTCATTTTGCCTTTCAACCAGCTTCAGGCTCCAATTTATTACAAACTTCATTATAAATAATAAAACATATAATGAGTAACAATGGACCGGCCAGCTAGCTTGGGAAAGGTGGTGAATATGACATGTCATATATTTCAAACGAAGATCGTATTTGCTTTCTTGGTTCCTTTTAATAAGAGATCTTGAATAGAGTTTCATTTGTATTACTTGTTATTGCTGGTCATTGGATTCTTTAGTTGAAAAGATTTTTTTTTCATTTAGGTTAAAGAAAAAAAAAACCCTCAGTTATAGCCATTATGTTGTAGGAGGCATTGGTCTAGTCGGAGGTGCACTATAGACCTTTGTTTCATGTTTTCCCCTTGTTATTTCTATTTTCAAATCTTTGTTCAGATCAGCATCATTAATCTTTTCTATCTCCTTGTTCAATTTGGTATGAGTTTCCATGCATTTGAATGTAGACCTCTCAAAATATTCTGAAGTATTATTAGAATGTAAAAGTTGTTGTTAGTTGCAAAGTCATGTCCAACCCATTGTGACCCTGGCCATGCTAGCTGGCCGGTCCATTGTTACTCATTATATGTTTTATTCCTCCAGGACTTCCTGTCCTCTACCATCTTCCAGAGTCCATTTAAGTTCATGTTGACTGCTTCGGTGACTCCATCCAGCTACCTCGTTCTCCGCCATCCCCTTCTTCTTCTTTTTCCCTCAATCTTTCCCAACATTAGTTTCTTCTCCAGTGAGTCCTTCCTTCTCATGAGGTGGCCAAAGTCTTTGAGTTTCCTCTTCAGGATCTGGCCTTCTAAAGAGCAGTCAGGGTTGATCTCCTCTAGGATTGACCGGTTGGATCGCCTTGCAGTCCAAGGGACTCACAGGAGTCTTCTCCAGCACCAGACTTCAAAGGCCTCAATTATTTGATGCTCAGCCTTCCTTATGGTCCAACTTTCACAGCCAGGATGATGCCTCTGACGTCTAGATTTTCCATAGCTTTCCTCCCCAGGAGCAAGCATCTTTTAATTTCTTGGTTGCAGTCCCCATCTGCGGTGATCTTGGAGCCCAGGAAAATACTATCTGTCACTAAAGTATCTAAACTCAAGTCAGTAAAGAAAAGACAATGCAGCATTGTGGGAAATATGTGGGAGAACCAACAATTTGGAGAACATTTCCATATTCACATAAACAGCAATAGCACTTAGTCTTATATATTGCTTCACTATGCTTTTCAGCCATCTCTAAGTGGTTTACAGAGTCAGCATCTTGTCCCCAAAAATCTGAGTCTCCTCATTTTACTGACCTTGGAAGGATGGAAGGCTGAGTCAACCTTGAGCTGGTCAGGATTGAATGAATTGAACTGCTGGCAGTGGTCAGAGTTAGCCTGCAATACTGCATTCTAACCACTGCATCACCACGGCTCAAAAAGAATGTGAAAGGACTTTTATTTTTATTTATTTGATTTTTCGCTTACAAGGTAATAGATATAAGTATATACATAGTTACGAATACATGAAATGGGTACATATAAGAAAACAAAGACTTGTTATTCTCTACAGAAAATATCTGTAGCTCAGGATTACGCTGTGGAGTTTCTTGTTGCTATCTGAGTTTGATTGTTTGCTTGCAGATGTTTCATTACCCAACTAGATAACAACATCCATATGAGTGAAACTCACTTACACTGATGATGATACATAATTGGATATTAAAACATCTGCAAGCAAACAACCACACAGCACCAAAAAACCCCACATGATTTATGTTAATAACTTATGTATATATCGTCTTCTCCAGGGGGGTTCTCTGCTGGTTGCTGGGTGAGCATGGCCATGGTGGGCGTGGCTTAGTCAGCCTCCTGCATCATGGCAGGAAGGCATTTTTGCCTTCCCCAGGCTCTGGAGGCTTTCTTTGAGCTTCCAGGAGGGCAAAAACGGCTTTCCAGGACTTCGGAGGCTCTCTGGAGGCTGGAAACAGGCCTTCCCAAACTTCTGGAAGAACCCTTTTTGATGTTTCACCCTCCCTGAGCCTCCATGCACACCTTGCAGTTACCTACATCCAAAACGGGCTGTGTGGGGACTCCTGGGAGGGATGAGATGGGGTGGGCGGGGCCAGCCAAGAGTGGGATTTGGGGATTCTCTGAACTGTGCAGAATCTTATCTAGGGGTTCTGCAAACCCCCAGAAACCAACCCTGATCTCCTCTGACCAAAACTCTGTAAGAAATATTGACCTCACAACTTTACATGGTTTAACTTACTTGCTGGGTTCAAACTCCTCTGAAGTCTCCCAAAACCAGCATGAATTGGTGTCTATCAACACAAGAATCTAGTTCAGCTCCTTTACCAATGGTGCTTTACATTCATTCCCATTGTTTTGTTTCTTTATTGTTTGAGTTGGCTCCTGGCATCTACCTGGGTTAATCATGTAGTTTTCTTGGCAAAATATCAGAAGTGGTTTGCCATTTTTTGAGAGAGAGAGAGAGATGAAAGAGAAAGAGAGTAGAATAAAGAAAAGAGAAAAGAGAGAAGAGAAGAGAAAGAAAAGAAGAGGATAGAAGAGAAGAGAAGAGAAGAGAGAGAAGAGAAGAGAAGAGAAGAGAAGAGAAGAGAAGAGAAGAGAGAGGAGAGGAAGAGAGAGGAGAGGAGAGGAGAGGAGAGGAGAGGAGAGGAGAGGAGAGGAGAGGAGAGGAGAGAGAGAGGAGAGAAGAGGAGAGGAGAGAGAGAGAGAGGAGAGGAGAGAGGGAGAGAGAGGAGAGGAGAGGAGAGGAGAAGAGAAGGAGAGAGAGAAGAGAAGAGAAGAGAAGAGAAGAGAAGAGAAGAGAAGAGAAGAGAAGAGAAGAGAAGAGAAGAGAAGAGAAGAGAAGAGAAGAGAAGAGAAGAGAGATGATGTCACACTACTAGTATAATGTCTAAGGCAGAAATACAACTCACTATTTCCTGGTTTGTAGTCCGGTGCCTTAACCACTACACCAAAATGACCCTACACAGCTTCCTTCCTTTCCCAAATATCTACCAACTTTTTTTTTTCCTTTTCATTTTCTCTCCCACTGTTTCTATGTTGGGCATCTGAAATTCTTTTTGAGAGATACTCATCCCTCAGTACTTTCCCATTAATAGCATTAAAGTTCCTTTTGTCTTTCCAAATTAATTAGGACCACGCTCTTTTTTTGTTTGTTTGTTAATGAAGTATTGGAATTCTTGATTTAAAAAAAAAAAAAAACTTTGCAAAAGTAGAGCTGCTGAAGTGCATAGACCCAAACTCCTGGTGAAAAATACACCTGCTCATTTCAACATGTGTAATGTTGCACCAAAATATTTGCTTTGCTTTAGATATTGCAAGATAGACTATTTTGGGTGTAGAGTTCTGGGGCTCATGCATATAAACATGAATAAATAAATGTAAGATTGTCTTCTCCTAATCACATGAGGACATTTGACTGTAGGTAATTTCAATATTCCTGATAGCACTTTGTATCTATGGATGGAGAAATATGGCTTCTAGACAGAAAAATTCCACTTCAGGAGCACCAACGTAATACCATTTGGACCTTGAACTGGGATTCTTGACTGTCCCATATTTTTCAGTGAGTAAAATAGTCAAACACCCAGTAAAACAGATGTTTACCACCATGGCTAAGACAGAACCTGGAGAAATGCTAACAGAACCAGGAGAAATGCTAACAACTGATTCTCTTTTTTCTATTTAAAGAAGAGAAAATTAAAGAATTGGGAGAAACATTGGAGGTTTTTTTAGTCCAATCCCCCGTGTGTGCTTTGGGAAGGATCTCAAGAGTACAAAACACCTTATCTTGCACAATCACACTGCTAAATAACTAATTTCCCATCATGCTGTCAAACTATTTAGTAAGACTGTATTACTATTATTCTTCTCATCCTTCCTATTACCTATCTCTTCTCACTTATGACTATAAACATGTTGCTTTATCATTACAATTTATATTGTTTTATTTGTTCCCTAGCATGATTTGATTGCTTATTAGTAACATATGGCTATCATTAAGTGCTATATCTTATGATTCTTGATCAATGTATTTTATTTTATTTTATTTATGTATACTGAGAGCTTATGAACGAAAGGCAAATTCCTTGTATGTCCAATCATACTTGGCCAACAAAGAATTCTATTCTATCTGGCCAAAAAGCACAGATTGAATGGCAGTTGTCTATGGTTAGTTATTAATGCTGATTAACTGGTAACCTGCCAGACCCAGAAACATACCCATGCTCAGATTATCCTGTGGTCCAAAAGCATGCAAAAATTCTCCCAACAGCCCAGACTCAACTTGGACACATTTTAATATGGATTCAAAAGAATATCTATTGATGGAAAGCTTGGTGATCTGGAAAAACCTTTGTACTGTCTTGCATTTTCTTAGTGGGTATAATCTCAACATGTTCCTGTAGATCTTATTTGTTTATTAAGAAATTTAAATGGCCGCCCAACTCACTCGTAGTGGCTTACAAAAATAAAATCTCAATACAAAAGCTAATTAACCCCCACTCCCCTGATAACAGCAGCCAGAGCAACAATTTGTTGGACTCTAAATCAACTCTTGTGTCCCCATGTTTGCTGAGAAATAGCATGTCTTCAGGACATTTTGAAAGAGTGTCAAAATGGGGGACATTTATTTCCACAGCGATGATTTTCCATAGGAAGAGAGCCAAGATAGACAAAGTCTTTCTTGCTCACATTAATTGGACCTCCTTATTAGAGGAAACCCATAATATTCCCTGCCTCCTCTCTGGTGCATTGGGTAGATATATTTGGAAAAGAGGATCCTTCAAATAACCTGGTCCCAGATCATGTATAAAGCATAGGTAAACAAATGTCAGAATAACAAAATTAAATTGGAAGAAACATTGAAGGTTTTTTTAGTCCAATCCCCTGTTCAAGCAGGAAACCCTATACTATTTCAAACAAATGGCTGATGGAGCACCCACAACTTCTGATGAAAACCATTCCATTGTTTAATTGTTCTAACTGTCAGAAAAATTCTCCTTAGTTCTAGGTTGGTTTTCAGCTCTACGGAGAAGCAGAGATGCCAAAACTGGAGGGAGACATCATCATCATCATCATCATCTTGGTCATTGTCTACCCATTGCAGGATGAAGGCCTCTTCCATGTGTTTCCAATCAATATTTTCCTGAGCTTTCTTTTGCCAATTGGGCCAGCAATACTCACTGATGTCATCAATCCATCTTGTTTTAGGTCTCTTTCATGGACGCTTTTGATCAAGTGGGATCCATTCTATGACAGCCTTGGACCATCTCACCTCAGTTCTTCTTGCTATGTGATCAGCCCATATCCATTTCAATTATTTTACTCTCTTGATGATAACGTATACTTTTGTTGGTTGTGCAGGTCTTTCTAACTTGTCTTGTAATGTCAAGCTTGTGTCTTTCCATGGTCTTTGCTCTACTCTTAGCTTTTGTATCAATTGTGAGTTTAGTGTTCATCTTTCATTGGCATACATTAGAGCAGGTAGCACATACCAATTGAAAACTTTTCTCTTCAGCCATAGGGGGAGGTTGTTCTTGAAAATTATGTTTACCTTGCTGAATGCCCGCCAGCCACATTTAATACACTGTTCAATTTCTTTTATTGTATCACCTTCCATGGAGATCCATTGGCATATATACATATGTACATATAGTAGTCTACTATGTCTAGTTCTCCTCCTCCTCCTCCTCCTCCTCTCTCCTCCTCCTCCTCCTCTTCTTCTTCTTCTTCTTCTTCTTCTTCTTCTTCTTCTTCTTCTTCTTCTTCTTCTTCTTCTTCTTCTTCTTCTTCTTCTTCTTCTTCTTCTTCTTCTTCTTTCTCCTTCTCCTCTTCCTCCTTCTACAGAGAGGGAAGAGGGAGAGGGAGAGAGAGATCAAGATCTTATATAAAATATTTCTTTGGTGAATTTATTAAACATAACCTGGCTCTTTTTCAGGTTTACTTTTAAGCCAAATTGTTATCCTCCTTTGTGCATCAGCCTTCAAATGAAGGTCTTTCTTCTTTTTAGACAATGAGTTTCTGTAGGCCTCTTTACAGGGAAGAAGTGTTTCTTTAAGGAAACAGTTGACATTGAAGAATAAATCCTTGATAAGTTAATAAGAAGCCAATCCATTAATTTGGGTAACAATTCCATTCAATGAGAATGGAAAGAAAATGAAAATAATTCTTTAGAGATGACTTTTACTGAATAACACTACATGAAATGTTGTGTCTGGCTTTCGTATTAGTAAAGGCTAAATTATTGATTAGACACTTCATGCTAATCTTGGTTTTAAGCATTCCTAAGCAGTCTGATACATTTATTGATCAGACGTAACTGATTATGTGCCCATATAGTCATCAACAATTATCAGCAACTTTACTATAGTGCATATTTATGCCTGACATTATGGATTAGAGTGTATAAGCACTAATTGATTTCAGTTTACTTTTAATATGTTTGAGTCTTTGGATAGTTTTTAACTTATTACACAAAAGAATTGCTTCCTTCTCTTTTTCTTGGCTCCTATCGTTAAGGTGTCAGTCAGATAGAATGATGAAATTTGGCATTTAAAAAGTATAAGCTCCTAAACACTTTGACTAATGAATTGTTGCTTTATTTTAAATTCCTTTATTTCTAATTTGTATAAATGCATAAGTCTGTACAGTCATGTGACTGAACTTTGGGTGATTGGCAGTCAGTTCCCATTTATCAGAACCCCCCCCCCCCCCAAATGTAAGCATATGGTCTCTTTCAGATCATTGTTTTTCACTATGATCATTGTTTTTCACTATGTGTGTCCATAATTTTTCTAAGCTGTCAGAAAAGATGGGAAAAATTGTGGTTCTTTTTCCAATATTAATAAAGAAAAGACAGTCCTATCAATATTCTAGATCTAAGGTGTGGGGCTTCTGTTGGCTTAAGGAGAACACTAACCTTCTCCACCCCTAAAAAGAAACCCTAACACATCACCATCCATTTGCTGAACAGAAATTTGAGCTTTCCTTTGAAGACAATCTTCAAAGCCCATCAATTCTGAATACAGTTATGACAACCAGTTCATATGTCTATGGAGATTCTCAGTCATCCAGGTCATGGTTGTCCCCAAGGTGCTTTTTCAAGAGGCAATTGGACTTCCTTTGTTTTTTCTTGAAGATGTTTCACATCATCCAAGAAGCTTTCTTCAGTTCTGACTAAATGGTGGACAATGGAAAGAATTGTATTCCTTGCAGTCATCTGGTTGTTAGAGCTCTTTCTGAGAGTTGTCGAGGTTACCTGGAGGTTTATCTTTGCCCTCAGGGTCATCTGAATAGCGCAAATAGGTGTGGAACTTTCTTGGAACTGTTGAAAGGATTGTGTTTAACATCCCTATCTCAACAGAGCAGGAGGGATATGACAGGAGATAGGTAGTGTCATATCCCTCCCCTTCTGTTGAGAGAAGTCTGCTCAAACTGAATGTAGATGGCCATTTTGACCTCCTATCTCAAACTTCTGTTTTTGACCCCTCTTTCGAACCTCTCTGTCCAGAATGTGGACTTTGCTGTCTTCAAAACAGCGGCATTTATCTTTCAAATGCCATTCATTCTGTAGATTGCAGGAGGGTTTTCAACCAATTCAATATACATGCACTCTTTAAACCCCAAATAAGGCACAAACTTGTCCACCCCATGAATAAAGCATCCAGACCCAAACTGATCAATCCGATATGTTGCAGTACAATGCAGTGAGACATGTAGAGATCTGCACATTGGAAAAACGAAACAACCATTTCACAAATGCATGGCACAACATAGAGAACAAACCTATGAAGACAAAATTCTGCAGTCCATCTGCATCCATCTGAAGCTAAATGTCTTCAAGAAAAAAAACCAAAAACAAAGGCCCGGCCAATTGCCTTTTGAAATAGCACTTTTGGGACAACCAGTACAAATGTTCAGGTGCAACATTCCTTTAGTTTGTGGAGTAACAAAATCTGGCTGCCATCTCAGTGTCTCACATGCTTTTTTAGGAAAACCTGAAAAGTAATATCCAGGTAAGTTAAATTTCAGCAACCAAACTGCTTTGAGGAAAAATTGGAAAGTGGATTAAAAATGACCCCTTTTCTATTTTAAAAGTTGGAAAGGGGAAGGGGAAGGATTCCTTAGACTTCTCCATTTCCGGAACTTTGACAAGCCAACATTTATATGATTTGCTTCCTTTCCAATACAATCTAAATCACTGTATGACAATACCCCAAAATAAGGGGGGGGGGGGAGAGAGAGAGACATCATCAGTGTCTTCTTAATAATATTCCTCTGAGGTTAGGATAAAGATTTATTCTTTTCAACGTTTGTCCTCCAAGAAGATCTACCCTCTAATCAAAATCTTGATTTTCACTTGCCGTTTCTTGTCTTCACCCGTACTTGTCATCCAAAAGCTTTTTTTTTTTAAAAAAAGGGAAAAGTGTTCATTATCATAAAATAAAGACCTGTGCTTATTAACTTTTGTGCTTTTGAAATAGCAGTGCTAATGGTCTACCAGCATGGATCCACTAAATTCCATTGATTTGCTGCTCTCTGGCATATGCCTGCAAAGATAATGACTAGAAGTGCGTTTTTCTTTTCATATTTTTCCTACGACTCTTCTGAAGCGACCAGCAGATTACTGAAAAGAAAACAAATGTAATGTAATACCTACCTTTTACCAAAGACAAATAATGTTTGAATTGCAGGGCATAGGAAGGCATTTTGATAGGGACAGCTACTGCGCCTGATTTAGCGAGGCATTCAATCAAAACTCCATGCTGTTCGACACCAATCTTCTGCTCTCCTGGGAAGACCAATTCATTGTTCTGAAAGAAAGGAACAGTCCCAAATAAGTCACTCAAGAAAAACCATAGCACCTTGCCTGTCACTACTGACGATGGTGTTGATGGGTGGTAGAGCTTTAGGGTCTGATTAATGCTTGTCTCGGAATCTAATAGCTTCAACTTGAACTGGCCTTTACAATGCAGCAGCAAAGGTGATGGACTTTCATGTTTGCTGAACACCATTGTGAGTCATACTTGAACGGATCTAAGGGAATAATCAATAATAACCCAGTTGCAATGTGTGGCTGTGAAAGTTGGACCATAAGAAAGGATGAGCACCAAAGAATTGAGGCCTTTGAACTATGGTGCTGGAGAAGACTCCTGGGAGTCCCTTGGACTGCAAGATGATGAAATCGGTCAGTCCTAGAGGAGATCAATCCTGACTGTTCTTTAAAAGGCCAGATCCTGAAGATGAAACCCCAATACTTTGGCCACCTTATAAGAAGGAAGGACTTACTGGAGAAGAACCTAATGCGGGGAATGATGGAGGGCAAAACAAGAAGAAGGGGATGGCAGAGAATGAGGTGGCTGGATGAGTCACTAAAGCAGTAGGTGTGGAATTAAATGGTCTGGAGTTAAATGGACTCCAGAAGATGGTAGAGGACAGGAGGGTCTGGAGGAATATTGTCCATGGGGTCATGATGGGTTGGACACAAACTTCACAACTAACAACAACAACAAACCAATATTACCAGTGATGGTATGCTACTGGTTCATCCCGGTTCAGCCAAACCGGTAACAAAAATTGCTACCAGTTTGGCAGAACTGGTAATAAAAAAAAGCCTCTCACAATCAGGTGAGAGGAGGAAAAAAGAGGAGGAGAAAGAAGAGAAAAGTGCAGGATTGGCCCTCCCACCTGCTCTTTGCTTTTCTCTTCTTTATCCTCTAGGTGATTGGCACTGCAGGCCTCAGCTGATATGTGGAAAGCTGTGTGTATGTATTAGATGCATACATATGCAATAATTAAACCAGTAGTGGAACAGGTAGGATCCCACTGCTGAATATTACCCAATGGTGCAGTGAGAGTAGCCAACAGCAGCCAATCACCTTATAAAGTAAATATTGGGGGAGGGAGTCATTAAGGTACATTTCTACAGCTCTTTATGAACATATGTTAAAGCATTGTTGTAGAATTTTGGACCTAGCATCTTTCCAACGTGCCTCCTGTCCTGACTGGTCTCAGTACATTGGCTATGTCTAAAAGCAGCACATATTTATTTTCATCTATTTGAAGGTAGAACAAACCCAGAGACCCCTTTTGCAACCTGCAAAAAAGCTTGCAGCGGACATTCTCGACTCATTTGGTCCCTAGCTGTTATCTTTTTTTCCTGTTCCCTAAAGCATTTCAACCTGATTTTAGAGCATCTTTTTAAGTGATTGTTCTAATTTTCTGTTTTACTGGTCCGAATTTAACTGGAAAATACTTCAAGTGCATTCTGTTGTTATTGTTGTTGCTAGGAAAGCCATACACAAATGAAAGAAAATATATAATGCAATCCTGTTGTTTATATTTTGAGGATGTTAAGATCTATAAGATGATTTTTGGGTGCTTTGGAAATGATCAAAGATTGGAAAGTAGAAATGGTTATGCTTTGGGAATACCACTCGTCTGCCTTTGAACTACACTATTTGAGACTTTAGGCTGGTTCTGGTGTGACAAAATGCCCTATATAATGTGTGTACATACATTGTATGTGTGTGTGCATACCTCTGTATGTAGAATGAAAATCTACACACTTCCTTTAATTTCTTATGTGCTTACCACTACACCATTAAACCATAGGAGAAGGAAAAATTTTACTGTGAGAGTGACATATCTAACCTTCTCTACAAAATGTTCCATTCATTCTTTTTCATAATAATTTTATTAAATTTATCAAGATATAGCATACAAAAGGGAGCACTGAGAAAACTCACCAGTTTTTAAACTAGTGTCTTAACCACTAGTCTCTCTCTCTTTGAGGGTGTTTCAGATTTATATGGGAGATGGTGTTCTCTCCTATAGCCAGAATCCAAACTATGGCACTCTATAAGTGTCCTAACTATGGAAGCATTATAGATTAATAACAGCAGTTAAGTATGACCCAGTGAAAAAAAGAAGGCTCAGTTATTTCTTTCCAGAAATGACTGTAATAAACATATCATCTGGAGGTTTCTAAAATAATTCCCTTCACTCAACCTCTTGTGCTTCAAGATATGCTATTAAGTATTTAGGGATGCAGATAACTAATAATCTGGATTGGTCTCTCCACACATCATCCTTAGTAAAGTGTACAAACCAGTGCTGCCATTTCCTGAGTCGAATGAGGAGAAACTTTCTCCTTCTATCCTAGCCACTTTTTACAGAAGCACAATTGAGAGTGTTTTTTTTTTAAAAAAACTGCCTCATTGTTTGTTTTGGTGGCCTCAGATAGAAAGTCCCTACAGAGAGTGGTGAAGACAGCCAAGAAAATTATAGAAAGCTCACTTAGAATACTTTATATTTTATTGGCCAAGTGTGATTGGACATACGAGGAATTTGTCTTGGTGTAAATACTCTCAGTATACATAAAGAAAAGATACATTCATTAAGAATCAAGAATCATAATGTACAACACTTAATGATAGTCATAGGGCACAATAAGCAATCAAATCATACTAGGAAACAGTCAATATAAATCATAAGGATACAAGCGACAAAGTTACAGTCCTACAATCACAAGTGGGAGGGGATGGGTGATAAGGAGTGATGAGAAGATTAACAGTAATAGTAGTGCAGACTTTGTAAATAGTTGAACAGTGTTGAGGGAATTATTTGTTTAGCAGAGTGATGGCTTTCGGGGAAAAACTGTCCTTGTGTCCAGTTGTTCTGGTGTGCAGTGCTCTATAGCATTGTTTTGAGGGAAGGAGTTGAAATAGTTTATGTCCGGGATGTGAGGGGTCTGTAAATATTTTCACAGCCCTCTTTTTGACTTGTGCAGTATTCAGGTCCTTGATTGAAGGTAGGTGGGTAGTAATTGCTTCTCATTATTCATGACACTGCTTATAAGTGCTATGTGCTTAGAGCTTATGGTCTGTTTCTGTTGCTCCCCTCTGGGAGGTGATTTTGAAGTATTTTTAGCAGGACTACCAGATTCTGTAACAGCTTTGTTTGGCAAACTCTCAAGATTCTTTTCTCTTGCCATGGACATGTGTTCCATAGACTGTAACCCGCCCTGAGTCTCCGGAGAAGGGCGGCATATAAATGTAAATAAAAATAAATAAATTATATATATATATATATATATATATATATATATATATATAAATGTTTGGTTCTTCGGGTTTTCTCCCGTGTAGAGTTGGAAATATCTAGGCGACGTTTCGATGAAGTCTCATTCATCATCTTCAGGCTTGTGTCTTCGGCCTTGTGCTTCTCAGAGTGAAGCACTCTGAGAAGCACAAGGCCGAAGACACAAGCCTGAAGATGATGAATGAGACTTCATCGAAACGTCGCCTAGATATTTCCAACTCTACGCGGGAGAAAACCCGAAGAACCAAAGATCCACATACAAATACCCGCGAAAATCTCCGAAAACAAATATATATATATATATATATATATATATATACGAACTAGACTATATCATTTCTCTGTGTCATATAATTTATGTGGGTATATGCATAACTTTGTATTTATGTATTTATTTAGTTATTTATTTATTTGTTTGTTTGTTTATTCATTTTATCTTGTTTATGTAGTATATATTAGAGGTGGTAACCATTGAGAGCTGCATGCAATGAAATTTCCTTTTAATGTATGCCGATTAGTGTACATTCCAAGTGACAATAAAGTTATTCTGAGTCTCAGTCGAAGTCTCCTGTGATAGAGAAGGAGCAATCTCATCCTTATCTCTTTCCCAGATCAAGAACAGGATATATATCTTGCCAGGACTTAATATATGGATCCCAAGTCAGCATGAAGACGAGCAGCTCAAGAAGTGCACAGATAGCCAAAAGTTTTGGGAACTGTTTTTATTTATAATGTAATTTCTAGCCCTTTTTGAAGTGCGGAGGTTTAGAAGCCTCTTTTAATGCTGCTCTCCGTATTTCTGCATTAAAAATAAAAGATATGTGCAACCTTTCCCAATTCAGATAAAAGAAAGGAATAGACTATGCTGCTATCACACAGCATACAGATAGCACTTGCCCAAATCTCTTTATGATTGCTTCCAGAAGCTTCGTCGTAATATTAAATAGCATTGGAGAGATTGTAGTGTATCTTACTCTTTACATATGGCATGAGATCAAGTCTCTAAAAACCTCTCGTGCCAGCTCTGTGTTTGTTATCAGAGTGAAACCATAGAATATCCAAGTCGTTGTCCGGATGCAGTAAACAAATAAGAGAAAAGGGGAAGGCAAGGATAAATATTAGTAACAAATAATACTCATCTGTGATGTAGAACAAAAAGGTTCACTGGTAGCTATTGGAAAAGGAAGAGCCCTCTATTCAAACTGAAGAACAACTAATAGTCCCAGTGTCTAACAACCAGTCCTTGTTATTGTGTGTGGATGATATCTACAGTTGAAATGAAGCATCCTCTTATAACTGAAAATGCTATATCAGTCTTCCCATATTCAGCTTTAGACAGTGAAAGGCTCCCGCATTTTAGATGCAAATGATTGTTAATACACAGAAATTGGGGCAATTTGAGGAGCCACTCAATCTCCCACATCTTTTTCAAGCCACCCTGCTAACATTATTTGAACCAATATTTGAGAGGCTTCCAACAAAAAGAAGGAAGTCAATTTATTTTCCAAAGCACCAGAATGCAGGACAAGAAATTTGTTCTTTGTCATTTAATGACCTCACAAACCCCCCTTGTGGGGTGGAGTCAACTGAATGGAGCTGAATGTTTACTGCCGGATGCCCGGATGGAGTTTGCAGCAAATGTATTCTGATTGTGCCCAGAGACAAAAATATTTGCCTCTACTCAGGATCAAACTCACAGCCTCCTAATTGCGAGGTGAGAGCTCCACCTCTAGGCCACCACACCAGGGCAGGACAAGAAACAATGGATGAAAGCTTAATCAAGGAGAGAAGAAATCTGGAGTTAAGAATAAACTTCCTAACAGGGAGGACAATCAACCAGTGGAATAGCTTGCCTTCAGAAGTTGTGGATGCTTCATCCCTGGAGGTTTTTAAGAAGAGAATGTATAGCCATTTATCTGAAATGATATAGGATCTCTTGCTTGAGCAAGGGGCTGGTCTAGAAGACCTCCAAGGTCCCTTCCAGCTCTATTCTGATTCATCTTCATCTTACCCACCCTTATCCATCCTTCTGCAGAACATGCCCACAAAAGGTGAATCAGCCTTGTAACTTAAGGACAGATGGAAATGAATCCAAAAATGACACTGCTTCAAAGAATTTACAAAGATGGAATGAGCACTCAAGTATCTTTCTGGAAAATGGGGAATGAGCAAAGTGAGAGATACTCCCTCTTTTGGTTTCATAACAGATGTCAACTCATAAAACTATGACTGTTTTAGTAGTTGCCTTAAAAAGGGGGGGGGGGGGAGGAAGGAAATCTGGAAGAGCAGTTGAAAGCGAAAACACATTCCAACTCTTTATGTTTAAAAGATTGTAACTAAAATACCAGAGTTTTTTTTCCCCCATGAATATATTTAATTGGAGAAGGTGAATGATGACACCCAGTCTATGAATGTGCTCAATTGGAGAATCTGGTTTATGAGACACCCAGGGAGGAGGAGGGAAAACAAGGTCACAGGTGACTATAAATTATGTAGGACAGTTACCTTCAAACAGGGCAGAGCCAGTATGTCGCCTCTAATGAATCCTTTGAAGTTTTTTGAAGTTTGGCTCAAGAATAATGTTTAATTAGAGCGATTGCTGGACTCCTGACAACAGATTTGTCTCGTGAATGATTACAGAGCTGTCTATTAAAAGAAATAATTCCATCCATGCTTTTTATTTATATTTTGTTATATCACCCACTTGCTGCTCCAAATCTCAGTATTTCTTATGAGAGAGAGAGCTGCAAAGCTGCTAAGCCACTATTCCCATCAAAAAAAACCTTGAAACCCAGTTTTTGGAAGGAGGACAATAAAACCTTATTCCCAAGCTTAACAGACTTCCAGCAATTGTCTAAAAATGTTTTTACTATTACATTCCAAGTAGACTAAAACAAAAATTCAAAACCATAACTAGTCTGCAGTTTGAAATACATCACAATTGAATTAGAAATAAGTTAACTGTGTTGGAGAATGTAGCTGGTGTCACGGGATTGTTGAGGTCTGGAATCAGGGATGAGATTCAAGTTTCTTAACAATCAGTTCTGTGGCTATGGCCTAATTTGTTGGTGTGGCTTGGTGGTCATGTGACTGGGTGGACATGGCTTGGTGGTCACGTGGCTGGCTGGATGTGGCTTGTATGTAAATATTTATGTAAATATTGATTTTTTTATTTAAAAAAGAACAACTTTTACCAAAGCAGGCAGGCAGATTGAGTTGCTCGCACAATCACAGCTTCACTCAGAGATCTACCTTTCTGCAATCTGCTGCCTGAATCTGCACTGAAGCTTCAGCCCTAAGGAAGGTTCAGCTCTGCTTTTAGATTAGCTAGAAAGCAAGAAATCCAACAATTTCCTGCTTTCTAGCTAATCTAAATCTCCTGGCACAGCTGATAGTCGGAACAGCTGATGGTCGGGGAGGAAGGAAAAATAGCAACTTACCAAAAATTAGGTGAAGGCACAACACAGGCAAGTTGGATGGTGTGCATGCAGGTAAGGAGTGAGAGGGTGGGGAGGGGAGGGGCAGGGCCAGTAATGGCACGATTTGACGGTTCTCCAAACTGCACAGAATCATAACAACCGTTTCTATAGAATCGGTCCGACCAGGTAAAATCCCACTCTTGTCTGGAATTGCTTTAATACTAGCAGAAAATTACTGGATGGAAAATAGGCAGTTTAAGAGTCAGGCAACAAGTGACAGCTAATGTTGAAGAAGGATTCACAAAACATCAGTTTAAATCCATCATCAGCCACAGAGTCTCACTGGGGCCAGCAATTAACTTATAACCAACACTACCTTAGAGAGTGAGTCCTATGCTCAACATCTTAAACTAAGAGGTAGAATATAAATCTAATGAATGAATAAATAAGCACATAAATAATGCAGAAGTCCATGGTTAGCAGCCAAACAGTAGCAAAGAGCTACATCGCTACACAATTCCCTTTCCTGTTATAACTACTATGGTGAACTGTTATTGCACTTCATCTGATCTCACCTGGTTCTGTATTCATGCGGCACTTATTATAACTGTTTATAGTTCAAAAGCTGAGCAATTCAGAAAGAGACTTATCCAAGTCAGTGAAATTAATGAGGTTTGTTTTTATGTTGCCCTGCGTTATCATGACACTAAGTTTCTGTTGCAATGGGGTTTCCCTATTGCTTTCCATACCTAGAAAAGCTTACTAACTGAAGGTAATGCTTTGTGAACTTGACTAAAATAGGCTGAAGTGCTACAGTGCTTCCTTTGATGTCAGTTAGGCATTCTATGTCATTTATATACATTTTCACCAACCTTTTCATAAGGGATCCTTCTTGGTGATGCATTTAAAGGCAGTAAATGTGCTTCAAGATAGCAATAGTAATAGCATTCAGACTTATATGCAGCTTATACTGGTCAGACAGTGTATAGTTAATTGGGAATTGGGAGCTGTCCCCTTAAGGGAATGCCTCATGGTAAATATAGTTAATGCCTCATGGTAAATGCAGTTCATCTCATGTGATCACATCTGTAATCCTGATTGGTCACTGAATTGACCCTTGGTTGGGTTGGGGGAATTTCCTTTATTCTTGCTTGGACCCCAGCATCCTGCTGGTGTCTTTCTCTTTGCTCCATCGTTATGGGATGAGGATAACTATATTTTCACACTATGAAGACAACTATGCAAATATTGGACATTAGATGAATCTCAACGTAACTGTGAGTTATACCTTGAGGATGCCCATTACAATCCAATAAAGAAACTTTGTATGGAAGCCTTTGTAGAGTTTATCTAACTATCTTTATATTCAGCCAGGAAGTTAAAGACAGAACAGAACACTGCTTCAAAGTGCTTTACACCACTCTCTAAGAGGTTTACAGAGTCCGCATACAATCTGATTCCTCATTTTACCAACCTTGAAATGATAGAAGGCTGAGCTGGTCAGGATTGAATTCCTGACTGTGGGCAGTTTGCCTATAATACTGCATTCTAACCAGTAGTGGGATTCAAAAATTTTACTACCAGTTCTGTGGGCATGGCTTGGTGGGAGTGGCAGGGGAAGGATACTGTAAAATCTCCATTCCCTCCCCACCCCACTAACCTGCTTTCCAGCTCCATTCTCCTGTGCAGAGCAACCAAAAAAGCCCCAGCCATTCAGCTGGGGGGCAGAGAATAGATGGGGTCAGAGCCAGTCAGAGGGGGTATTTGCCAGTTCTCCGAACTACTTAAAATTTCTATTACCAATTCTCCAGAACTGGTCAGAACCTGCTGAACATCACCTATGATTCTAACCACTGTGCAACCAAGGCTTGTTAGAATCTTCCTCCTCCTCCTCCTCCTCCTCCTCCTCCTCCTCCTCCTCCTCCTCCTCCTCCTCCATGAAATATAAGAGAATTATCAATAGTAATAGCACTTAGACTTGTATACAGCTCCATAGTGCTTTACAGTCCTCTCTAAGCAGTTTACAGAGTCAGCCTATGGCCCCCCAACACTCTGGTTCCTCATTTTACCCACCTCAGAAGTTTGGAAGGCTGAGCCAAACCTGAGCTGATAAAGATCAAATTCCTGGTTGGGGAAAGACTTAGCCTGTAATACTGCATTTTAATTAATATGCCACCAAGCCTCCTAAATGCTTTAAATTATTTATTTTGCAAGCAGTGCATGTTGATATGTTGGCTTGTTTAGATTTTGAACATCTTCACAACTTGTTCTTCTGGGAGAGACAATGACAATAACTGTAATATTGATATTTCCTCCCACATTTAAAAAAAAAACAAACTTAAAAATTTAACTCCATGCTGACATGAAGAGGAATTAAATAATTTGGAAGGCTCCATTTTCACTTAGTCATATAACTTGTAGTGCGATTATTCTTGAGATAGCCGGTGCTTAATGAAACCACTGCAAGGCAATATAATGCATGCTGGAAAAAAACCAGCAGACTTGCACTAGAAACTGATTTTGCAGATTGGAAACTTTCTATCTGGGAAGAACAATAATTAAGCAAGAAAAAAAAGAGAGGTGAGATTTCTGAAAATGTTGGCTCATGACTTTACTATCTCTGATCCCAATGAATGAATTTTTATTGTTAACAAATACATTCCTTACCAAGGAAAAATTTTTTTTTTCATTTCCTCTTTCTAATTTATTCAACTACCCCATACATTGACAAAATGGCCCTGGGTTATTTTTCATTTCCTGCAGTGTAGAGAGCTGTAAAACTCTCTTCTTCTGCTAAGAAAATTGTATAAAAGATAAAAGGTAAAGAGTCCCACGAGGCTGGTTGCATGGACCTCTCTGTGAGGTTTCCTTGGCAACAGAACTGAAGTGTTTTGACTGTACCTTCTTCTTCTTCTTCCCAGTCTATTCTGTAGCCCCGGGGATTCTTGGTGGTCTCCCATCCAACTGGGTATCAATCTATTATATTTTTGGTATGGATCAGAAGAATGTAAATGACATCCCCTTTAAATGACATCCAAGGAATTATTAAGCCTCTGCAATGAATACATGCGCAGATTTGGAGAAAGGCAGTTTGATGGGGAAAGGATTTGTTTCAACCAGGGGTGTCTAACCCAAGGCCCATGGGGTGCTTATATCTGGCCTGCAGGGCCGGCCTGGAAACAGCAAAGGACCGGCCTGTGGTGCCTCTGCCAGCAAAAACAGAGCTCAGGAGGCCATGGGTGGCCTCCCCCCATGCACCATTTTCATCCATAATGAAGCCCGTGAATGTGCTTCATTGGAGAATCTGATTTATGATACAACCAGGGGTGAGGGAGGAAACAGGATCACAGGTGACTGTGAATTGTGTATGCAGGAGTTGGCTTCATTTAGGTTAATACTAGCATGTTGCTCCTAATAAATCTTCTGAGTTTTTTTTTTTAAAGCTTGGCTCGAGGCTCATGATTTAATTAGGGCTATCACAGGAACCCTGAAAGCTACCTGACAGTTAGAACAATTAATGATGGAACAGTTTGCTTTCAGAAGTTGTGGGTGTTCCATCACTGGAGGTTTTGAAAAAGAAATTGGACATCCAATTGTCCAAATTGGTATAGGGTCTCTTGCTTCAGCAAGCTGTTGGACTACAAGGTCTCTTCCAGCTCTGTTATTGTTTTTCAGTCCTCTCTTCCTCAAAACCCTAATGATGTCTTAATAATTAAAATGAAATATTGGGATATAATTCTTTCTCTTCTCTTTTTATATTTGTTGGCCAAGCTAAACGTTTTGCTTTTCCTATGATCACCATTGTCATCAATTCTCATCACAAACAACAACACAATTATCCGATTTTCCTCCATGAACATTATGGAATATCTTATTGCCACTATGTACATCTACAAGAGTGGAAGAGAAAAGCACCACAATGCCTTACAATCAACACTATACCTTGTTGTTGATTGTTGGTTAACAACCAAGGATGCTACTCTGCACACATATGATATAGACTGAATTATCTATTGATTTCAGCAGAAGGACAACTCTGAGAGAAGGCTACTATGCTGGCAGGTACAATTAAAAAGCCTTTTCACAAAGCAGGAGAAGAACTACCCAAACACCGTGTTGAATCCTATAATTCCAACATTGTTCAATGTGTGGAAGAGAAGAAAACAGTGACAATGCTTGTCTATGTGTCTATGGATATGGTTAGTTATCCAGGTCATGGTTATTCTTTTCCCCACCATCCAGTCAAAGCTAGAAAAGCTTCTTGGATGAGAAACTAAATGTCTTCAAAGAAAAAAAACAGAAAGTCCAGTTGCCTCTTGAGAAAAAGCACCTTTGGGACATGTGTTATTTCAAATGACAACTGGACTTCCTTTGTTTTTTTTTAAAGACATTTGGCTTCTCAACCAAGAAGCTTCTTCAGTTCTGACTGGAGAAAGCAAAATGGCTTCAAGCAAAAACAAAGACTAACAGACTAAGAGAATTGGAAGGGACCTTGAATGTCTTCTACCCTGATCAAGCAGGAAACTCTACACCATTTCAAACAAAGGGTTATCCAATCTCTTAAAAACTTCCAGTGTTGGAGCATTCACATTCTTCCACATGATTAAAAAGCACCTTTGGGGCAATCATGACCTGAATGACTGACAATCTCCATAGACAATGATAATAGTTAATTATTGTCTGCCACTATTTCTTTTGAAGGCAATGAAATACATGTGAATTCTGAACTATTCTTTTAGAACGATGTTTTCCAAGGCCTATCATAATACAGAGACCAGTGAACCCAAGAAATGTCACACACATGCCATAGGCATCAATAAAAGCCTGGGTTATAAGTTGCCATTAAGCAATGTCATATTCTTGTGATGCAGCCTAATCAAGTGTCAAAAAGAGAACCAGAACATGATTATATGTCAAGGATTCAGAAATGATGCACCGAGAGCATTGAAGTCAAGCGGGAAGGGAAAAAATAACCTCCATTGACGATGGAAAAGAAAATCACCCTTGCAATCAAAACAAAATGATCCTAATACAGAAAGTGGAACAATTATAGTTTAATGAAATAGTAATCTGGAACGGCAACTTAAAAAATTTAATCTTTCAGAGGTGGTAGTGACTTATAAATAGGTTGTTAAAAATAATAATGGGACTTTGATTTACTGGAAAGCTGAAATCATTTAATGTTAACGATTAGCAAGAAGAGAGATGCTGTACTTGATTCAGTCCAAAGAATGTAGACCCTGAATAATAACGAATTATGATCTTCTCTTTAAAATAGTTGGGCTCCAGCAATCAGAAGGATGAACCAATTGGTTTATGATTGCAATCAGGTATAATATTAGGATAAGAATTATTCAGAACGGCGATGGAATCTGTGTACATTTCTTTGATTGTGAATTTCGTGAGAGATAGAAAGAAAAAGCAAGAAAGAGCCATAGAGATGAAAAACTTGTCTGGGTACCACAAAACTTTTTTAAAAGTTATACGGACATCGTGCAATGATTAAAGCTGCGGTCCCTCTTCAACAGGTTTCAAAGAATTAAAGGGGATTTATTTGTTTGAGCAATTTGACTCCTAGCTCACCTTGTAAATAATTTTAATGCAAAAGCGTGGGAATTGCCTTTCCCTTTAAGAGTGTCTTTTAACAATCTCTGGTAAGAAGGGCAGGATCAATATTCTTCCCATATAGGAAGTGGCATTGGACTTTCCTCCTCCTCCTCCTCCTCCTCCTATTTTTTTGATTTACTATGTTATTTTTATTTTATTATTTTACTTTTTTTTAATTGGAAAGGCATCCCCAAAGCTAATTATTAAGAGTACGCACAACACCAATAAAGTTCATGGTTGAAGTTAGGGTTCCTTTCTGCTTTCTGCTTTCTGGTTGTTTTCTTACAGACATTTGGGTAGATTGGGTAACAAAACATCTGCAAGAAAACAACCAAGTTCAGAAAGCACCAAGGACCCACAATTATCCTTCTCACCCACCTCCTCCTTTTCTTCTTCATATAATTTTGATTGTCTATGGAGTAGTTGTTCAGTTTCTGCTTTCTGCTTTGCTGCTGCATAAGGACCTTTTAATATGCATGCAATTTTCAGCACCTAAAGTGCTGCTGTTGTTTTCCCTTCTTAACAGGAGCTCATTTTAAATGTCTTATAAAAACATCCAGGATGGAGTATTCTACAAAAGCAAGCATGCTAATGATATACTACTTAGCATTTTTTGGTTAACTGAAGGCAATCATAAAATAAGTCTTTCTTTCCCCCTTGTTTCTGCCTACTGTTTCTGTCAGAAACACGGAACTACAACATTTTCTCTGGTAGTTTACACAACTTGTTTCTTCAGAATCATTGAATCCAACGATCCTGATCCTAATTCTTTGTATTCCATTCCGTATTGACATATTGATCTCTCTGGGTATGAAATAGGGTTTGTTTTTTATTTATTGATTGATTGATTTGATTGATTTGATTTGATTTGTCAATTGCTTACAAGATAATAGGTATAGGTATAAACATGTGTAAGAATACAGGAAATAGGTACAAATAAATGTGGACAATAGGACAGGGATGGTAGGCACAATGGTGCACTTAATGTTTGGTGCAATTATAAATACTTAAAAAATGTTTTTTTTTTTTTAAAGAATACAGATAGCCTTTGAGGTAAGACCACAATGGAACCCAAAACTTCTGTTCCTAAGTGAGATAGTTGTTAAATGAATTTTGCCCCATTTTGCAACCTTTCTTGACCCAGTTGTTAAGTGAATCACTGCAATTGTTCAGTGAGTAACACGGTTGTAAAGTGAATCAGGCCTCCCCATTGACTTTGCTTGTCAGAAAATCTGGGCCACTATACACTGCAACCGTCAAAATATGAGCCAGTTGCCAAGCAAATGAAATTTGGTCATGTGACCATGGGGATATTGCAGTGGTCATAAGTGTGAAAAATGGTGATAAGTCTTTTTTTTTTCAACTTCAGTCACTGAATAGAATGTTGTAAGTCAAGGATTACCTGTATTACATTGGGTTTCAGAACATCATTCAAATGATAAGCTTGTATCCTTACGATTTATATTGACTGTTTCCTAGTATGATTTGATTGCTTATTGTACCCTATGACTATCATTAAGTGTTGTACCTGTTGATTCTTGACTCTTGATGAATGTATCTTTTCTTTTTATGTACCCTGAGAGCATTTGCTCCAAGATAAATTCCTTGTGTGTCCAATCACACTTGGCCAATAAAGAATTCTATTCTATTCTAAAAAGATGCAACTTTAAGGCTACTCATTTTAAACCCAACTGTCTCTTTGGATTGTAGTGAGTTGAGGGATAGAATTCCTATTGAAATCACTGCAGCGTAATGTTTTGTAAAGATTGCTAGTATTAGACTGGATATTACAGAGATTGAAGGTTTGACTAGACAATGAGAAAAGTAATTCTATTCCCAGCTACCAAAAAAAAAAAGGATTTTAAAAAATAAACCAAGAAATGAATAAGACAATACATATTATTGTAGAGATCAAAGGCTAGAATTCTATTTCATGTCAAATAAAAACAGAGTAACACCATACCTGAGTTTTTATCATCACACTATAATGTTCACACTATGTTTATACTGGTTTTGTATAAAAAATAGAGATGAGATTGACTAAAATTATCCAACACAATTTGAGATATGTAATAATAACAAAAAAGCCCCATAATCACTTTGGACAAAGCGATCTGTGACATATAATAAAAAATATATATAATAAAATAAACAGAAAGAAGGTAAGAAAGAGAAAGAAGGAAAAAGAAAGAAGAAAGAAAGAAAGAAAGAAAGAAAGAAAGAAAGAAAGAAAGAAAGAAAGAAAGAAAGAAAGAAAGAAAGAAAGAAAATAGAAAAAAAAAAGAAGACTAATGTATCAGGCATTTGATGTTAGGAAGAATTAAAAAGTCCTGTTGATAATAGTGGCTAGTCAAAGTTTATGGGGATTCCATTAAAAGGACCACCTGTGATAATGAATTAAATTCTGCTAAAGAATTGCAAAGATTCTACCTCTCTTTCCTGCTTTTTATCTGACAAAAAAAGTAAAAGTTAAAATACTTGGAATTTTGGAAATTTCTAATCTGAGGGTGTTAGTTTGCCAATGGGAAGGTTTGAACTACAATTACAAAGTGGGGAAAGAATTAATATTATAATGAAGAATGGAATTTTGAGCAAACTTCCTTCCTTCCTTCCTTCCTTCCTTCCTTCCTTCCCTCCCCCTCCCCCTCCCCCTGCCTCCCTCCTTCTGTCCCCCCTCTCTCTTCTTCCTTCCTTCCTTCCTTCCTTCCTCTTTCCTTCCTTCCATCCTTCCATCCTTCTTCCCTTCCGTACCTTCCTTCCTTCCCCTTCCTTCCTTCCTTCCTCCCTCCCCCTCCCCTGCCTCACCTCCTTCTGTCCCCCTCTCCTCTTCTTCCATTCCTTCCTCCTTCCTTCCTTCCTTCCCTCCCTCCCCCTCCCCTGCCTCCCTCCTTCTGTCCCCCCTCTCTTCTTCCTTCCTTCCTTCCTTCCTTCCTTCCTTCCTTCCTTCCTTCCTTCCTTCCTTCCTCGGCCCTCCCACCTCCCCCTGCCCTCCTTCTGTCCCCCTCTCTTCCTTCCTTCCTTCCTTCCTTCCTTCCTTCCTTCCTTCCTTCCTTCCTTCCTTCCCGCCCTCCCCCTCCCCCTGCCCCTCCTTCTGTCCCCCCTCTCTCTTCTTCCTTCCTTCCTTCCTTCCTTCCTTCCTTCCTTCCTTCCTTCCTTCCTTCCTTCCTTCCTTCCTTCTTTCCTCTCTTTTAGCTGGTATCTATAATAGCAATAGCATTTAGACTTATATACCACTTTACAGTGCTTTATAACCCTCTCTAAGCGGTTTACAGAATCAACCTCTTGCCCCCAACAATCTGGTTCCTCGTTTTCCCTACTTCAGAACAATGGAAGGCTGAGTCAACCTTGAGCCTGGTGTGATTCAAACTGCCAAATTGTAGGCCACTGGCTGTCAGCAGAAGTAGCCTGCAATACTGCACTCTAACCACTGTGCCATTGAAGCTCGTAATCAAACCTTCCCCCTTTGTCACTTATCACTGATATTGTACAACCCATCAAATCAGTGATGGGATTCAAAAAAGTTTTACTACCAGTTTTATGGGCATGACTTGGTGGGCGTGGCATGGCTTGGTGGGTGTGGCTCGGTGAGCGTAGCAGGGGAAGGATACTGCAAAATCTCTATTCCCACCCACTCCAGGGGAAGGATATAGCAAAATCTCCATTCCTTCCCCTCTCCTGGAGAAAGGTTACCACCAGTTCTCCGAACTACTCAAAATTTCCGCTACCGGTTCTCCAGAACTGGTCAGAACCTGCTGAATACCACCACTGCACCAGATGTATTTAATCAGCAGAGAAGAATGTTCTGTTTTAATAAGAGCTTCGTTGGCGCAGTGGTTAGAGTGCAGTACTGCAGGCCACTTCTGCTGACTGCCGGCTGCTTTCAATTTGGCAGTTCAAATCTCACCAGGCTCAAGGTTGATTCAGCCTTCCATCCTTCTGAGGTGGGTAAAATGAGGAACTAGATTGTTGGGGGCAATATTCTGACTCTGTAAACCACTTAGAGAGAGCTGTAAAAACACTGCAAAGTGGTATATAAGTCTAAGCGCTATTGCTATTGCTGTTAATAGGGATCTAACGGTTTTTAATGAAAGCCAAGTCGCAGAGAGTTTTATATTCCTCTTTAAATTGGGACATATTTTGCATTAGTAATAATGAAAAATCAGCAAGGAGAAAAGAGGAATCTGCTTGCATGGTTTCTTCAGGCTCCTCTCTGCTAAAATAATGTCAAAGCATCTTTAAAAAAAACAGAGTTCAGAAAGGTAACTTAGAAATGCCTAAATTTGAAGCAAACACAAGCAATGATCAAAACTCACAAAGGTGTTTTGGTGTTCCTAATAACTGTCATTACATCTGTTTTATTTTGGTTTCAAAATAAATGACCTTGATAAATTCTAAACATCAACAGATGCTTTTTCTTCCTTCCTATTCCTGACACTGCTGGTGGAACAGTAAAGGTTAACCAATCTGAAGCTCCTATTTTTGTTCCAAAATCAGGTAGGATGTGAAAGGTGTTACAGTGTTTCATTCTGAAAACCATGCTTAGATGCAGCTTATATTTAAACTCCTTCCTCTGCTGTTGGACTTCAAATATCTCCTCTTACATTTGAAAGAAAGATTTGCACTTTCTCGTGAGAAGTCAATAATTTGCTTGGGCATGTCATGTCCCTTGACTATTTTTATGAATGGTAAGAGTTCAAGATGACATCTGTCCCATCTTGGCCAAGAGGAATAACAAATCTAGTGAACCTTTCAATCTTTAAAACAGCTCCAACCAATCCAAGTATCAAAGCGAACGGGGTTTTAATTCAACTAGGTTCAACAAAGTACATCCGCTTCTCCAATATTGCCACATTGGGTAGGGGCAGAACATTTTTAGAGAGCCAAGCCAGGTGTTTGTATCCCAAATTTGTCACAGGAAAAAAAAAAAGGTTTATTACCAAGGTTCCACCATCTATTCTAGATAAGTAGAATAAACACATTTGAGAGGTTCAAAGGAGAGATTTTATAAAGGAAGATCCTCATTTTGTTTAACTGAATTTGTTTCTGGGGAACAATATTTACACTCTGAAACTATGCTGCTGTATCAAATTACCCTTGAGAGTGAAGGACAGGGCTTAAAAGTGAGAAGAACCTGGTAAAATTTTCTCAGCAAGAAGAGGTGGTATTCAGCCGGTTTGAACTGGTTCTGGCATACCGGTAGTGGAAATTTTGAATAGTTTGGAGATCCAGAAAAACACCACCTCTGGCTGGTGCCGCCCACCCACTCTCACCTTTTCCTGTCCTATATTCCCTTGTTTTTTAGCTCAGCTGAAAAAACAGCTCACCTCACTAGCACTGCAACAGAGGGCGGTCTTTGAAATGCTGCATGCATTGGAATCCCACCACCGGGAAATGTATCATAGGACTGAAATAGGAGTATTAACGGGATACTTTTTAAAATAAGCTTTTCTAATTTCCTATAAATGCAATCTAGAAGATTGTACAATCTTCTACAATCTAGAAGAGGGGTGTCAAACTCACATCGTCATGTGACATATTGCAACTTTCCCCCCTTTTTGACCAGTGCATGACACATCCGTCCCATGGGCTGCGGGTTTGACAGCCTGATCTAGAAGATTTTAACAACTATTTCCAATCAGATAGATCTGGTTTCTGAACAACACTGGTCCTTAAGAAGGGGATTGTAAATTAATCCCAGAAAGTTTTGCAAAAGTTTCATTATCCTGATTCATTTTGGTCTGGGCTAATTACTTAGGTCATTGATTTGCTTTTAACCTAGTACAACTATGGCTTGTTCACCACCGTAGACCATTGACTAAAGTGTGATTTAAAAATAGACTAGTAATATTTTACAAAGTTATTGTTTTCACTCTTTACTTTGGCTTCATGAAGGAGCAAAAAACAAACCTTTTCCCATGGTAGTTTGTACATGTGTATTTTGTTGGCATCAACCTTGTAGAAAGGTGAGTTATTGTTCTAGAAGATTGCACAGAGTAGCAGAGAGCAAAGAAGTGCATGACCTACTGAAAAAAATGAGATGGCAGCTTGCTAGTTACATGCTTTATTGTAGTCATAATTCATAATCTCTATCTTAACTGAATGATAAGGAATTGCTGTCATATGAGTAACCAACAATTAGATTCCTGAACAAAATGAAACACCTTTCTAATTTCTAAATCAAGGCTTCAAACTTTTCACTTCCTCCTCCTCTTCCTCTTCCTCATTTACTACTTTGGGTGTTGAGCAAGATACAAAGGTCTGGTTCTTCTGGTGGCCTCAACCATTGTTATTTGATGTTGTCTTAATGTGTCTTTGATGTTCTCTCTCCATCTTCTTCTGGGTCTGCTAGCTGTTCTTTGACCTTATTCTTAGGTATATAATTCCAAGGCATTTTCTCCAGGGGAGCAAACCATGTCGTATGCTGTTTTTATATGTAGTTTAAGATTGATCCTATGCCAATTCTTTCTCTTCAAACTCTCCACTTTATTAAAATTGATTAATTCTACAGCAGATTTTGGTGACCAGAATCTTTGCTGGTTAAATGTAATGGAGTCCCATTTTTGAAAGATACAGGTTGCCTATTTTCTGTATATGTAGACTGGTATATACTGCTGGTGTTATTACTGAAGAATTCTTATCTCTAGATAATATTAATAATTTTAGAGTGAATTCAGTCAATTCAAATTTTATCACAAGCTCAATAATGTTTGAATACAGCTATAATATAGATCTGGTTCTGAGTTTGTTTGTTTGTCTTTTTGCTATGGGAAAATAAATATTATGAGATCAAATAATTTTAGGTTTTTTTTATCTGCTTTGACAATTCCATGTTTATAGTAATAGCTATAGGGGAAACTATTTTTGCTGGTTCTATATTGTTAGATCCCAAAATTTTCCAGTTACTTTTCTTCAACTACTGCAATATTGAATGTGTCGTATTATAGAACTTGCTAAGCCTAAATTCAGAAGTCTCATAATACTTTAATTCTGGCACACTTTTTCAACATTATTGCCATATAAATACTTTGGAGCATGAATGTCATTCTTTATACACAAGTGCCTTTAGGCTATTTCATTTTTTTTCTTCCTTATAATCTGTTTGGGCAAGATTGGCTCAGCCACATATTAGGCAGTTAATAGTCTTGACTTTCTCTTCGCATAATTTACAAATTATTTTATCCATTTTTAAAAAAATGTTTGAATAAAATTTGTTGTTAGTAGTTGCTCTTCAGCAACAAAAATTAATCCCACCTTTTCCTTCCTGATCCAGTCTGCCATGTGTTGTTACTACCCATCTTAAGTTTCTTTTATGTACCAAGAATGCAAAATTTATCTTTTTGAGTTCACATGTATTGTTGTAACCTTTTGAAGTGGAGTACTTGAATGCTGTTTATCAGTATATATTAGCTAGGTTTGGGATTTAGTGAGATAAAGCGAGAAAAAGTGTTAGTGAGATAAAGTGCCACTTTGAAGTTTCCTACATACATTTGATTATTATTTACTTGTATATTTAACAATACTTATATAAGTCACCATCTTGAACCATACAGAACCTAGGAAGCATACAATAGTTCAAAATACAATACAAGAGAAAACAAAACAATTAAAATAATGACATACCTTCCTCTTCCTTTTTATTACCTTCTCTTATTGGTGGCTTATGATTACATTTCTCTGTGGTTTGTATGTGCACTAAGAGCTTATATATGGGAGACAAATTCCTAGTATGTCACATTTGGCCAATAAAATTTTTCCTCTCCTCAACTCTCATCTTCTCTCCTCTCCTAAACTCTTCTCTCGTAAAAACTCTCTTAAACTCTCCTCTTCTCTCCTAAACTCTCCTAAATTCTCCTCTCCTAAACTTTCCTAAATTCTCCCCTCCTCTCCTAAACTCTCCTCTTGTCTCCTAAACTCTCTTCTCTATTTTATTCTGTTCTGTATTATGGTCATCCAGACAGTACTACAGTTCTTAGAATAGCATTAACTTGATTCCTAAAAGCATTAAATTATATGCTTACACATAGATTCATATTCCATATGCACTGCTCAGGACAGATTGCTATAATTAAAGCTGGAACCCAATAATATGCACATTTACAAGAGGAATGAAAACAAAGCAATAGAAATAAATATTAAGAAAGTGCAATGTAAACATTCTCTAATAAGTGCAAGCAGAGACAGCAGACAATGTCCTCAATTAAATTCTACAAAGTGAATGTCTTCCGAAAGGCCTTAGGTTGGCAATTATACTCGCCTCTGAATTGCATAAAGGCCGCCAATTATATTTGTAAAATATAAAACTGTAATATCTCATATATGGTGATTTTGGTCTCGAAGTGATGACTCCCGTAACCTCTGAGAAAATTCCGCCAAGTAGTTTTTCCATTTCTCAAACTTTCCAGATGATTTTGGAGCCAAGGATGTGAACTTTCTCACTCATAGCAACCTTAGAACATGAACATGCAAGGAAGAGAGTGAACCAATCATTTCCCCCTGAGTTCTAATAGGGCAGTGAAAAATATTATTCAGTCAACACCCAGTTGCACCAGTAAAAGAACTCTTCTCCTTCCTTCCTTCCTTCCTTCCTTCCTTCCTTCCTTCCTTCCTTCCTTCCTTCCTTCCTTCCTTCCTTCCTTCCTTCCTTCCCTCCCTCCCTCCCTCCCTTCCTCCCTCCTTCTTTCCTTTCCTCGCTACCTTTCTCCTCCCTCCCTTCTTCCTTCCTTCCTCCTTTATTAATCAAAATAATTCTTATGCTGATCCATGTAGAAAAATAACTTTTTTAAAAAAGTGCATATCTAAGTGTTTCTTAGATATTCACATGAAGTTGTTTAGCTAGCAAGTCATTATTATTGTCATTGTTATTGTTGTTGTTGTTATTGTTGTTGTTATTGTTGTTGTTGTTGTCTTTTCTACTATTCCCTCTTATTGGTATCATTATTATGATTATTATTACTCCTTGTATGCACACTGAAAGTTTCTGCACCGTTAACAAATTCCTTGTGTGTCTAATCACACTTGGCCAAACAAAATATTGTGTTCTGTCTTGTCCTGTCCTATCCTGTCCTGTCCTGTCCTATCCTTCATGACCCTACCCTACCCTACCCTACCCTACCCTACCCTACCCTACCTACTGTACCCTACTCTACTCTATTCATCTCACAGAAACAAAAATGTAGAAATAAGGACAATAATTTAATTCTATGGGATTAATTGTTAAGTCTATCTATTTGATCCCTACTGGAATAGCTTTAAAGAGATAGATGAAAACAGTATTTTTCAAGCCTATTCCAAAACATGACCATTTTTTTTTGAATATTTAAATCTCAATTTCCCTACAAACAGAGTTGTAATGCAAAGTGGTCATTACAATTGTTTCATTATAACTTAATTAGCTTTTCTACAATTGTATCAATGTATCCAAGTAGGGTCTATTGAATGCCTGTTTGTGACTTCCTATGGTGTCAAGAGAAACTGTCCAGCTTAATAATCATAGCAACATTAAATTAGCTTATTTATAATTTATATTGTAACATTGTAATAATTATGATTTATGCACATTTATTAAATTTATTTATTAATTTTTACAGGCCATACAGAAAGAAATTGCTGATAGTAATTAAAAGGGACGTACAAATAACAAACCAAGAGAATTGCCTGAATTATTTTAACATATTGACTTTATAAAAAGTTTTGTTGGTTGAAGAATTTTATGAGAAGGGACAAAGGGGAAAAACAAGAAAACAAGTTCTAGGACATGATTTCAAGGGACTGAAGATCAAGACTGTTAGAATTAAAAGGAAGGAATCTAAATTTGTCTTATCTGATCATGATTAAAATAAATACATTGTTATCTCTGGTAACCCTTAATGGACTTTTGCTGATCAGAACTGAAATAATGAGGTTTTAAAGATTTGATTATGGGATGAGGGGAAAAAAAAGATAACTTATGTTTTAAGAAAAGGTGGTAAGTTACTAAAACAATGTATATTTGTCATAAAGGTGAAAGTAATTTCCTTAAATATTTCTTTTCTTTTTCTCATTTTTTCCTTTCTTTTCTACTTTTAATTTTCTTTTATTTTTTGCACCTTCTAGTTTTCTTTTTTAGTTTGTATTAGTGTTATATTGCTAAATATAATCTTTTAATAAAATTACTATTAAAAAATAAAGCTTGTTGATTATACCAATACCAATAGTATTTAGACTTATATAGCTCTTCACAGTGCTTTTAATGTTACAAAGGCAGCATATCATCCACAAAAAAAATCTGGTTCCTCATTTTATTGATCTTGGAAGGGTGGAAGGCTGAGTCAACCTTGAGTCCATCAGGATCAAACTCTAGGCTGTGGGCAGAGTTAGCCTGCAATAGGGCACTCTAATCACTATATCACCAGGGCTCCAGAATTATATTTAATTGTCTCACAAGCATACCTGATAATTGTCTCTACTTCTCTTTACCATCTACCCTGATCTTAAAAAAGGAGAATTGAATGTCCTCTTTCTCTGCCTTCTTCAACTGGAATATAGATAGATAGATTAACAGAGTTGGAAGGGACTTTGTAGGTCATCTAGTCCAACCCCCTGCCCAAGCAGGAGACCCTACACTATATCTGACAGGTGGCAGTCTAGTCTCTTCTTGAAAGCCTCCAGTGATGAAGCTCCCACAACTTCTGAAGGCAACTTCTGTTCCACTGGTTGATTGTTCTCACTGTCAGAAAATGTCTCCTTATTTCCAGGTTGATTCTCTCCTTGTTCAGTTTTGATCCATTATTCCTTGTCTGGACTTCGGGGGCTTTGGAAAACAGGTTGACACCCTCCTATCTATGACAGCCCCTCAAATATTGGAACATTGCTCTCCTATTTTTAAGGTTAAACATAGAGTTATCTCAATGACTGCCTTGTCATATTTTCATCCACGATTGTGAAACCCAAAGACCCTGAAATAAAGAATATTGGATTTAGCCCACCTTTAAAAGACACTTCTGAAGGAGCAGACTCCCAAAATGAATCCCTTTATAGCTGTGTTTTTGTTCTGTCGCATCCAGAGACAGTGTTTGAGTTGGGTAGCTTTTCTTGATGAAGGAGTGTGACCAAACAGCACTTGTTGCAGAATTGCAAATGTGCTGCTCATTTGGAAGGCAAAAGAAAATACGTTGCCATGGGGACTGGGATGCATTTGAAGTCTTCCAATGCATTTGATTATTTGTTAAATAATCATCTTCCCTTTAAACTGCTTCTGAGACTTATATTGCAAAATGGGGCAGGAACGTTCTTTGTCTTCTTTTCCTTTGTCCCCATCTGAGCTTGCTATCGTTAACATCTTTATTCTTGTTTGTTGCTTTGGCTTTAAAGTTTTTAATGATTTGCAAACTGCCCAGAGTCCCTGGGAGTTGGGCACCCTATGAATTCAGTCAGTCAATCAATAAAAGGTTCACACATGCACGTACAGAAAAGATCAAAATATAAGACAGAGGGAGCAGGAGGAATTTATCTCCCTTTATCTGCATGTGTTGTGAGAAGTGATGCTTGTTTACATAGGGACAAAGTGGTCTTGAGAGACCTGAGTTGAATTGATCAATTTATTGGTCCCTTAAAATAGCAAGAAAGCCATGAATGGCTAATAATAATTCCCATTGCCTTGCAAAGAAAAAAGGAAACTCTGATTGGTCAGCACTTCTCTGTGAGTAATTGAAGGACATGAACATGATTGTAGGATATCTTGAATACTAAATAGAACTCAGATAACTAAAATAATCCACATCCATAACAAATATAATTTGTAATAGGAGGAGGAGGAAAAGGAGGAGGAGAGGCAGAAGGAGGATAAGGAGGAAAAGGAGGATGAAAAAGAGGATGAAAATTAGAATTAAGTAGTAATATTAGTAGTAGTAGTGATGGTGGTGGTGGTGGTAGTGGTGGAGGAGGAGGAGGAGGAGGAGAAGAAGAAGGAGAATATAAACTCAAGGTTAATTGCACCAAACTTGATTGCAGGAAATATGACTTCAGCAACAGAGTGGTCAATGTCTGGAATACTCTACCTGACTCTCTGGTTTCTTCCCCAAACCCCAAAAACTTTAACCTTAGACTGTCTACTATTGACCTCACCCCTTTCCTAAGAGGTCTGTAGGGGGCGTGCATAAGTGCACCAATCATACCTACTGTCCCTGTCCTATTGTTTCTTTTTATTTTTCTTATACATATCCATCTCATGTATTCATAACTATGTTTATACTTATACCTGTTATCTTATAAGAGATTGAAAAATTAAATAATAAATAAACAAACAAACAAACAAACAATAAATAAATAAATAAATAAGATATAATAGTTGTCTGGAATACTCTGTCATTCTCCTGGTGTCGCTCATTCTGATTTGCTCTGCATGTAGGAACCATCCTATTGATACCACATCAGTAGGTAAATGGTATTTTACAAAGTCCAAGGGAAACAACCTTTCCGCAGGGAGCTTACAGAGAAAAGGCATTTACAGATGAAACCACAGAGTCACAGAAGAGAAGGCATGGCAAGGTTGCATATGAAAAGATAAACAGAATTTTGTTCCAATGTTTCGTATTCGACACATGAACTAAAGGACTGGCCAAAAGTTTGCAAAAAAGAAGAGCTGAAACAAATTAAGGAAGGCGACATTATTTCTGTGCATTGCAATGAAACTCAATATTGTGTCGTTGCTGTGTGTAACAATATGAATGGAAGCTAATAATATATTTTATATATTACTTAATTTCAGATCGCTGGCATGGAATCGGGAAAGCTTCCATATGCAAGTCCCTTGGATTTCAATAAAATGGGTGAGGAGGCATTTCTCTGTGAAGGGTTTTTATAATTATTAATCACAACAATTATGACAAAGAAGCCTAATTTAATTGGGTGAGGGAATCTCAGCATCTGTTGATTAGGATTAGAAACATTAAAAATAGCAACACAAATTGAAGGAAGCTATGGGTAATAGTAGTACAAAGTGATCCCCAGCAGTGTGTTAAATGATGCAAAATTAAAATAAATTAAGTACTTCAGTTGGCGTTGATGGGACTAATATCTGAGGGGAGGAGAAGAGACGCATAAATCAACAGAGGGAAAATGATTAAGATGATAAATGTATACCCTAATCTCACTGAATATATTTCCTGATAAAAAAAAAAATTGTATACATTCTTGTGGTGAATGTGTATACACAGTCTTGATTGTCATTAACAGGGTTTAGAGCATTGGACCTTCCTGAATCAGTTTTGCAATTACCAATAGCACTTAGACTTATATACCGCTTTATAGTGTTTTACAGCCCTCTCTAAGCAGGTTACAGAGTCAGCCTCTTGCCCCCAACAATCTGGGTCCTCATTTTACCCATTTTGGAAGGATGGAAGGCTGAGTCAACCTTGAGCCTGGTGGGATTCGAATTGCCAAATTGCAGGCAGCTGGCACTCAGTAGAAGTAGCTTGTAGTACTGCACTCTAACCACTGCGTCACTAAGGCTCCTTGTTTTAAATACCTTGTAATAACAATTACCATGTTCTCTTAACATTATTAATGCATGAAATGTTAATATCATTTTATAATACCTTGGTAAGATCACACTTGCAATATTGTGTTTAGTTTTGGTTGCCACAATATAAATGAGATGTTTAGACTCTAGAAGAGCAACAAAGATGATTAGGGAACTGGAGGTTAAAACACAGGCAATACTGCTACCCTTCAAAAAGACCTCGACTATGTAACAGAATGGTCAAACAAATGGCAACTTCAAATCTCAACAAATAAATGCTCTGTCCTACATACTGGCAAAAAAAATCAGAAAATAAAGTACAGGCTGAATAGTCAAGACCTTGTTGATGATCCAAATTCTGTCAAGGATCTTGGAGTACTCATCTCAAATGTCCTAAGTGCTAGAGCCCACTGTAACTACATAGCCAAAAAGGCGTTAAGAGTTGTTAACCTAATCTTACGTAGCTTTTTCTCTGGTAATATTACACCAGTAACTAGAGCATACAAAACATTTGCTAGACCAATACTCGAATACAGCTCACCAGTCTGGAACCCACATTACGTATCTGATATTAACACAATTGAGAAAGTCCAGAAATATTTCACAAGAAGAGTTCTCCACTCCTCTACTTATTGTAGAATACCTTATGCCACCAGACTTGGAATTCTAGACCTAGAAAACCTAGAACTACATCACCTTCGGTCTAATCTAAGTATAGTATATAAAATCATACATTGCAATGTCCTACCTGTCAATGAATATTTGAGCTTTAACCATAACAACACAAGAGCAAATAATAGATACAAACTCAAGGTTAACTGCACCAAACTTGATTGCAGGAAATACGACTTCAGCAACAGAGTGGTCAATGTTTGGAATACTCTACCTGACTCTGTGTTTTCTTCCCCAAACCCCAAAACTTTAACTTTAGACTGTCTACTATTGACCTCACCCCTTTCCTAAGAGGTGTGTAGGGGGGTGCATAAGTGCACCAATGTGTCTACCATCTCTGTCTTATTGTTTCTTCATTTTTCTTATATTTATCCGTTTCATGTATTCATAACTATGTTTATACTTATACCTATTATCTTGTAAATGATTGACAAATAAAAATAAATTAAAAAGTAAACTTATGAAGAACAGTCTTCTTAGATGAGAAGCAAAATGTCTTCAAAGAAAGTCCAGTTGCCTCTTGAAAAAGCACATTTGGGACAACCATGACCTGGATGGCTGAGAATCTCCACAGAAACTCAGGAGAAGTATAAGTATCAGGAGGATGGAAAATATCAGTTAAATAGGGCTTGTTTGTAAGACCTTGGCAATCTGAACAATCTTGTTTGACGAAAAAGAATGACAATTACACAGCTGTCCTGCTGGCTTTGGTTAATCTTGTTCAAGACCATTGCAAAAATGAAATAAACTTTAAAACAATGAATAATGGGAACTTTTGTTTGGTAGGACCTACTGTATATCAAGCAAATTCCTTGTGGCTGAAACAGAAATATGTACCTAATGAGAAAGAACTAGGAACCCAAACTTTTGCATGGCATATAGAATGCAAATATTGCATGCAAATATTCCATGGCATATAGAAATAACCAGATATTTATTTGCAATCATGAAATCAGAATGGAATAGAATGGAATGGAATGGAATGGAATAGAATAGAATAGAATAGAATAGAATAGAATAGAATAGAATAGAATAGAATAGAATAGAATAGAATAGAATAGAAGGGACTTTGAATGTCTTCTAGTCCAGCACTCTGCTCAAGCAGGAGGTATCATTTCAGGTAAGTGACTGTCTAATCTGTTCTTAACAACCTCCAGTGATACAGCACCCACAACTTCCAGTTGCAAGCTATTCCACTGATTATATGTCCTCACTGTTAGGAAGTTTCTCCTTAATTCCACGTTGCTTCTCTCTTTGGTTGGTTTCCAATCATTGTTTCTTGTCCTGCCCTCTGGTGCTTTGGAGAATAATTTGACCCCCTCTTCTTTGAGGTAATCCCTCAACTACTGAAATCTGCTATCATGTCACCCCTAATTCTTCTTTTCTTTAGACTAGCCAATCCCAAATCCTGCAGCTGTTCTTCATATGGTTTAGTCTCCAGGCCTTTGATCAGGTTAGTTGCTCTTCTCTGAATTTTTTCCAAAGTCACAACATCTTTTTTGTGGTATATGGTGACCAAAATTGGTTGCAGTATTCCAGGTATGGTTTTACTAGGGTTTTACAAAGTGGCACTAAAACTTCACAGGATCTTGATTCTGTGCCTCTGTTTATGCAACCCAGGATCAGCTTATTTTTTGGCTGCTGCACATATTCAAGTGATCATCCACTAGAACTCCAAGGTCCCTCTCACAAACATATGTATCTATTATACGAATTTTCCTGCCATTGGGTTCCAAGCATTTTGACCAATAGTATTTCAAAAGGTATCAACATTCCCTTAATTAAATTCACGAACAGCACATAGAATACAATGACAGGTATGCTGTCTCCAAACTCTGGTCTGTCTTCTTTTGTTGCCCTCAACTTCAAAAGCAATCGCTTTCTATAACACAACAAAACAAATTTTACAGATCTGAACAATGAAGGCTTCTGTATTCCTTAAAAAAAAATTTTTTTTTCAAACTCTTTAGTTTATTAAGCCATTAAGCTTGATGTAAAAATAGAGGTTGTTACAACCTCTTGTCACGGAGATAACAAGCTAAAAGTGGATGAAGTAACATTATGCAATTAAAACTAATGTTTACATTAAGTAATCTTTACACTGTCTTTTTACAGTCTGCCATTGATTCTAGTAAAGCAAATGGAAAAAGGCATGCCTGTCACATGAGAAGAACTTTAAGGGTGTATTTTTACTTAGAAAAAATACTTATTTCATAGCTAATCACCTTTATAACTTCTAAATATATAAATAACTTTTAGTTTTGATATTTTATATGAACTCCAAAAGTTTTAGTGTCATGGGTAAGCTACGTTCCATAGCTACAGAAAGTTGGCTAGAAAAAAAAAAATCTAAGAAGAAACGTGTATGGTTTCCTTACTGGTTTATTGTTTGTTTTTTCTCTCTCAATTAATATAAGAGTATTAACATTTTACTCTACTCTACTCTACTCTACTCTACTCTACTCTACTCTACTCTACTCTACTCTACTCTACTCTACTCTACTCTACTCTACTCTACTCTACTCCATTTCATTCCATTCCATTAATACTATTAAAATATTGTATCTCACATCTATCTACCTATCTATCATTTTCTATCATCTATCTATCATAATTAGTGTCAACCTTGGAAGCCATATTTCACTTAGAAGCTTCGAGGCTGTCACATTTAGTGCCTGGGAATTTGGGAGGGGGGATTTCATGGAGAGTGGAAGATTAGACTCAACAACATTCTTTCTTAGAAAGTCAAGGACATGTTACCCTGCAGTTGGAGAGGAGTGTCTGGAGGAATGTCTCCAGAATTTTCTACATTGCATGAGAAAAGATAACAGATAATCAGAATTGGAAGAGACCTTGTAGGTCATCTAATCCAACCCCCCACTCAAGTACATCTTCCTTCCTCTGTCCTTATCACTTTCTATAGAGGGACGATAGAGAGCATCCTGTCGTATTGCATTACAGTCATATTGCAATACAGGAATATTCAAGCGGAAGAAAATGATTTTCCTGATTGTGTTAAGTTTTCTATTTCAGTAGGTATAAAATTTGATTTTGACAATCACTAAAAGAAATTGAAATTATTGAATTGTTTTTTATTCCAAAACTTCTGAGGGGTAATTTAGTTTTTCTCTTTGTTGAGAATTTCTAATTAATAAGCACCGTAAAATTCTTTACATTATCTTTCATCTATACAGAAGCTGTGTGTGTGTGTTTTTTTTTTTTTTTAAAGAACCAGGATATTTTAGTAGAGAAAAAAAAAAGACTTTAAATTGGCCTGGGCTGTCACTGTGTCTTGGATGACAGATGTACTAAAGTGAATTCAGAGTACCAGAGAAAGAAAGCAATGAAATGATCAAATAAAGGCTGTGATAAGATTTTGTGAATTGGCAACACAATGAATTCTTATCAAACGTGTAATTAGATAAATACTAAGATGGGAAATAATCAAGAAAAGTAGCTTTAAAATTTCTCCCAAGGCTTGCCTTTTTGTAATAAAGTTGTATTTTGATCTTTGTGACCCTTTCAATATTCAAACCATGCAATTTCTGGATTTCGCAAAAAGCATTTAATGAACCCACCCTAAAAAAAGAAGAAATTGCATGGAAATGAACTCAGTGGCTTTTCTCTCCCTTTCTTTTAACTACAAAAATATTCAGTTGCGAAGGAAATAGAAGAAGAATTTCTGAAGATTTCAGTGGCTGAAATTCAGACATTTAATTAAATCTATATTCTTTTGGTCCTTGAGAAGTCCGGAACAACATAGATGGAACTTAAGATTAAAGCAGAAAGTTATAATTGAACTTGATTCTCATAAAGTTGTAGCTTTTAAAAAGGAGAATTGTGATTCCATTTGCCACAAATAACAATTGGTTTATTTTAGTTATTTCTAAGATATCTTTGAGATCCATGCACATTCTTTTCTGTTCTCAATGTTAAAATCAGTCCTACTTTTAAAGTTTAGTTTTACAGCATTATTACAGAAACATGAAGGACAAAGAGCAACACTAATTGCAAATATTATTAGCATCTAAGTAATAAGGATAAAAAATATAACTTAATTGTAAGATACATTGTAGAAAATACAGCCCAATATGGTTATAAAAAGATGAGAAAAAATGTAACTTAATTTGCTTTATTGTCTTTTAGTGCCAGTTAATGACATTTTTATTATCTTGGGGCTTTTAATAATGTGTTAATGCAGGGGATTTTTTTAAAAAAAGTAAATTAACATGGTTATTTTTATTTTTGTTAAATAATAATTTCATTGTTTCTATTGTGCACAATGTTCAATTCCTGCTTTTAAACCACTTTGTTTTTAAACCACTTTTTAAAAATTCTTTGAATTTTATTATAAAACTCCGTGAGGGTTTTTTGTTTGTTTCTTTGTAACAGGAAAAGAAATGTATTTATTGACTTAATTATTTAAATTGATATGGATGCCTTCTCTAAAAGTTTCTGGATGGTTTATGATATTCAAATATAACATTAAAAAGTGATATAAGATATATCAATGCTGTAAATCTAATTGAAATAATTTGTTTATGGTGCTGTTTAGGAGTTTTATGAGTCGAAAGAAGGAATAAATAAATAAATAAATAAATAAATAAATAAATAAATAAATAAATTAATAAATAAATATTGATACACAATTAGATTGAAAAACTGAATCTGCATATTTTCATTGATGAACACCAGTTTGATTAGCCTTAGGGGACAACAAGAATACAAATATGCAAAGTTAAGGATTTCTTTTGTATCCTTTCTTTATCACTCTATTATTATTGATATTAATAGTTTTAGATAACTTTGCTTTATTTATTTATTTATTTATTAATCGCACTTTTATACCGCTCCCTCTCCCAAAAAGGGACTCGGGGCGGTGAACAGCCCACTAAAAACATACAATAAATACATAATAAATACGATTAAAAATAAATTAAATAATCAAATCGGCTGTCTATTAAAATTTAAGTTAAAAATTAAAACTAATAAACCCTAATTTAATTAATTAAAACCAAAAAACATAGTTACTGGCCTGTTCAAAAAGCAGGGTTTTTACTGCGTGCCGGAAGGTCAGAATATCCGTCATAGCCCGTATCTCCGGGGGGAGATCATTCCATAGGGAGGGAGCTCCCACAGAGAAAGCCCGAACTCTCGGGGCCACCAGCTGACAACAGTCAGGCGGCGGCACCCCAAGTAGGGCCACCCTGTGGGAGCGTACTGGGTGGCGGGAGGTTGTTGATGGCAGCAGGCGGTCCCGTAAGTACCCAGGTCCCGAGCCATGGAGCACTTTAAATACCATCAGTACCACCTTGAATCGAATCCGGTAGGCCACAGGAAGCCAGTGCAGCCTGCGGAGAAGTGGTGTTACGTGTGCGCCTCGAGGGGCGCCCACGATCACCCGCGCGGCTGCATTCTGAACTAACTGCAACCTCCGGAGACTCTTCAAGGGGAGCCCCATGTAGAGAGCATTGCAATAATCCAAGCGGGAGATAACGAGGGCGGAGGTGACTGTGCGAAGTGCGCCCAGATCCAGAAAGGGCCGCAACTGGTAAATCAGATGAATCTGATAAAAAGTCCCCCTGGCGATGGCTGCAATATGTTCTTCCAAAGACAGCCGTACATCCAGCAGGACACCCAAGTTGCGTGCCCTTTCCACAGGGGTCAAAACCTCTCCCCCCATGGCCAGCGAAGGAATAAGCTGGCTGTATCTGGGCGCAGGAAACCACAGCCACTCAGTTGTGTTATAATTTTATAACACAAAACACTTGCTTTGTTATAATTTTAGGTATTATCACATTTAATCTACTTTTAGGATTTACCTTATAATTTAATATAGACTATATCCTAGATTTCACATGTTAGATGTCAGTTAGGTTATTTTGCAAATGTATTTGAACTTTGTCTTAAATATTATTTGTTCATTTTCTGTACTGATCTTTGACAGATTGAAGAACGAATTAATTTGAATTGAATTGCACACTCTGTCTGCTACGGGTAGTCTTATGACCATAATTGGGATCAGAACTTCTGTTGCTAAATGAGATACTGTATTAAGTGAGCTGTGCCCAAATTTTTGACAATTTTTGTCTTGGTTGTTAAGTGAATCACATAGCATTAAACAAATCCAGGTTGGCCCATTGCTTCTCAGAAAGAAACCAGCAGGGAAGGTAGAAAATGGAGATTACATGATCTAGGATGGTGCAACACTCAGTAGTGTTACTTAACCTGAAAAAAAATGTAGGTATAAACTTATACACAATAGAAATAGAAGGAAATAGAAATAGAAAGAAATAGAAATAGAAAGAAGAGAAGAGAAGAGAAGAGAAGAGAAGAGAAGAGAAGAGAAGAGAAGAGAAGAGAAGAGAAGAGAAGAGAAGAGAAGAGAAGAGAAGAGAATATTGGAATGAAGAATGGAACAGAACAGAACAGAATAGAATATTGGAATGAAAAATGGAATGGAATGGAATGGAACGGAACAGAATAGAATAGAATGTATTGGAATGAAGAATGGAATGGAATGGAATAGAATAGAATAGAATATTGGAATGAAGAACAGAACAGAACAATAACTTATTAACATAACATAACAGCATACATTAAAATGAAATTTCATTGTAATACAGCAAAAATTACCCAGTGTGTCCAGAGTTTCCATGGTTAATGCTGAGAATTCCGGGGCTAAAATCCATGCATCTAGCAGTCATCAAGATTAGGAAGCACTCATCGAAGTCTATTTAATAAACTTTCCTTCCTTATCCTGCTCCTTTAATGAAGAGTGCAACTGAAAATTCACCCCTACTGAAGACGTTTCAGATGAAATTGCAAAATCTTCCTTGCCAAATAAGGAAGGAAACCTCCATTCATTTTAAAGACTTGGTGGCTTCGTATTGAAAGAATCAATAAATTTCAGAGGTATGCAAAATTTAGCTCCAGTCCTGTTTCCTATCTCTTCAACATTAAAACGATTAAACATTGAATATAAAGGCATGGATCCTTGAAGTGAAGGTGCCTTTACATCCATCAGCTACAAGAAGAATTACATGTTCTGTATGTCAATAGGACCTTTTCGAGATGATAGATACTAAAATGTAGTTTGCAGCGTTATTTGCCAGGAAGTTATTTTTATGAGCTTAGTGCATAAAATCTGCTAGTGTTAGATAAAATTGTCAGAATAATTAGGTTTCCTTTTAAGCCACATCACTGAATGAAATGTAGTAATTCCAAGATAACATTTTTCCTGAAAAGATGCCAGAAGAGAAGGAGATGATTCACAACTACCAATGTATGAGACGCCCTTTGCTTAAATAAGCAGAAGCATACTTAATGGCATTAATGAGAAAAAGAAGGCCACCCTACAAGCAGGAAAGGAAGGGAGAGCTACAGGGAAGAGCTTGAGGTATGGTCTCTAGGGAAGGCAAAGACAAGCAGGAGATCTTACACGGTCTTTCTGGCAAACTTCCTTGAATGGTGTCTGTGTGATAAAGATGAGAAAACAGAAAGCCGCATTCTGTTCAGTGAGTCTGCTTTAATTCTCATCAATTATCTTGACAAGTAAATACATTCTTGAGATGTGTGCATTATGCTCTGGATTTTGGGATCTTAATTGCATGCAAATCAGCAACATTGAGCCACGCTTGTCTGAAAATGGAATGGAATAGAATGAAATGGAACAGAATGGAATGGAACAGAACAGAACAGAACAGTAGAATAGAACAGGACAGGACAGGATAGAATATGAAAGGAGAGGAGAGGAGAGGGGAGCGGAGGGGAGGGGAGAGGAGAGGAGAGGAGAGGAGAGGGAGAGAGGAGAAGAGAAGAGAAGAGAAGAGAAGAGAAGAGAAGAGAAGAGAAGAGAAGAGAGAAGAGAAGAAGAGAAGAGAAGAGAAGAGAAGAGAAGAGAAGAGAAGAGAAGAGAAGAGAAGAGAGAATATTGGAACAGAACAGAATGGAACGGAATAGAACAGAACAGAAATTAAGTTGTGGTAGAGTAGAGTAGAAATAGAATAGAGTAGAGTAGGAATAGAAGTAGGGGGTAGAGGAAGAAGTAGAGGTAGAACAGAACAGAATAGAACCCTAAACATACATTTTTCCAACTATGAGAAAACATTTAAAAGCAAAAGGGTTTTAAAAAGTTTTTACAAGTAAAGGGATGAAAGCTAATCAAGGAGAGAAGCAACCTAGAACGAAAGAGAAGTTTAGATGATTAACCAATGGAATGGCTTTCTTCATTACTGGAAGGCAAGTTGGGGGGTGCTTCCTAGCTGGATGCTTTTAAGAAGAGACTGGACAGACACTGGTCTAGAATGGTCTAGGGCAGTGGTGGCTAACCTTTTTGGGCTCCTATGCCAAAAATTGTGTGTGAGCTCTCTCACGTGTGCTCACGTGCCAGCACCCAGAAGGCAATGTGTGCAGGCCTCCCCACGCCCCCTTCACATGCACGTGAGACCCTGTGGCATGCTCCATGGATTTCTGCGCATGGGCATTTCTCCCGCCCTCTGCCCGCTGTGCATGGATGCCAGATACCCAACAATCAGCTGCTTGGTGGGTGGAGCGCACGCATGTGCAGTGGGGCTCTTTCAGGCAACCTCTCGCATGCTGGCAGAAGTGGCTCTGTATTCTGACCCAACCCTGTTACCAGCAAGAAAATCTCAAACAAACGCAACTCAAACCTTCACAGCTTTCATCTACAAATAAACTTCTTTGTAGATAAAAGATGGCTTGCAGACAATTAGTCCAACCAGAAAAGCCTCGATGGAATTATTCAGATACGTCGGAGTCTCTACACACAATGCTGGGTCCTTCGAGCATTTTTGACATTTGCAAAAGCAAAAACCTTTTGAAGGTTTTTATGAAGGCTTATATTCCCTGGAGAGAGGGGCCATTACGTTGCATCCTTACTCCCGAGTCGCCTGTGCTGCTTCAGCTGTTCTCTTCTAAGAATCATCCTGCACTCACACGCACTTGGCACAGACTCCTCGGGAACCTCCTCATCACTGCTGTTAGCCCCCACAATCCCTGAAGGTAGCAGTCCACTCCCTGATGGATCTCAGCCCCTCATCTGAGTCCTCACTCTCCTCCACCATCTGCACCTGCTGCCGGCTAACCACAACATTCTGTATGCCACTTCCGCCATGCGTGTCATAGGTTCACCATCATTGGTATAGGGTCTCCTGTTTGACCAGGGGGTTGGACTAGAAGACCTCCAAGATCCCTTCCAACTCTGTTATTCTTATTTGATTTTGCTGTTAAAGACTCCTTCCATTCTTCTATTTATAAAACAAGAGGGGGGAAACAAATGTCAAGAATAAAATCTGCTGAATTGAAGTGTGCACAGCTAGAAATGCTTAAACCTGATGCAGATTTGGCTTGCAAATGAGATGTTGCATGGGGGGCATTTTGAAATGTAATATTGACAAATGCAAAGCAGTACAAAATAGCTTTTTGAAACCCTTTGAACTGCAGCGCAGAGCTGATTGAATTAATTTGTACAAAGCCTAACCACTTAAGATTTTTAAAAAAACAACAACCCTAACCTACCCTGTTAAACTAAGATAAACATAAAGGGTAGCAAATAGTTACAACCTTCCAATGGTGCTAATTTGGTCAATAAATGGGGTGAGCAAAATAGAACTGTACTCTGCAATCTCCTACTATATGATGTTCTTCAAGACAAGATATGAAGTCTCCTTTAATATAAAATTACCAGTGTTTTCATGAATTTATCCATGCAAAGGTCTTTTCCCAAAAGATAACTGGTCTTGCTTGTTTTGTTTTCTCTTTGGAAATGCTCACCTGAGAACTGAAGAATAGCAATAGCACTTAGACTTATAACCAGGGGTGGGATTCTACTGGTTCGGACCGGTTCTATAGAACCGGTTGTTACAATTCTGCACAGTTGAGAAAACTGGCAAATCATGCCCCTGGCTGGCCCCTCCCCTCTTCACCCAGTCCTCCCTTCTCCTCCCAGTCAGTCCTTATCATGCATGCACGACATTGTGCGCGTGCCCAACATAGCTGACTGTATTCTTCCCCACCCAATCACTCCTTAAGGTATTCTTTTTTTTTCTCCTCCCGACAATCAGCTGTTCTGATGATCAGCTGTGCCGGGATCCTCCTCGCTGTCTTACTGCTTTGCCCACAAGGCTTTCTTGAAGCCCAGGAGGCAAGAAGGGATGTGCGGAGACTCTGTGCTGCAAATGCCCACCCTGTGCTCTATTTTTTGCCATTCTGGACCTCAGAGAAGTTTCCTGGGAGCTAAAATGCCCCCCTCAATGCCCCCCTGAAGCCCAGAATGGCAAAAAATGGAGGGTGTGTCTGTGTGTGTGCTGCTGGTTCAAAAAAAGCCACACCCACCCAGTCACATGGCCACGCCCATCTAGCCACGCCCACAGAACCAGTTGTTAAAAATTTGAATTCCATTCCTGCTTATAACAACACTTTATAGTGCTTTTACAGCCCTCTCTAAGCAGTTTACAGAGTCAGCCTATGGCCCCCAACAATCTGCGTCCCCATTTTACCCACCTTGGAAAGATGGAAAGCTGAGTCAATTTTGAGCCTGGTGAGATTCGAACTGCCAAATTGCAGTCAGCTGGCAGTCAGAGAAGTAGCCTGCAGTTCTGCACTCTAACCACTGCGCCACCATGGCTCATAGCTCAAGAAGCTTCTTGGATCAGAAGCAAAACGTTTTCCAAGGGGAAAAAAACTAATGATAATTTTCTCTGCTGTCCTCACCATTCTCTGTATGGACTTTCTATCTTACTTAGCTTTCCTCAATGAGGTTAGCAGAATAACAGAGTTGGAAGGAACCTTGGAGGTCTTCTAGTCCAAACCCTTCTCAGTATAGGATGACTTCATTTGGCTCAACCAGTAGGTCTGGCATGTTCCTTGATTTTCATTTTTTCAAAACATAGTCTATTAATAGCTTCATTCTACCATAGACTTGTATGCTTCTTGCTTCTTTAGAAATTTGACTCATTCTGTTCACTTATAATATCAATAAAATGTATCAGTAAAGCTGATAAGAAAACCAGCTGCCCCATCTTACATACCTACAGGGAATTAGAAAAAAACAAGAGCAAAATATAAAATTACTAATTTAAACAACTTGATGGGTTTTCACTTATTCATACAGTTAATTTCTTGTTAACTGAATTAATATTCTGACATTTACAGTAAGCATATAAAAACTAATTAGTTTCTCTGAGCATTTTCCTCCTTAGTTTTTTGCATTTTAATCAGTTCGCATGTTTAAAATTAAAATATGATATTACAAAGCTCTTTTGATGAGGGAGAAAACTCTCAAGAAAGAATACATCTGCTTTTTCTAGTATTTAAATTTCTCATTATTTCTCATATCTACTTCAGATTGCTTGTCCTTCCTGTTATCTTTGGAGGGAAGATAAATTATGTTTTACAGCATTTTTTTCCTAGCCACAAGCAAACCATTTTGAACAATAATAGTTAGGGAATAGTGTATATTTAGTTTTTTTTTTTTTGAAGCTTTCAAATCAACTTTTGATGAGAAGCAAATACTTCAGAGATACTCAGTGAATAAAATATTCTTTTTTGAGGGGTCTTTGGTGCTCTCTGAACTTGGTTGTTTTCTTGTAGACATTTCATTATCCAAGTAGGTAACACCATCAGTGTTTGTAAGGAATGAGATTTGCTCTCAGTTTATATTCTAATTGCTTGCCCTATCAGGTGAGTAGAAGGGGCCTCAGAGATTGTTTGGTTGGGCTGTTTAAAAGGTGAAGGTTCCCCTCGCACATATGTGCTAGTTATTTCTGGCTCTAGGGGGTGGTGCTCATCTCCATTACAAAGTCGAAGAGCCAGCGCTGTCTGAAGATGTCTCCATGGTCATGTGGCTGGCATGACTAAACACCGAAGGTGCACCGAACACTGTTACCTTCCCACCAAAGTGGTCCCTATTTTTCTACTTGCGTTTTTTACGTTTTTTCGAACTGCTACGTTGGCAGAAGTTGGGACAAGTAACGGGAGCTCACTCCATTATGCGGTGCTAAGGATTCAAACTGCTGAACTCCCCATCTTTCTGATTGACAAGCTCAGCATCTTAGCCACTGAGTTACTGCATCTTTAGGGCTGTTTAGTGTTAGCTTTTTTTTTTTTTTGCAATTCTTTGATGGGCTATTGTTTACTTCTTGCTTGTTCATCTGATGTTAATCTTGTTGTTAATCTACACTTGTCTGGATGTTGATTGCTGGTAGGGAAGTGTTTTGGACTTTCTATTAGCTTTTTGGCTTGTTGATCATTTCTTTTAAACAATATGTTGATGTTATTTATGTTTATGTATCTATTAAGGACCAATATTTCTAGAAGTTCTCTAGTATTTTTGGACTTGGCTTGATCTAGGATGGTCACAGTTTCCTGAGAGCAAGCCAAGGGTATATTCTGGCCTCTTTTTAATTTGTACATCAGTTGAATCAGTCAGATTCTTTCGTATAATCCCATCTCTTTAATGTTAGCAGATGATGTAGTCATTGTGTTGGTCTCCCAGATGGGAATGAGAAGAACATTGAGGGCATTAGTTTCCTTTTGGTTAAAAAGCAACAACTCGTATTAAAAAGAAAAAAGGAAAAACAAAAAGGAAGGAAGGAAAGAGGAAAGGAAAGGAAAGGAAAGAAGGAAGAAGGAAGGAAGGAGAGAGAGAGAAAGAGGAGAAAGAAAGAAAGAAAGAAAGAAAGAAAGAAAGAAAGAAAGAAAGAAAGAAAGAAAGAAAGAAAGAAAGAAAGAAAGAAAGAGGAAAGGAAGGAGAGAGAAAAAGAGAAAGAGAAGAAAGGAAAGAAAGAAAGAAAAAGAAAAAAGGAAGAAAAAGAGAGAGAGAGAAAGAAAGAGGGAAAGAAAGAAAGAAACCGCTAATGCTTGCATGACAGAACAGTAGGTTATATAAATGGCAAATTAATGGGACTCCAATAGCAGTTATGCAATTGGGGTACAGTTCTAGTCTTCCTTATCTTGGAGCACACATGTCTCTTATCAGACAGCAGTGGCCCCCAGCTGTCTTAAGATTCTTCTGTTCAAAGGGGTCACATATTCCTGAAGCTTTTCTCAAACTTTTTCTTGCTAAGAACACCTTCTTTATGGTGTTCTGATTTGCATTTTTACAAAGTTTAATACCTTAGGAAACTGTTCAGTCCAAATTTATAAGAGCCATATTTCCATGTTGCTTTATAGTTTTTGTGGGTGCCAGAACCTGATTCTATCTTCTTAATTTCTGGTGGAAATTGATTTTTTTTTTCCCCTGTGGGTCTGGCTCCACTAGTTCTCAGAGCCTGTTTTAAATCAACCTGGCTAACAAAAAAACTAATAACAAACTCAACTCCTCACGACTGTCTTTGGAAAGTCTCTATTCATTAGGGCTTGAAAATGTCATCTTAAACACTGTATCTGGGATATTGATTTTCAAACCAGTTTAAGCCTAGTACCCAGCCCAATATTTTACAGATGCTTCTCAAACCGGCATATGTCATCATCTTATCTCTTTTCGATTCTAATTGTGAGATTTTGCCAGACTTTCAATTTGATCAGGTTGGATGCTGTCCCCTCTACATGTATTTTTTTTATTTTTTGCAGATGGTATAAAAACATCCTTTCATCTCTATTCAGCAATGCTTCTGCTCTTGTGCAGATGGCTTCCTGGAATCCCTAAGCCAGTGATGGTGAACCTTTTTAGCACTGAGCGCCCAAACAGGAACGCGTGTTCATGCATTTGCATGCGTGTGCCAGAGCATGTGCCGGAATGTTGGAAACCTAAAGACCAGCTGGCCAGTGTACGCATGCCTATTTTGGGGCTGGTTTTTTTGGCTATTTTGGGGGTGTTTTTTGGGCCATTTTCAGGCTGTTTTTTGGCCCCAAAATAAAAACAATACCTGAAAACAGCCTGAAAACAGCCCCAAACCAGCCTGAAAATGGCCTAGAAAACAGCCTAAAATGGCCTTAAAACAGCCCCAAAAATGGCCTAAAATGGCCCCAGAACGGCCTTAAAATGGCCTGAAAATGGCCTCAAAACAGCTTGAAAATGGCCTAAAATGGTCTAAAAACACCCCAAAAATGGCCTGAAAATGGTCCAAAATCACCCTGGAATCACCCTGGAAAACGGCCTAAAAATGGCCCAAGAAACAGCCTGAAAACTGGCCATTTTTTGCCATTTTTCGGGCCAGTTTTCAGGTTATTTTCTGGTGCTTCAGTGCCCGTGAAGACCAGTTGGCCAGTGTCAGAAAGAGGACTCTGGGTGCCACCTCTGCCATAGGTTCGCCATCATGGCCTTAAGCCATTTGCTTCTAATTAAATTGCCATTCGAATCAATTACAAAATGCTGAGTGGGTCAGAGAGATAATATAGAATTTGTACCATTGTTTTTGTCAAATTCTGGAGATTTTTTTTTCTTTTTGTTTCATAGCCCAAGAATTTACAGGTTGGCTATTATGGAAAGAGATGACAGTTAAGTGTTGTATGTATGCCATTGTGAAGTCCTGGAGAAAAGTGGATGCCAATATCATGAATAAACAAAACTAGATTTTGATAATGTTATATATATTTTTCCTATATAAATAGCCAAAGAAGCATGGGGGTTAAAACGTTGGAATAGTACTGAAGAAACTCAACATCTTATTCATGTTCAGTGACCTTGGGTTAGTCAAAGTTGAAAGGTCCATGAAACATGCAGAACTTTGTTAATCACGAATGAATAAACCAGTATTGGGTGGCTTTGGAAATACACTACACCACAAGTAAGCAAAGTTTTTTGTTCAGTTATGAGTTCAGACCAGGGGTGGGCTTCAAAAATTTTAGCAAAGGGTTGTCTGCCCGGTTGCTGGATGGTCATGGTCATGGTGAGCATGACCTAGTCGGCTTCCTGAACCATGGCAGGGGGAGACTTTTTGCCCTTCCTGGGCTCCAGAAACTTTTCCTCAGATGAAAATATCCTCCCTGGGCTCTGGAGGCGCTCTGGAAGCAAGAAATGGGCCCATTTCTTGCCTTCCCAGACTCCCGAGAGGCCCATTTTTCCCCTTCCCAAGCCTCCATGCCTGCCCTGCACTTATCTTCATCGAAAACAGGCCGCGTGGGGACTCCTGAGAGGGGTGGGGTGGGCAGGGTCAGCCCAGAGTGGGATTTGGGGGTTCTCCAAACTGCACAAAATCTTAGCTAAGGGGCGAACCCATAACAGCCCAGACAACATATGAAGTCAATCTGACTTGTCCAAAACATTGTTGTAAGGATAAAAAACATAATAAAATAATGATGCTTATTTCCTAAGTCTCCCAGAGAACAGTCAGGGTGATATAGTACATGTGAAGAATAAAACAAGTAAGTCTTACTATTTGCTGCATTAAGTAGCAAGGTATTGAAGGCCACCAATGTAGGAGGAGAGCAAGCAGCCCTGAGGGAAGATTTAAATATGTCATCAGCTTAGAATCCTTATGTTGCCATAAATGATCCAAGTTCTGATCTTTTGTATCTGACATTAATCTAGATTATCTCCTAGATAGGGAGGAGGATAAAATCAGGACCATCTGTTAAGGTACAGCACAGAAGATGCAAATCTGTACAGAAGAATCTGGTCAATGAAAGTTCAGTGCTAAATTGGCACCAGTTAAAGTCAATGGAAATCAGAAGGGTTAGATTGGACTGTTTGTGACAACGTAAGGATTCTAAGCTGATGATGCACTTAACACTGCCCACCAGCTCTTCTTCTACAACCAAATTCATATGGTAACTAAGGTTGTTTATTATTGGTTGGAAATAGGGAGATCCATCATATAAGCTGTCTTGTACTCTTAGAATACTACTGTGTTTCCCAAAAAATATGACCTACCCCGAAAGTAAGTCCTAGCTTGATTTTTACAAGTGCATCCAATATAAGCCCTACCCCCAAAATAAGCCTAAATAAGACCCCACACACTCCAGGGTGCACAGGTAAAAATTAAGCTAGGCTGGGGATGTGAGATGTAACTGCCCTACTACTTACCTTCGGACAGTTGCAGCCAAGCCTCGCACACCCTGACACTTGCTTGCTGGCCCATTTCTTCTGCAGCTGGCAAGACTTTTCTGAAGGCCTCTGCAGCCAATAACAGAGCTCCAAGCTGATCCAGAGCTCTGTTTTCAGCTGCAGAGGCCTTCAGGAAAGTCTCGCCAGCTGCAGAAGAAGTTATTGAAGGCCTCTGACAGTGAAAAGGTGGCCAGGGGGCGATGTGAGGTGGGTCAGTGGTTGACATCCCCCGAAAATAAGACCCGGTGGCATTTTTGGTGGAAAATATAAATATATAAGACCCAGTCTTATTTTCAGAGAAACACGGGTATTACTACTACAATTACTATTGAAAAATAGGCAATTTGAAATCCTAGCTATGATCTAAAGCCCTCCACATCCACAGTGAAAGCACCTTTATCTGTTCGAGAGTTAAGCGAGGCAATATTTCAAAGGCCTAATATTTATGAGAGGGGGGGAAAATGAGGTAGGGTGGACCTGGAGCAATTATGTGGAGCGGTATAATCATGACTGACTTTTCATTATGTTCCTTTTTTTCCCTCAGTCTTCAGCTGAAAATTAGCCTTGCTCCAGCTGACTAGCATCACAAATTGTCATTCAGTGTCCATTCCTGAGGCATAATATCATCCAAAGCTCTGCAAAGCTCAGATCATCTAACATTGCATACCATGCTCTTTGGTAATCAAATGATACAAGGTCACCAGGCATGACACTGCTCCATCTGTGCACCCAACCACACATGTTAAGCTTGCAAACTTGGTGTGAAGGCAATGCAGTTTTCCTCAAATTCCCCAGTGCAATTGTCTCCATTCATCAGTGCAATGCAATCTGTCCAATTAATGTCACTGTTCGCTACATCTAAAGTCGAACACATTTAAATCTTTAATGAGAGCGCAGCATCTGGGTTGCCTCCATGTAAAATTATCTTTATGTAGCCATTTTAATCGCAGCACACCATTTGTTCAGGAGAGAAATCTGAAGAGCAGACTATACATGTCCTTATTTGAAAGGCTACAGAATCTCTGGAATTTAACTCTAACATTATGTAGGCCAACAATAGGTTGATGCATTATTAGGTTTGATGATTTGAAAGAGAGAAAAATGTTTTACAATGCACAATGGTGTGTGTGTAGCACCTTCTTGCAACCTAACATAAGGGAGTCTTTCCTCAAGATTCAAAGTATTAATTGAGATTTTCCATCATCTTCCAAATATAAATATTTTCCCTTAAGGCTGAAGCATCTCCCAAATCAATTCTTGATTCTTTCCTGGTTGAAGATTCTTTCCTTGTCTTCTGGTGTTGATTCTTTATAGATTTAAGCAAAAGTTAATATAAATCCTTCCATTCCCCACCATCCAGTCAGAGCTGAAGAAGCTTCTTGGATGAGAAGTGAAATGTCTTTGAAGAAAAAACAAGGAAGTCCAGTTGCCTCCTGAAAAAGCACCTTTGGGACACACAAAACTGATCAAGGGACCTTCAGAATTTCTGGAATGTTTGACTAAAGTGGTCAAGGCAAAATTCATCATGGACATATTTTAGAGAAAAATGTATACGGGCATGGTCAAAGACCCTGGAAGAAAAATTAATAATCTCTATAAAACTCTTTTCCACTTCCGTTTAAATGAGATATTTCAATCAAAAAGGGGCCTCCACATTTTTGTTTTCTGAAATGTAGGCAACATTCACTGTTAACACAACAAATAAAACTATTCCCAGAGTCGCATGACCTTCCTTTACAGTTTCGAACATCAAGTGTTTTAAAACTTTTCTTCTTGAAAATATTGTGCCATGTTAACATGTCCTCTGAGAACACTAAACATCTGCTGTGGCAATCCCACACACCACAGAGAATTCTGTTGTGTTCTAGGGGTGCATACACAATTCATATGTAGCACTGCCACTTTTCATGTTTAAGAATTCTGGATAAGTTTATTAAAGACTTTGGAACACTATTTGACAGATGTTAGCCCTATAGTTTACTAAATCTGCTCCTCAGCGTGCCTACCGTCCCTATCCTACTGTTCCCATTTATTCATACTCATTTATTATGTATATACTTATACTCATTTATATGTTTTGTTCATATTTATACTTGTTTTCTCATACAAGCTTGACAAATAAAATAAAATAAATAAATAAAATATTTCATGTTCTCTAGAAATCTTATAGCACACAGGGTCCCAGTGGATCCTATTAACACTGTGTCACTGTGTAACACATGAATAAGGATTGATGGATATCTTCCAAATTGATGTTAAATATGTGTTTTTAATAACAAGTTTTAATAGCAAAGCACTAAGGATGGGAAAGGATTAATGTATAAGTGGAAATACTACTATAAGTTCTCACACAATGGAGAACTTGAAAGAATATTATGTGATTAATCATATCTTCCTTTAGATTAAAGATTCATATTGGACTGATGAAAAAATTTGTGCAAGTGATGAAGGAAGGTGAAGGTTTTAGTTATTTGAAACAGATGTTTCCAAGAATAGTTGATGCCATGTTTAAGGAAGGCATTTTTATGGGTCCAAAATCAGATATATCATCAATGACAAGCAGTTCAAAGATCTGTTAGTGGGATCAGAGAAAATCATTTGGAAAGCATTCAACGATGTCATTGAGAATTTTCTTGGCAACTACCAAATTACAATCAAGTGGTTGATGAACATCTCACAGAATATAAGACCATGAAGTCCAATATCTCACTGAAGATTCATTTTCTGCATAAACTGGGATTTCTTTCCAAAAAATCTAGATGCAGTCAGTAATGAATACGATGAAAGGTTTCAACAGGACATTGCCACAATGAAAAAAAAAATGCTATCAGGGTATGAGGAATCTATCAATATTGGCTGATTATTGTTGGACATTGCAATAGGATGCATCAGACACGAGTACAGACAAAAATCAGCAGCAAAACATTTTTAGCCCTGTTGAACTCATGAGCATGTTGGAAACATCATGCGATTATGTACATTACAGTCATTCAAAGTTAATTCTATATTTCTCAGGATTCCTATGTGATTCAGATGTGTTGGCATAGTGGTTAGATTGCAGTATTACAGGCTAATTCTACCAACTGCCAGCAATTTGATCCTCACTGGCTCAAGGTTGTCTTAGCCCTCCATCCTTCCGAGGCGGGTAAAATGAGGAATCAGATTTTTGGGGGCAATATGCTGACTCTATAAACTGCTTAGAGAGGGCTGTAAAGCACTGCAAAGTGGTATATAAGTCTAAGGGCTAATGCTGGAGCTATTGTCCTTCCTTCCTTCCTTCTTCCTACCTTCCTGCTTTCTTACCTTTCTGTCTTCCTGATTTCCTGCCTGCCTGCCTGCCTGCCTGCCCTCCCTCCCTCCCTCCCTCCCTCCCTCCCTCCTTCCTTCCTTCCTTCCTTCCTTCCTTCCTTCCTTCCTTCCTTCCTTCCTTCCTTCCTTCCTTCCTTCCTTCCTTCCTTCCTTCCTTTTCTTCCTTCCATGGTATGCAGTGGTTAGAATACAGTATTGCAGGCTAATTCTTTCAACTGCCAGTAATTCAATCCTCACTTGCTCAAGGTTGATTTAGTCCTCCATTCTTCTGAAGTTGGTAAAATGAGCATCAAGATTGTTAGGGACAATATGCTGACTCTGTAAACTGCTTAGAGAGGGCTGTAAAGTACCGGGAAGTGGAATATAAGTCTATATGCTTTTGCTGCTGTTGCCATACAGTCATTCTGAAATTATACTTGTGTTCAGCTTGAAGGGGTCTATCACAACCATCCAAAGTTTGTCAGGAATGAAGACTCCTGAAGAAAATTGTCACCCAGTGCAACTTGCCCTGGAGATATAAGAGGATAATATTTATCTCCCCCACTGTCCCATTCCTGAGACTTCCTTGTAATGAAATATTGTAATGGAATATTAAGCCTTCTAATTGAGTTCTTTTAAAAAAGGGATATAGTAGACTGTCACAGACTGAATGGAAATCCTCTCATGCATTCCTTACATTTTTATTGGGATAATGATTCATCAAGTTTCTCATTATAGTCCTTTTTGACCCTTTTTTCCTTTTTTTTTTTTTCAGTTTCATTGATGGGATTGCCTGTATTAGAAACCACACACTAGCTGCCTGTCATGATCAGTAACAGTTCTCCGGGAATAAATTAATTTTCTGACACAGAAGTCCAGCCGTTCTGATGTGATCAGCTGCTGACACTGATTGTCAGATGGAAAACAGATGCTTTGGCAGTCTGAAAAAAGTAATAATTACTGGATAAAGTGAGTCATAAATGTCAACAAGTCCCTTCAAATATTAAATCAATGCAAACGAACAAGTCTTAAAACTTGTTCCAATGTTCAAGAAAGGCACTAAATGCAGATGAGGGGATCTGGACATCATTTTGAATAATAGCTCGTTTTTTCTCTTATGGTGCTGTGGGAAGAAATAATACATCTGGTTCAGTTCCAAGCTGGGAAAAAGACACTGGGAAGATGGAAGCTGATTGGAAAGTTGGTTTGTTGATGAAGCAGAACCACATGGGTTTGTGGTTCTGAGCACCTGACAAAAGGGAGTTGAGAGTGGTGTTTCTTTTTATACCTTCTCTGGGCTTTGAAGTTGAGCTTCCTGTTCCTGTGCAAGAACATGGCCTTTAATATTTTATTGACTGTTGTCAGATCCCTATGGGGTCATGTAGGGGTTATAGGTGGCTCTAAAGGCAAAAGAGGAAATGCAAATCCTACGTGCTTGTCTGAGGTAATTCGGTTGAAGTTTGGACTGCTCTCGGGTGATGCAAAGAAGAGACTTGTGTTCTAAAAGAGTTTTGGGCAATTCCTATTGTGGCTTAATGGCTTTCATCCTGTTGAATCTTGAGTGAGGGGACTTGCTTCTAATCTTACAATTCTGTCTTTGTTCAAACTTCGTTGCATGGAGTTTCAAAAAATATCCTGTCTTGAATGGATTTCTGCCTGCAATATTTGCTTTGCTTATGAATAGAGCTATCTAGATACTTGTCTTCCTCTTTCAATAAGTTCTTCATCTCTGACATCTGCTGTGGGCTATTAAGGAAAGTGGGAGCTGCTTTCTGTCTCTAAAAAAAAAACATGTTTCTCCTTTTCTCCCTTTGGGAAAATATAATATTCTGCCTTTTTAATATTCCTCAAAATGTTTCATTATCTGGGGGGCACATCACAAAGAAAAGAATTTAGGCATTGAGCATGTAGCAGATGGTCAAAAGTGGCTACCATGAATGCTGAGTTTTAAATGATGAGATGAGAGAAGAAAGTAGGAAAAACTGACCTGTTCCTTCCTTTATTTCAAGTCTTCCTTTTCTGACCGACGTATTTCAGAACTAATACTTGATTGTAAAATGGTACACAAGGGCTACTACAACCTTGACTTAACTCTTAGCATGCTCATGCCACCGTGCTGTAATCTAGAGGTTATTTTGACTATTTTTTGGAAGATGGGGCTCCATAAATTTGCTTCATCTTCTGTTACATGTAATACACCGTGCACAGAGATTTCCATCTTTGGCAATTTTAAGACTTTTGGACTTCATCTCCCAGAATTCCTCAGCCATGGAATGATTGTACAGTGCATTTGCATCAGAATAAGGAATAGTTTGATAAGTTGATTTACACAGCTATGAATGCCCAGGAAAACAATATACTTATGCCCTGTAAGGTCTCACATAATATTGCTTAAATTTCAGCTGGAATGTCTATTTGTACAGCAGGTATAGCTGGAAACTAAATGTCTGGATAGTTTCTTTGTGAAATAATATTTATGAAAACAAAAACAATTATTTATATGACTTTTTCTTTACTTTTTACCTTGCTTTCCCACTGTCCAATTGTGTAGGCATGATCCAAACTAATTTAAATACATTCCATCTGAAGTTGTATGTGCATTTATTTGGAAGCAAATTTCTAACCACACATATCTAATTTTCAATTACAGAAAGAAATTGCCTGGACTGTGGCCCTTTCCCACGGAATTTAAGACAAGCCATTATTATCTTATTTGTTTCTTTCTATTGCCAATTCAAAACAGCCGCGCTGAAGAAATACAGCGCAGATTTCATTTTACACAAATTACTCAGATCCACTTAAGTAGACTTCAGCAGAGCATGGAAAAGCAACAGGAAATTGAATTTCTTGGCCTCTGTCATTCTCTTGGGAGAAGAAACACAGGAGAACCAGTTTGATCTAGCACAGTGTTTCTGAATCTTGGCACCTTTAAGATGGAAGGACTTCAACCCACAAAATAATCCAGCCAGCATGAAATTGAAGTCCACCCATTCAAATCTGCCTATGTTAAGAAACAATGGCCTACTGCAGGGGTGTCAAACTCAAGTCGTCATGGCGGCGTCACGTGATGTATCAGGACTTTTTGCCCCTTCGCTAAGCTGGGAGGGGCCATGGCCAGCACGCGATGCATCTGGCCAGCAGGCCGGAAGTTTGATAGCCCTGGCCTAGTGGTTAAAGCTAAAAACCAGAACAAGGTGAGTTCTAGTACTGCCTAGTTCTAGGGAATACATCAAACAAGAGTCTATAGCAGAGGTGGGTTCCAAACGTTTCAGCAATGGATTCGCTCTTTGGTTATTGGGTGGGCGTGGCCATAGTGGGTGTGGCCTTGTCGGCCTCCTGCACCATGGTGCAGGGAGGGTGTTTTTGCCTTCCCCAGGCTCTGGAGGCTTTCCTTGAGTCTCTGAGAGGGTGAAAACGGCCTCCCCCGGGCTCCGGGAGCACTCCAGAGGCCCATTTTTGGACTTCTGGTACTTCTGGGAGGACTGTTTTTTGCTTTCCTTGAGCCTCTGGGAGGAGCATCCATTTCCGGCCTTCTGGAAGGCCCATTTTCTGGCCTTCAGGAGGTCCATTTTCCCCCTCGCCATGCTTCTATGTGGACCCTGCACTTATCTTGCATCCAAAACGGGCCCCTTCCACACATCCTGGGAGGAGTGGATGGGGTGGGAGGGGTGGGATGGGTGGGCAGGGTGGGGCCAGTGAAGGAGTGGGATTTGGCGGTTCACCAAACTAGCCATAATGTTAGCAACGGGTCAGCCCGAACCTGGATGAATGCATAGCAGGCCACCTCTGGTCCACAGCAGTCAATTAGGTTACCTTTACCAATTGGGGTAACTCAAATATGTATTAAAGAGGTGTTGAGGATGAAGTCATACCCCGCGTACTGTATATAATGGGTCCTTTGGATTAAATACCTTAGGCCGATCATTTATCATCTGAATTGATATTTTACCTAGGCCTCTATCAACAATATCTTGAGTTCCCTCATCTAATTGTAAATGCTTAGCAGCCAAAGCTTCAATTCCTCTGTTAACACTTTCATTTATCTTGTTAGCGTCTTGTTACTTCAGCCTGGCTTGGCTGAGAATTTCAAATGCTTGCTTGCCTGAACTGAGTTTGCAATAGTGTTTATTTAAAATATTGCACCCAGGTGTGTTAAAATCCCACGCTGGACCCTTCAGAATTTCTCCTACATCATTTAACGGTTGTTAGATTGGGTAGAAATGATTATCTGTGGGAACCTTAGTAAAACACTCTAATAATGTTGTGGATGCATTTGAGGAGAGCACTTTTTATATACCAAAATGTTTTAAAGCTAGCAGAATCTTAAATGTTTCTATTATTCAGCTATTCCCTTTCAACTCTTTTTTTAAACCATTTGCCATTTGAGGTGACATGTTTTTATTACGAAACAATAAACCCATTCTATATTTTATGACAAGCATCACATCAAGTAATTTGTATTGATTTTCTGATGAGTAATGTTTAGTTTCCGTCCAGGAAGGTAGGAAAGAAAATCAAATTCTAGGGTATAATTTCTAATCTTGTCATGGTGCTTACTTGATGCATTTTAAGCAATTCAAAGGCCAACTTTTCATCAAAAAGCATCGTATAAAAATGTACTAGAAACCATGTCAAGATGTACTAGAAACCAAAGTTCTTCATCCTCATGCACAGCTTTCTAATTATATTTGTTTTCAACGGGATCTTTGTTCCACACTTGGATTTCATTATCTGTCTGATTCACTGTCTGATTTCATCATTTTTCTACTTAATGTCAGCAATGTAATTGAGGCTGACTCCCAAAGCTGACAGATTTCTGTTGCTAAACGAGACAGTTGTTAAAGGAGATCTCCCCATTTTACAACTTTTCTTGCCATCGTTGTTAAATGAATCCTTGTGGTTCTTAAGTTAGTAACCTGGTTGTTTGGTGAAGTTGGCTTCCCCACTGAAGGTCACAAAATGGGATCCCATGACCCCATCACAAATATGAACAAGATGAACAAGCATTCCAATTTTTATCATGTGCAATGGTCATAATTGTGAAAAATGGTCAGGAGTCACTTTTTTTTAGTGCCGTTGTAACTGTTCTGACCTAGGCTTCCCGAGATCATGATGAAGAAGATTCCTCGTCCCATTAAAACGCCTTTTATTTAGGTTAAAGTGAATTCCTCTCCAGCAAAGTCCTGGCCAACAGCCTTTCATGAGATTTCACAACTACAGACCTTTATCAGGCTTGGAGAGTTGCCAGGCCAATATCTTCCAAATGCCATGCTGTAGCAGAAATTACCTGGCAAGAAGTCAGGAACAGATCTTCACCTTAATGAATTGAACTAATTATTTCCTGCAAACCCCACTCCCCTTTTGCTCCTCTTTATTCCCTATGGGAGGGGGCATTCACTGTCCACCTGTGGCTTTACTCCTGAGTTGATCCTTGTTCCTTAGCTGTTCTCTTCTCCTGGCAGCTCTGTGCATGCGCACACTGGGAATAGACTCCAGCTGTTCTTCTTCCCCACTGATCTCTGACTCCGAAGGCAGCTGATAACTGTTGGACAGCCCTGCCACCATCTCTGCCTCCTACAGAGCCTTCCCCAGACTCCAGGACTGGCCCATGTCCCTCCCCAACCTCCTCACTGTCCGAGTCTGCCACCAGCTCCACTGGCCGCTGCCAGGCCACAACACTAATTTTGAACCATCAAAGAATTGTTGTAAATCAAAGACTATCTGTTTACATTTTTGGAAAAAGAAATCATCACATTATTTCTATATGTGTTATTTTTTGAGGTGGCATTCGTATGTTATATAACAATATAATCGAATGTACTCTCATTTGGAAATAGATAACTTAAACACACTTTGGTTCATTTAAAGTCCTTAAATTATCATATAAACTAGCTGAATTCTTCTCTTTTCCTTCCTTCCTTCCTTCCTTCCTTCCTTCCTTCCTTCCTTCCTTCCTTCCTTCCTTCCTTCCTTCCTTCCTGAAAAAGTTAGCATATGTAACCAAAAAAAAAAAGAAGGCAGACTTTGGACAGCCTTGGTGATCTCACCACTCACTGTAATATATTATTAAGTTCTTGTTCTTTCACGTTTTAATATTTAATTCTGGTCTGCGACCATAATAAAGGATTGATTGATTGACCTGTCACCAATCTAATCAAATCTATCATCCCAATTCATCAGGAACGTGAGGTTTGAAATTTATGGATGATGGGAATATCATTTTCTGAGAAACATTAATGAGGACAGAAAGGTACTCCATTTGTTTTCAACTCTGTGGTCAATAAGAATTTGTATTTTCATATTTCAGGCTACAGACAGACAGATTAATTGGGGGTGGGTGGGTTAGAAATAATTGAGCCAATACCCTGATGAATATTACACAGCTAGGAATGGGCCCCAGTTAGCCAGGATTATGTTCATAGGTGAGAAAAGGATAATTGATACCTTGAGGAAATATTATAATAAAAAGAAATTTACCTCAAGGCAATGTGTTGATGGCTACCATCACAGTTTTTCTCAGGGGGATATACAGACCTGAATTCTGAGATCTTTGCTATTTTTAGTCTTCAGATCACAAATGCATTTGGAGATACCAATTCCTTCCTACATTTACGGATAGCAAATTCAATTATTTTTTTCCAGCCACCACAAATGGTGACACAAGCAGGGGTGGGATTCTACCGATTTGGACTGGTTCGGGTGAACCCCTTGCTTTGAAGATCAGCTGACAGCGAACCAGTTCACTGTGACAAGCATATGGGCCTCCCCACTGGCCCTTGCTCTTTTCCTGTGCTTTATTTCCTTTGTTAAGAGCACGGATGATTCATGCCAGAGCGGTTTGCCGCGCTTCAGCTGTTTTATTCACAGGGACTGCTGTAAGTGGTAAGTATTAGAGATTTTCTAAATGTGGAGTATGTGTGCAAAGTGCACAATCACTGATCTGGTTGTTATACCAGTGGAATTCAACCAGAGTTGGCATTCAGCAGGTTCTGACCAGTTCCGGAGAACCAGTAGTGGAAACTTTGAGTAGTTGGGAGAACCGGCAAATACCACCTCTGACTGGCCCTGCCCCCATCTATTCTCTGCCTCCTGAGTCCCAGCTAATCAGCTGGATCTTCTTTTGCTGCCCTGCACAGGAGAACAGAGCTGAAAAGCAGGTTAGTGAGATGGGGAGTGTTATAAGTAAATTTGGATGTTATACTTGAGAAACTACAGAACCAGACTGTAGCCATTTTGTGTTCGTAGCCTGACCTTTTTAAAAGGACAGAAAAGTTGAGAAATATGTTTTTGTAAAATAAACATGTTGTATTGCGAAAGTGGAAAGTCCTTGGACGAGGTTCCAGAATGTGTAGAGGACGACTTGACATTATATAGTCACATTAATCAAAAGTATAGCCCTCTGATAATTGCATAACCGGACATCTGGAGATAAATCCGGGAAAAGGATGTTGGTAACAATCCAATGTCAAGTAAGAAGAGGTCAGTGGAAATACCCATAACTTTCCTATGGGATTCTATGTATCCTTGTAACTGAAAAACAACATGTGGTATGTAATTGTTTATATCATTATATTTGGGTATAAATATATGGTCTTTCTGGTAATCGGGGTTCTCCTTTGTCTCATACTGGTTTCCTGCCCCCAGATTCAGTCAGCTTATTCCATCGCTGACCATAGGAGGAGAGACACTATCCCCTGTGGAAAGGGCACGCAACTTGGGTGTACTCCTGGATGTGCGACTGTCTTTGGAAGACCATATTGCAGCCGCCACCAGGAGTGCTTTTTATCAGATTCGTCTGATCTACCAATTGCGACCCTTCCTGGATCTGGGCGCACTTCGCACAGTCACCTCTGCTCTCATCATCTCCCGTTTGGACTACTGTAATGCTCTCTACATGGGGCTCCCCTTGAAGACTCTCCGTAGGCTACAGTTAGTTCAGAATGCCGCCGCGCGGATGATCATCGGCGCCCCTCGGGACGCCCACATAACACCTCTTCTCCGCCGGCTGCACTGGCTTCCTGTGGCCTTCCGGATTCGATTCAAGGTGGTACTAATAGTATTCAAAGTGCTCCATGGCTCAGGACCTGGATACTTACGGGACCGCCTTCTGCCACCAACAACCTCCCGCCGCCCAGTACGCTCCCACAGAGTCGCCATGCTCGGGATCCCACCACTAAATCACTGCCGACTGGCAGCCCCGAGACTACGTGCTTTCTCTGTGGGAGCCCCATCCCTCTGGAATTGTCTCCCCTCGGAGACACGAGCCATGTCGGATATCCTCACCTTCCGGCGCGCAGTTAAGACCTTGCTGTTCAAGCAGGCCGGTCTAGCCAATTGAATCATTCGGGTTAAATTAAATTTTAGATAATCTTTCTGTTGGGTGTTGTTCTTAACCATTTTAGATTTTTATTTATTTCATCTCCGTTACCTGTACTGTTTTCGTTGTTGAATGTGCACCGCCCCGAGTCCCTTTTTGGGAGAGGGAGCGGTATAGAAGCATGAACAAATAAATAAATAAATAAATACTATCTTTGGTATGGGTTAAAGGGTGCCGGTACTGCAGTATCTTCAATAAAGCCAATCACGTGTTTCAGTATTTCAAGTCTGTTCTAATTATTTCTGCTCATACGCATGACAGGGAGGGAATGGGGATTTTGCAGTATCCTTCCCCTGCCACATTCACCAAACCACACCCACCAAGTCACACCCACAGAACCGGTAGTAAAAAAATTTTGAATCCCACCCCTGGACACGAGGACCTACTTGGTTTATGCTAGTCTACAAAGTTAGTCGTACGGTTTGAATAAGAAGGAGGCTGAAGAATTGCAAAAGAAAGTTCCAGAGACATCTTTGTGCCCATTTGATGGGTCTGCATAAATATTTCCGCAGACATGTAGCTAACAGGTTTTTCCCCACCCACAAATTGTTAGATTTGTTGCTGTTTCCCAAATGAAATCAATGTTCCGAGCACTGTAACTAATTGAGTCATATTTTCTGCGAGCAGGCTGCATAATCACCTTGGTATATGCATTTGGTGTTTTACCACTGTGCCTACTTCTCTGGGATGAAGGAAGTGCTACAACCCACATGTTCAGAAGAGGGCCTCTCAGGCTCTTATAATCAGCGAGCAAGGAAATATGGAAGCAAGAAAAAAGAAGTGAAAAGACCTCTCTTTAAATTTTAATGGCCATTAAATAATTTTAAAATAGTAAGATTTAATAAAGAAGAATATTTGTAAGGGTCTTTTGGTGTTCTCTGAGCTTGCTTGTATTTTTGCAGACCTACCCAAACTAGGTAACATCATCAGTGTTAGTCATGTCCTCCTCCTCCCTTTTTCCTCCTCCTATTCTCCACAAACCCCTCTCTTCTACCACTGATGATGTTACCTAGTTGGGTAATGAAATGTTTGCAGGAAAGGAAGCAAGCTCAGACAGCACCAAGGACCCCTCTTATTAAGATTTTGTGATTATAAAACTACAGAGGTTTTCTAAACTAAAAGAAGAGGGAATCAAACATCTCAGTTATTATTTATTTATTTATTTATTTATTTATTTATTTATTTATTCCAATTTATATACCGCCACCCTCTCCCAAAAAGGGACTCGGGGCGGTGAACAGCCACAATAAAACATACAATTAGAAATGTTAAAATAGATTTAAAATTAATTAAATAATGGCTAGTTTCTTTTCATTAAACTTATTTTCATTAAACTGAATACATTTTACATCCAATTTAATGGGAAAAAAAGACCAGGGGGTGACATGATAGCAATGTTTCAGTACTTGATGGAGTTATTACAAAGAAGAGGGGGGGGTCAACCTGTTCTTCAAAGCACCTGAGAACAGGTGAGAAGGAGTGGATGGAAACTAGATCCAACCTAGAACTAAGGAGAAAATTCCTGACAATTAATCAGTGAAACAGGTTGCCTTCAGAAGTTATGAGTACTCTATCACTGAGGGATTTTAAGAAGAGATTGAACAGCATATTATCTGAAGGCGATTGGATCCCTTCCAATTCTTTTATTGTGTAATACAGATTTATTCTCCTCACTTTTTTACACAAGGAAAGGATATGGTTTGAAAACAACTGTACCACAAAAACACACTGCACTGACAATATGGGTATAATGAAGCATAATTGCATAGGTACCTTTTGGAAATACTCAATTGTGGCTCACTAAAACTCACTTCCCATCCTTGTAAGTTTATAAAAGTGACAATTTTTAAGCTACCATATCTAGTTCTTGTGCTTTGGAAAATAGAATTGCATTGAGATTTAATGAATAAAACTTTATTTAATCTCTTAAAAAAAAATAACTGGCCCTTCATGCGATTTTGGTAATTGGAATTGCTCTGATGAAAGGTAATTTATTAAGTAGATAAAAGTTTTGTTATCTGTGCAATGCTTGGCAAAGCTGGTCTACATTTTATGAAGCAGAATAGCATTCGTGGAAAAGAAAAGAACTTTTTTTGTGTGTGAGTTATATATCTTCTACAGTCTATGAAAATAATGACAGTATGCTCTGGAGAAATGGAAGGTATTTTAATGAGTCAGTTGCTAGAATAGAGTAGAGTAAAGTAGAGTAGAGTAGAGTAGGAGAGGAGAGAGGAGAGGAGAGGAGAGGAGAGGAGAGGAGAGAAGAGAAGAGAAGAGAAGAGAAGAGAAGAGAAGAGAAGAGAAGAGAAGAGAAGAGAAGAGAAGAGAAGAGAAGAGAAGAGAAGAGAAGAGAAGAGAGAAGACCGAATAGGATAGGATAGGATAGGATAGGATAGAATAGAATAGAGTAGAGTAGAGTAGAGTAGAGTAGAGTAGAGTAGAGTAGAGTAGAGTAGAGTAGAGTAGAATAACAGAGTTAGAAGGGCCTTTGGAGGTCTCCTAGACAAACCTCCCACTCAGGCAGGAAGCCCTATACCATTTCAGACAAAAGGATGTCCAATCTCTTCTTAAAAACTTCCAGTGCAACCATTCCACCAATGGTTCTCACTGTTAGGAAATGTCTCCTAGTACTAGGTTGCTTCTCTCCTTGATTAGTTTCCATCCATGGTTTTTATAGCAACCTCTTAGATATTGGAATACTGCTATCATGTCACCCTTAGTCCTTTTGTTTTTTCATTAGACAGAGTGGAGCCAATATTCTTTTGGCAAGAATGAAACTGAAGTTGAAATAATGATAAAACTCTGTAATAAAAGGGTGCAGGGCTACATAACAGCCCTGTTTTCTTGTAATATATCAGACAGCATTGCTAATCAAACTGATTTCCATCACAATGATCTTTATCACTGTTCCATGCCCGTACATGGACTTCAGTATCTTAGCTTGCTTGTGTAGTGGGAGAAAATAAAATTTCAATAAAGCCCTAAGTATATTGATAAAATATTGTGCCTTTCAGAACTAAAGAAGCTTCTTTGATAAGAAGCTAAATGTTTTCGGGGGGGGGGGGGGGGGAACCCAAGAAAATCCAGTTGCCTTTGTGACAACCACGACTTGGATGATTGAATATCTCCATAGACATGTATCTTTCAGAATTCTGAAACTGGAAATATTAGTTTTCAACTTAATGTCTATGGAGATTCTCAGTCATTCAGGTCAATGTTGTCCCAAAGGTGCTTTTTTTCAGGAGACCAGTGGACTTTCTGATTCTTTTTTGAAGTTGTTTCACTTCTTATCCAAGAAGCTTCTTTAGCTCTGACTGGGTCGTGGAGAATGGAAGGATTTATACTCCTTGCAGACAGCTGATCATTTGCATTCATTCCTTGAGGCCACCTGAAGGTTTATCAGTCACCTGAATGGTGCAACTTGGTGTGGAGCCTTCTTGGATCTGTTGAAAGGACTGTGTTCTAAATTGGAGAACAACTAGACACAAGAACAGTTTTTTTCCCGAAAGCCATCACTCTGCTAAACAAATAATTCCCTCAATACTGTTCAATTATTTACAAAGTGTACACTACTATTACTGTTAATCTTCTCATCACTCCTTATCACCCATCCCCTCCCACTTGTGACTGTAACTTTGTTGCTTGTATCCTTTGATGTTGATTGTACCCTATGACTATCATTAAGGGTTGTACGTTATGATTCTTGATTCTTAACGAATGTTCCTTCTTTATGTATACTGAGAGTATTTACACCAGGACAAATTCCTTGTGTGTCCAATCACACTTGGCCAATAAAGTATTCTATTCTATAGGAGATAGATGAAATCATATCCCTCCACGGCTGTTGAGAGGGGGCTGTTCAATTTACAATACAGTCCTTTCAACAGTTCCAAGAAGGATCCACACTCCTTTACACCACTCAGGTGACTCTGATGACACAAATACACCTCCAGGGGACCTTAATGACCTGCTAAAAGAATGCAAATGACCACCTGTCTGCAAGGAGTATAAATCCTTCCATTCCCCACTGTCCCATCAGAACTGAAGAAGCTTTTTGGATGAGAAGCGAAACGTCTTCAAAGAAAAACCAGAAAGTCTAGTTGCCTCTTGAAAAAAACAGCTTTGGTTTTCAACTTGTTATCAGGCATAAAGTCACTGGGGAAATGTTTGTGTGTTCTCAGAGGTTTGTCACTTAACAATATGCTTATAGAAAATGGGGGATTTTAGAGTTAGCAAGAAGGTGGGAACACTTGTTGACTTTAGGAAGTCTATAATATTTGCAGACTTTGGCACAAGACAAATATAGCACCAGTGTAGTAAGTTTAAAATTGTCGCAAATAAACACATTTAACCTTTTTACTCCAATTTACTGCCAGGCATATAATACATTTTATGTCAAACTTCAGGGAAAAACTACTGATGTGCATTATTACATTAAGGGAAGGAAAAATTCTGAGCAGCACATCAAAAATTATTAAGTCTTTTCTGCCCCATTAAAGCCTATGGCAACAACGGCTGCCAAATTTATAACAGGCATGCAAGCTTTCATTGGAGCTAAAATGATGTTTGTTACTGCAGTGTTTGCATGGAGGTGCTTCTTTAAAAATGTAGTGTTGTTTGTTAGGAAAAATTTGGCTACCCTGGCCATATATATATCCTGTATATATAGAGAGAAGGAACATCTGTACTATACAAAATTATCTCTTTGGTGTTCTCTCTAGTGAGTAGAAAAACACCCCTGTTGTTTTCTTTAAAATGAGGGAAACTGCCGGAATCCTGACATAATAGAATAGAATAGAATAGAATAGAATAGAATAGAATAGAATAGAATAGAATAGAATAGAATACAATAGAATACAATAGAATACAATAGAATACAATAGAATACAATAGAATAGAATAGCTTTATTGGCCAAGTGTGATTGGACACACAAGGAATTTGTGTTGGTGCAAATGTTCTCAGTATACATAAAAGAAAAGATACATTCATTAAGAATCAAGAATCATGAGGTACAACACTTAGTGATAGTCATAGGGTACAATCAGCAATCAAATCATACTAGGAAACTGTGAATATAAATCGTAAGGATACAAGCGACAGAGTTACAGTCCTACAATCACAAGTGGGAGGGGATGGGTGATAAGGAGGGATGAGAAGATTAACAGTAATAGTAGTACAGACTTTTAATAGCTGAACAGTGCTGAGGAAATTATTTATTTAGCAGAGTGATGGCTTTCAGAAAAAAACTGTTCTTGTGTCTAGTTGTTCTGGTGTGCAGTGCTCTTTAGCATCGTTTTGAGGGAAGGAGTTGGAACAGTTTATGTCCGGGATGTGAGGGGTCTGTAAATATTTTCACAGCCCTCTTTTTGACTCGTGCAGTGTACAGATCCTCGATGGAAGGCAGGTTGGTAGCCATTGTTTTTTCTGCAGTCCTAATTACTCTCTGAAGTCTGTGTCTGTCCTGTTGGGTTGCAGAACCAAACCAGACAGTTATAGAGGTGCAGATGACAGACTCAGTCATTCCTCTGTAGAACTGGATCAGCAGCTCCTGGGGCAGTTTGAGCTTTCTGAGTTGGCGCAGAAAGAACATTCTTTGTTGTGCTTTTTTGACGACGAAAATGCTTTTTTGATGATGACAATGTGAGTGGTGTCCTGTTGTCTCCTTCGAGGGTTGTTATTATTATTTCTATTTTGCTTGTCAAAATTTGTGGTGAATTTGCAACATCTGATGCCTTCCTATCTACCAATCTGTTGTGGTTAGCCAGCAGCAGGAACTGACAGCTGAGGAGAGCGAGGACTCAGATGAGGGGCCAGAACCATTAGGGAGTTTACTGCTGCCTTCAGAGATTGTGGGGGCTGAAAGCAGTGATGAGGAGGTTCCCGAGGAGCCTATGCCAAGTGTGCATGCGCTCAGGGCTGCTCACAGGAAAGAGCAGCTGCAGCAGCATGGGTGGCTCAGGAGTAAGGCTGCAAGGTAATGGCCCCTCCTTCAAGAAGATAAAAGCCAGGTTTGAAGAAGTGTTCTTTGCAGACGGCAAAGACACTCTGAAACTTAGCCTCATAGACATTATAGTTAGTATTTGAAAACTCTTGTAAACTATGGTTTTTTAGCAGCCATTTATTTATTTATTTATTTATTTATTTATTTATTTATTTATTTATTTATTTATTTATTTATTTATTTATTAGTTTTATATACCGCCCCCCTCCCTGCAGGGACTTGGGGTGGTATACAGCCAAAATTAAAACACAGTGCAAATACAATATTTAAAAAACAATTTTAAAAAAGATTAAATAAAGTGACTAAAGATAAAACTCAATTGAGAATAAAAGACTAAAACCAATTTAAAACCAATTTAAAACCCTATAAAACCCTAGGCCAGATCGGCTTGATGAAATAGGTATGTTTTCAACGCATGCCGGAAGGCCAAAAGGTCAGAGATGGTCCTCATCTCCGGGGGCAATTTGTTCCAGAGGGAGGGTGCCCCCTAGGAGAAGGCCCGCACCCTCGGGATCACCAGCCATTCAGCCGGCGGCACCCCGAGGAGTATGGGAGCACATTGGGCGATGGGAGATCGATGCCGGCAGTAGGCGGTCCCGTAAGCCTTGAAAAACAACTTGGCAAGACTCTTTCTTATCAGAGCTAATTAGTTGGAAGCAGCCTTTTATCTGTGAAGAAATAGAATTTGGGATGAAAACTTAAAAGTTGGGGGCTGCTGCCTTTGTCTTGTGTTTGCTCTCTTGGAACCAGGTTGGGTCAGAACACTTTGGATTTTGTTTCCCCTGACTATGAAAGATAGCAATGGATGAGAGGTGATTTTTTTTCATGGAAAAAAAACAAGGAAGTCCAATTGCCTCTTGAAAAAGCACCTTTGGGACAACCACGACCTAGATGACTGAGAATCTCCATGGATATTCCTTTGAAAATGTTTTGCTTCTCATCCAAGTAGCTTCTTCAATTCTGAAGAGGAAGAACTGAATAAGTTTCTTGGACGAGAAATGAAATGTTTTCATGGAAGAAAAATTCCAACAAAGTCCATTGTCTTTGGGAAAACCACCTTTGGGACAACCATGACCCGGATGGTTGAGAAACTCAATAAACATTGGGAGATTCCAATAATCTTGCTGTTAGAATTCTAGAGGCTCAGTTCTTTGATGCTACAACCTCTTGACTATTTGAGTGTTGCAGTGGTGGGATTCAAAAATTTTACTACCGGTTCTGTGGGCATGGCTTGGTGGGCATGGCATGGCTTGGTGGGTGTGGCTTGGTGGACATGGCAGGGGGAGGATACTGTAAAAATCTCCATTCCCACCCCAATCCAGGAGAAGGTTACTGCAAAATCCCCATTCCCTCCCCACCCCACTAACCTGCTTTCCAGCTCCATTCTCCTGTGCAGGTCAGCTGAAACTCGGGAGGCAGAGAATGGATGGGGCGGGGCCAGTCAGAGGTGGGATTTGCTGGTTCTCTGAACTACTCAAAATTTCCGCTACTGGTTCTCCAGAACTGGTCAGAACCTGCTGAATACCATCTCTGGAGTGTTGCATATAGAAGTGACCAGTGAGAGAATATCTCCTGGTTTTCTATGGTTCCAAGATCTGGTTTAACTGACAAGAAGACTCACATTCATTTCATGTATTCCATTTCATACAGTGTATAAGTATATATATGTATATACTTATACCTGTTATCTTGTAAGTGATTGACAAATCAAATAAATTCTAAATTCTAATTCTTCAGCCTGCTTCTTGGGGAAGTAAGATGATTATACTTCCTTCTTTCTACTTGCCCACTTCAGAAGAACAGAAACTAAGATATATAGGCTATCAATCATAGCATTCCTCAATTAATTGCACCCAACAATTTAGATACAAGTAAATTCTGATAAATGAACAGATCGTTCAAACCAGGATTATCTCAAGCATGAATAAGAAATGAGACAGTTTTAACCTTGGTCTTAAAATCAGCAAGCTTTTGGAGTACTGACTTTACACTATGAATTTACAATTAGTTTTAGGAAAATTCTCTACTGTTCATTCTCTGAGAGAGAGAGCTTGTGCTGGATGAGACACATTGATTGGAGAAAGAGTATTACTGAAAGCATGGAAGGATATAAATACTGGAGACATTTATGGCTGCATGTTGCAGAGCTAGCAATAATAGATCGATAGTTCTGAAGCAGATAAAATAAGGAATTATAGCCAAGTCTGTAGTGATAGACAAATCGGTACATTTCAGCACTTTGCCATGTTTACATATATTTACCTAAGAATTATTGTATGTTTTAATAATTCTATTTTTTTAAAAAATCCAGATGAAAATGTATATTATTATTAAATGCATGTTATCTCAAGAAATATACTTTTCAAAATAATTTTTTACAGTGGAGAACTGCCTATAAACATTTGATAAGTTTGACACCAGGATAACAAAGGCTGAGGCTACACATTCATCAATCAACGCGGAATAGCAACTTTCATACACATTCATCAGATTTATTTATTTTTTGTTAGTAGCTTGTCTGCCTTCACATTGTCCTGACCATCCAGAAATGAAGATAAGAAGGAGAATTGATGTCAAGCATATCTGATATTTTGACATCTATGATGCCCTTATGGATTCTGCTGGAATCTATGGTCATCAGCCCCATAATTCTCTTTCCAATCTTAGACCGTGCTTAGCCCTTTTGAATTCCAACCTTACTGCTGATAGACTTACTTCTGAAATTTTGTATTTCTCATTCTCTTATATCAAAGATGGTGAGCTGGTTGACCTGGAGGGATGGCTGAATTATAGCTTTCCATCATCTCTCACTGGTATTGCTGTTTGGATATAATGGGAGCTAGACAAGACTGACACAGACTTCAGAGGATAATTAGAACTGCAGAAAAAAAAAATTACTACTAACAACCTGCCTTCCATTGAGGAGTTGTTATACTGCACAAGTCAAAAAGAGGGCTGTGAAAATATCTACAGACCCCTCACATCCCAGACATAAACTGTTTCAACTCCTACACTCAAAATGACGCTATAGAGCCCTGCACACCAGAACAACTAGACACAAGAACAGTTTTTCCCCAAACGCCATCACTCTGCCAAACAAATAATTCCCTCAACACTGTCTAACTATTTACAAAGTCTGCACTACTATTACTATTAATCTCATCAATCCTTATCACCCATCCCCTCCCACTTGTGACTGTATGACTGTAACTTTGTTGCTTGTATCCTTACGATTTATATTGACTGTTTTCTAGTATGATTTGATTGCCTATTTGTACCCTATCACTATCATTAAGTGTTGTACCTTATGATTCTTGACAAATGTATCTTTTCTTTTATGTACACTGAAAGCATATGCATCAAAGACAAATTCCTTGTGTGCCCAATCACACTTGGCCAATAAAGAATTGATAATGATGATAATGATGAAGGTAATGATAGAGTTGAACTACATCTAGTAGCCTGTCCTAACTGAATAACAGAGTTGGAAGGGACCCTGGATATATTCTATCCCCTGCTCAAACAGGAAACTATACCATTTCAGCCAAATGGTTATCCAATCTCTTCTTAAAAACCTCTCGTGTTAAGCACCTTCAACTTCTGGAGGCAAGTCATTCCACTGATTAATTGTTCAAACTGTCAGGAAATTAGTTTCCATCCATTGCTCCTTGCCCTGCCTTCAGGTGCTTTGGAGAATAGATTGACCCCCTCTTATTTATGGCAACCCCTTAGATATTAGAAGATTTATATCATATTACCCCTAGTCATTCTTTAATTAAAGTAGACATACCCAATTCCTGCAACTGTTCTTCATTCTTCCTGCATGGTTAGGTACCTATTGGAATACCAGTCCTGAGTAAGTCATTTGTTGCTTATTATTTGGGGAAATATACAGAATTAGCCATTGCAAGTGAATGTAAAGGCTGTTAAATTGTGAAACACATGCATAGATAATTGAAGACCATGTTTTATGAAATAGCATATTATTTTATAAATATTGCAAAATATAGAACACTCAAAACTACATTTTCTGAAAGCAAATTACTTAGAAAAACCTACATTCAATCAAATGTAGATGTTGTATAAGGATGTATAGCACTCATACAGAATCTGAATGTGAGTTGGCTGGGTCAGTCTGGATTAACTAAATAAATGGGACATGGGTTTAGGAATGAGACAAGAGACTTTAGCTTTTGTTGAGGTACTGAAAAAATAGAATTGTTGTTGCCTCTGAAACTGTTTGCCACTTTGTTACACAAAGTGAAAGGGAGAATTTGGAGGAATAAGAATGGAGAATTGGGTCAAGAGGAGCTTTGCCCGTGATCTTTAATATCTTGCCCTGCAAAATCCAAAGCTGTAGTTCTCAAATTAGCTGTTTATTTGAGTCCAGAAAGATTTGGTGTGAAAGGTTCACTCAAAAATTATAGTAGCTTTTCTTGTGCTGCAAACTGGATGATTTGTTCTGGATGGAGTAAAAAGTAGAGTTGCTCCTTATCCTTAACTTTGTTGCTGTTGTTGTTGTTGTTGTTCATCACTAAGTCATATCCAATTTTCCACAAACCCACAACATGCCAAATTCATATTCATTGCGTCAATGATACTATCTAACCATCTCATCCTATGCCATCCTCTTCTTCTTGGGCTTTCCATCTTTCCCAACATCAGGGTCTTCTCCAAGGAGTCCTCTCTTCTCTCTCTATCTCTCTTTAACATAGATGAGTGCTTAATAAACAGTGTATTGTCTGGGTCAAATTATTTATATAAAATATAAATAATATTAACAATATTTACATGCATTTAGTAATATTCTTCCAACTTCTAATTTCTACCTTTATTGTCTAACCATTTGTAAAACAAATCCCATGTTAAAAAATATTCTGTATCTTCTTTATCCTTTATCTTTAATGTTAAGGTATCTATTTCCACACAGTCTACTATTTTTAAAATTATGTTTTCATCTGTAGGAATTTCCTCATTTTCCCAATATTGTGCAATGACAATTCTTGCTGCTGTCAACACATGTAATATTAAATATGCAACCCCTTTGTCATATTTTTCTAGTAATATACCTAACAAAAATATTTCTGGCTTTAAATCTGTGTTGCTTTTCATTTTCTCTAACCATGTATGTATTTTTGTTCAATATGTTTTTGCCTTTGGGCATGTCCACCACATATGGTAGTACGAGCCCAATATCTGATTGCAATTCCAACATTTGGCGGATATGTTTTTGAACATCTTTGCTAGCCTTGCCAGTGGCAAATAAGGAGTCCTCTCTTTGGTGGCCAGTGGTCCATTGTCTCCTGGAGTTTGCCCATAGCATTGATGACACTATCCAAGCATCTCATCTTCTGCCATCCCCTTCTCCTTTGGCCTTTCATCTTTCCCAATATCAGGGTCTTCTCCAAGGAGTCCTCTCTTCTCATTTTGTGGCCAGTGAAGGACAGATTTCCTTGTCCTCCACTGTCTCCTAGAATTTGCCCATTGTGTTGATGACCCCATCTAACAATCTCATCTTCTGCCATTCACTTCTCCTTTGGCCTTCCATCTTTCTCAACTTCAGAGTCTTCTCCAAGGAGTCCTCCCTTCTCCTTTGGTGGCCAAAGCATTTGAGCTTCAACTTCAGCATCTCTCCTTCCAAAGGACAATCAGGGTTGATTCCCTTTAGGATTAACTGGCTGGATCTCCTTGAAGTCTGAGGGACTCTCAAGAGTTTTCTCCAGTGGTGGGATTCTACTAGTTTCCTTACCGGTTTGGTGATCATGCTCTTCATGCATGCACACGTGTGCACACCTAACATGCTTGCATGCAGCTTTCCAAACACCAGCTGATGCTCTGCCATGCCATCATCTGAGAAGATAAAGAGCAGAAAAGCACAGATATGGGTGGGAGGGCTGATTGTGAACTTTTCTCTTCTTTCGCTCAACTGATAGTCCGAGCTTTTTCTTACTACCGGTTCAGCCAAACCGGGCCAAACCAGTAGAATTTCACCACTGGTTTTCTCCAACATTACAATTTGAAAGCATCAATTCTTCTGTGCTCAGCCTTCCTTATGATCCAACTCTTACAGCCATACTTTACTACTGAGAAAACAATAGGTTTGACTATGTGAATCTTTGTTGGCAAGGTGATGTCTCTGCTTTTTAATAAATAAGTGATATGCTTTCCTTTGTTGAAAAGAAAAGATAAATAGTATAAAGCTAAATGTGTTTGCTCAATATTAAAGCATTTAACACATGCTCAGATATCATTAAAGAAATTTAAGCTCATGAAGACATCTGAAAAGCTTCTTGTATGCCAAAGTTTGGGAGATGTGTTCCTAAACCATATTTTATGCAAAAAAAAAAAAATTGAAATGTTCCACATGCATGCAAGAGAAAATCTAATTTTCACTGGGCTTCATTTTGTGTCTGATTAGTTTTCTTACTCAAACTTTCAAGGCACAAGTCTGTTTTAGAAACTGTTTAACTGGCCTGGTAGTACGTTGCAAGTACATGTAGAATTTAGCAAGAAGCAATAAAGCCAAAAGCAATAAGGCAAAATACTATTTTGCTTCTTGGTATAATTTATTTTGGTCTGTTTATTTATCATCTCATTACTAAAAGTCAAAATGAAAGCAGAGTGATGATTGAATTAAAACACCAAAGTGAGATAGCCGGGCTGCATCAATTCTACCTCCTTTTCTATATGGAGATTTTTCTCTTATGAATGCACCAGATTACGGCTGCAAACTTTCATTTTTGTCTCAGATTATATTAACCTGTATTTGCATGAAGATATACAATATTGGGAAAAGGTACTTTAAAAAAAAAACTAACTTTTTATGGATTGTTGTGAGCCATCTAGAATCATCATATGAGATAGGAAGTCCTGTAAAAAAAGTAAGTAAATAAATAAATCTAGTTAATTGAAATCTATAAAATAGCATTTCCTTTCCTTTCCTTTCCTTTCCTTTCCTTTCCTTTCCTTTCCTTTCCTTTCCTTTCCTTTCCCTTCCCTTCCCTCTCTGTCCTTTCCTCTTTTTTCATACATCTGTCATGTAATAAATATCTTAGTCATTAAATGTGTGCCATTTTATATTCCCTCTCTTTACCAGAAGAAAAATTGAAAAAATAAAATAATATTCTGGCATCCCCTACAGTTATTAAAATATTATTGTTTTAACAAACTAGCAAACACCATTGCTAGTTTGTTTAAAATTAACCAATGCACACAACCATAAAGAAGTCCCTTTCAAATAAATGGCTGCATTCTAGCCAGTGTCCATGAGTTGCTGATCACAATGGATTCTGACATTTCTGACAGTTCTGTAATTCTTGTATTCCTTACCTACCTAGGTTGCTCTGAAATGTCTTTCCTTTGCTAAACATTTCATCCCGGGGAATGGCACTAACATTTGCTAAACTGAAAGGACAATAAAGGAGTTTGATGGATTGGGTGGAGGGATAGGTGTAGGTTCTACCAATGTGTTTTACATACTTTGAGAATGTTTAATAGCTGCCTTTTAAATCTAACATGAACGGCCATCTCCTTTGCAAAAATCATCATCTTGAAATGAGGTGCAATCCTAAAACAAGCTTGGGCATTTGGTAAGCAAGCTACCTTTGAATAGGACAGAAGATAAATTCTATGATCCTTTGCTTTGATCCATAACACATTTAAAAAGTGTACTAGAAGGGATTTTGCAAGTAGAACAGTTTTTCCACAAACACAAACTTGCTATTAAAAAAACCATCAAGGTGATTTTAGGAAGGGATCTCTATGGAGATAAGGAAGTTGACCTACTAACCCAAATCCACATATAACCAGCCCTATTAGGTAGACCAGAGCAGGAAATCAACTCCACAGCAAGGCTAAAGCTACTGCTGTTGAGATTGGCTATAATCATGGGATCTTGCAAGACTGACTGTGCTTCCTTCTTCCTCTTTCTTGTATTTCCGTGAATTAGGGATGCATGTATCTCAGCTGCTTAAAACCATGGTTTCATTCAGGAAACAATGATGAAGTATTTAAAAATACTTCATCCCTTTTTTAACCTAAGAAACATGGCTGCATGTCTCCATCCAGGTCATCTCACTTTCTCTTTAAATGTATCCCCCTCCTCCTCCCTCTTCTTCTTCCTCTTCTTCCATCTATCTATCTATCTATCTATCTATCTATCTATCTATCTATCTATCTATCTATCTATCTATCTATCTATCTATCTATCTATCTATCTATCTATCTATCCATCCATCCATCCATCCATCCATCCATCCATCCATCCATCCATCCATCCATCCATCTATCTATCTATCTATCTATCTATCTATCTATCTATCATAATCTTCTGTTCTCTTCCTCTTCCTCCCCCTCCTCTTCTCCTCCCCCTCCCCCTCCTCCTCTTTTACCATTTTGGGTTTTGAAGGAGATACAAAGTTCTAATTCTTGTTCTTTGGCAACCTCAATTATTGTTAATTGATGTTGCTATAATGTGTCTTTGATGTTGTCTCTAAAGCTTCTTCTGAGTCTGCCTCATGTTCCTTGATCTTCTCCTCTTTTTGTGTATATCTTGTAGAGTATGAAATCACAAGACACCCTATCCAGGTAAGCAAACCTCTCTTTAAGAGACCTGGTGGCTCAGTGGCTAAGACGCTGAGCTCGTTGATCAGAAAGGTCAGCAGTTCGGTGGTTCGAATCCCTAGCACCACGTAACGGGGTGAGCTCCTGTTATTTGTCCCAGCTACTGCCAACCTAGCAGTTCGAAAGCATGTAAAAATGCAAGTAGAAAAATAGGGACCCCTTTGGTGGGAAGGAAACAGCGTTCCGTATGCCTTCGGCATTTAGTCATGCCGGCCACATGACCATGGAGACAACTTTGGACAGTGCTGGTTCTTTGGCTTTGAAATGGAGATGAACACTGCCCTCTAGAGTTGGGAATGATTAGAACATATGTGCGAGGGGAACCTTTACCTTTTTATATGTAGAAACATATGGCAGTTGTATTAAGGCTACAAAATACAATGCCATTGTTTTTGCATTATCCCAATAAAACATGATCCCACCCTGCATTCCCACCAATCATTCAGATCAAAGGATCAGGATGCGAGGATTTCTTGTGATCCAATCCAAGCTGCCTATTTTATTTGATGTAAACTGATTTGGATAGCCAGGTCAATTTAATAGATTATGGGGGGTAGTGACAGAAAAGGCATCTGGCCATTAAAATACTCAGCTAGTTCTATTTAGTTGCTCAGACTCCACCCTGCAAGGGATTATGGGGTCATTAGATGGAGATGAGGATGATGGGGGTAGTGAAAAATTGGCTCAAATGGAACAGAACAGTATAACAGAATTGGATTTGATTTTAAACGAATTTGGTATTTTTTAAAAAAAAAATGAGGAGTAATTTAGGAATAAAAGTCCTTTCAAGATTTCAGGAAAAAAAAAATCAGTTCAGAAGTTCAACCAAATTGGTTTTAAATTGCAACTGGGGGCATATCCATGTTGAACTTGCAAGCTGCTCCTCATCTTGTACTCAGGTCAGCTTGACTCTAAGCTGAATTTAGAAATTCCTGTCTGAGTTGCTTTGGAACAGCTTGCAAGAGCTTCTTTTCCATCCTAACTTTCTGCTCTAGGAAATCAATTGCCGATCACTTTCTTTTCTATGGAGAGGTCTTACTGGAATGTGTATGCTAATGTGTATGCTCATGAATATGTATGCACATGTAAAAGGGGAAGAGAAAGCAAAATTGCATTTATAGGTACACAGTAAAGCACATGGAGGCAAATTAATGCAGGCTTAATAATTAACTCCATTCCTCCCTTAGTGTGTTGTTCTTTTCTAATGTCTCCTAGAGCTACTTTTGCCACAAATGCTTCCCAGCACAACAGTTTTAACATTTGCTTTGTAAATGAAAAGATGCTGCTTCAAAACCCAGCAAAATAATTTTAAAGAATTTTAAAGATTATTATTATTTTTTCCTTTTGGGGGGGGGGGGGGGCATAAAAGAAGGAATGAAAACAGTCCAATAGTGCATTGTGCTATTTCCTTCCTTTGTTACGTCCTTCCTTCCTTCTTCCCTCTCTCTCTCTCTCTTCCTTCCTTCCTTCCTTCCTCCTTCCTTCCTTCCGTCCTTCTTTCCTTCTGTCCTTCCTTCCTTCTTCCTCCCTCCCTTCCCCCTCCCTCCCTCCCCCTTCCTTCTTTCTTTCTTTCTTTCTTTCTTTCTTCCCTTCTCTCTTTGTCTCCTGTGTGTGTATGTCTTTCTTTCTTTCTTTCTTTCTTTCTTTCTTTCTTTCTTTCTTTCTTTCTTTCTTTCTTTCTTTTTCTTTCTTTCTCCTTCCTTCCTTCCTTCCTTCCTTCCTTCCTTCCTTCCTTCCTTCCTTCCTTCCTTCCTTCCTTCCTTCCTTCATTCATTCATTCATCCTTTCTCAGGCTCTTCTGGATACAGTGCAAAGTTTATTTTATTTACTTATTTTTATTTATTTATTTGATTTATCAATTGCTTACAAGATAATAGCTGTAAGCATATACATAGTTATGAATATATGAAATGGGTACATATAAGAAAAATAAAAGAAACAATAGGACAGGGATGGTAAGCACGTTGGTGCGCTTATGCACGCCCCCTACAGACCTCTTAGGAAAGGGGTGAGGTCAATAGTAGACAGTCTAAGGTTAAAGTTTTTGGGGTTTGGGGAAGAAACCATAGAGTCAGGTAGAGTCTTCCAGACATTGACCACTCTGTTGCTGAAGTTGTATTTCCTGCAATCAAGTTGAGTTTGTATCTATTGTGTGCTCTTGTGTTGTTATGATTGAAGCTGAAGTATTCATTGACAGGTGAGTCATTGCAATGTATGATTTTTATATACCATACTTAGATCAGATCAAGGTTTTCTAGGTCTGGAATTTCAAGTCTGGTGGCATAAGATATTCTACAACAAGTAGAGGAGTGGAGAACTCTTCTTGTGAAATATTTCTGGATTTTCTCAACTGTGCTAATATCAGATACGTAATGTAGGTTCCAGACTGATGAACTGTATTCGAGTATTGGTCTAGCAAATGTTTTGTATGCTCTAGTTAGTAGTGTGATATTACCAGAGAAAAAGCTATGTAGGATTAGGTTAACAACTCTTAATGTCTTTTTGGCTATGTAGTTACAGTGGGCTCTAGCACTTATATCATTGGAGATGAGTATTCCAAGGTCCTTGACAGAGCTTGGATCATCAACAAGGTTTTGACTATTCAGCTTGTATTTTATTTTCTTATTTTTTTGCCAATATGTAGGACAGAGCATTTATTTGTTGAGATTTGAAGTTGCCATTTGTCTGACCATTCTGATACATAGTCAAGATGTTTTTGAAGGGTAGCAGTATTATCTATGGTATTGGACAGCTTTACTTCATCAGCAAAGAGAACGCAGTTGCTCTTAATATGATCACAGAGGTCATTTATGTAGAGTATGAAGAGAGTTGGTCCTAGAACACTGCCTTGTGGGACACCACTATTGACAGGTACAGAATTGATAGGACACTCCCAATTTTGACCATTTGTTGTCTGTTTGACAGGAATGCTTCTATCCAGTTATGCAGTTGTCCAGAGATACCATAAGATTTTAGTTTTAGGAGTAGTTTGTCATGTACCACTGAATCAAAGGTTTTAGAGAAGTCTATGTAGATTGCGTCTATTGCTTTGCCCTGATCGAGTTGTGTAGTCCATATGTTTTTGCAGTGTAAGAGCTGCAGATTACAGGATAGTTTTTTTCTGAAACCAAATTGTTTATTAGAGAGTAGGTTGTTTGTCTCTAAGTGGAGGATGATGGATTGGTTAATAATTTATTCTATGACTTTACAGGTGACGCAGCATAAGGAGATTGGTCTGTAATTCTCAACTAGGCTAGTTATTTAAAAAACATCTGGTATGGCCAACAGAAGAACAAAACAATAAATAGCTCAAATGAAATGAAATAAGAGGAAATAAAAGTCACCATTTCAATATATAGCAGTCAAACCTGTTAAAAATTAAATTAAAATCCCTGAAAGAACAGTTTCTCAGCAGTGAATTGAAAGGAAGGGAAGGTATGTCAGAAATGGCATTTCCCAAGTGAGATGGCATTAGCACTTAGACACCTGACCAATAGCATTTCAGGCATATCCTGAAGGGTACTTCAGTTACTCTAATCACAAACTATATAGAAATTAAAATCAATACTTTGGATTGGACTCAAAATGAACCTCAGAGCTCCTACCAATCTATTAACCTAGAGGCTTTGATAAGTCTAAAGGAAAGTTTCTGAACTATCTTTTAAAAGTTTTCTCATTGCAAGAACTTAAACAAAGGATTGTCAGAGGTTGTGCTATAAAGGTTGTCCCTGCCCTTTTATATATGTGCAACCCTAAGCTAAAACATTAAGTAACATATCATAACATAACAATATAACATATCACAACACAACATAACATAACATAAAATTAGATGTAGTGATATGATATGACTTGACTTATGATATATGGGATGGGATGGGATGGGAAGGGAAGAGAAGAGAAGAAAGACAACAACGAACTCCTGTAGTATAATGATTCCTTCAGGTTAGACTTGACTCCTAATGACTTCATCATTGTGCAGAAGTTGCAATTTCTTTTCCCTACATCCCTCCTAGCCTGTGGAAGTAATGGCATCTGGATCAGGGGGCAAATATGTGTGATGAATGAGCATGATGCATGTTTGAAAGAGATGGGGTTTGCCTCACAACTCTATCTGCCATCTTGCCAATTTTCATGCTGTCATCCTGTGGAAGTTGCTGTTGGGATGGTGATAGAGATCTCTGGATTCCAGTATTCACTATATTTTACCCAGTAATCAAGCTTGGATTTACTTCCCTCTAACTCAGGGTCACTTTAAGTAGTAGGAAAAAAATTGTAAAAACGAAGGAGGGAAAAAAAAATCACAATGCATGCTGACTATGTCAATTCAATACTTTTGGAGCCTATAAAGATTTAACTTTCAATTTAGCTAATTAAAATTCACCCTTACCAACCTGTGCGCACAGTTAATCAATGGAAGCTTTAATTGATTAACCTACCAAATTAAGTGATCCATACTTATAGCCAATCGCTTTAATTATTGCTACTGTTACAGGCAATGTGTTCTCTTCATCCTATAATTATGATGTGAATGCATTATTTTTTTTTAATGTAATGACTACTTCAGTGGTATGTAATGTTTTAAGGGTAAGATCCCTTGAATTTGTAGACAAAGGGGAGGATAGATAATAAAATTAAGCTTTGAGATGATTAATTTTGTAAATAATTATATTCTACATTGGATTTGCATTTCAAAGAACAACAACTACAGTAAGTCTTGTCTATATATAAAAGTGAAATACCATTTATGCATCATCACAAAATCTCCAGAACTGTAAAGCCTACTAATTTGAAATTTGGAACATATGTTCCTCTTGGCTTCTAAGTGCTCACTAAGAAAGGATTTTTTGAAATGAACATCAGAGCATTAGCATTTCATATATTATTATTAACACACTCTGATGCTAAGGAGTTCTACTACTACTCCACACCTGAAAAGAAATTTGCAGAACACAAGCAGAGGAGAGGAATTCAATTTCAGTTTTACAGCACCAAGCAGCTTTAATACAGAACAGTTGAGTTAAATCATGCCCAGGTTCTTTGCTGTCTCCTTCTTGCTCACACAGCAAATATTCTTTCAGTTTCCAAACAGCCCTCAACTCTCTCACACACTGATAGGACACTAGCCAGATGAATACCGATGGATGCTGGTAGGCAGAGGCACAATTGTCCCTTTATTTTCCTCCCAAAAAACTAAGCCCAATCACATACTCACATCTGTCACTCCTCTGACTTTAACTGACAATTTGATGCAAATTTATATTTCCTATCTTGGGAGAAGAAAATAATCCAGCCAGTTTCCTACATGTTCAGTACTTCTTTTCTCTATTAAACTCCAGTGGACAAAACAAAACTATTTTAGGTACTTTCAGTAATTGCAGTTGGAAATTGAACAATCTGCCCAGCTCTCCATTCACTCATTTGAATTTAGAACAGCAGGTCATTGATTTCGCTGTCTTTTGACTTGACCGTATCAACCAAAATGACGGTTTGGGGATATATAGGAGAAGCAGTAGCCAGAGGTTAATGTTATTCATCTAGCAACATCATACTGGGGGAAAAAGAACACACACACTCACATATAGACAATAAACACACACAAAAAAATGATCAAACTCTGGAGTGCGGGGAGATGCAGCAAATGAAATTGATTCAAGCAGAGAAAGAAAGAAACTCTCTTCCTAAAGGGAAAATATTGAAAAATTCTAGATTGCTATATATTGTATGAGTGTTAATATAGCATTTGAACTCATGACATGAAAGTTGAATTCTCTGATGGGCTTAGAGGTTTAAGGATCCAGGGTTTTAGAAGGTGAAAACAATTATTGGGTCAAGGTGAAAAACTTGGACATGGTAGTATTCCATAGCAGGGTTCACCTCTTCCAGATTTTAAAGTAGATCCACTTGGAATAGTTTGTGGGATTATCCTTAAGATACAGGAGGAGATGACCTGCAGCCATGGCCAAAGAAGAGATATCTCAACCCACAGAAGAAATAGTACCATGGAAAGCTTGTCAGAAGGGACACTTTCTAGTTTGCTAGAAAGCACAATAAATATAGTGTTAGTTCTCATGGCATTGGTTTCTTGTCTTGGACAACCTCCAATTCCACTAAAGTCAAAGTTGAAAAAAAAAAATCATGTGAGCTGAGAATCTGGGAGGTGATGTCCTAATGTTCTTGGAAGCTGGAGAAAACTGACACAGGTACTCACTTATTAATTTTGATGGGATGATCAGGTAGACATATGTAGTTAGAATTAAATTTAATTATAGAAAAGAAGGGCTCACCCCAAATGGGTTTAAAACAGGGGTGGTATTCTACAAGTTCACATCTATTCGCTAGAACCGGTTGTTAACATTCTAAGCAGTTTGAAGAACCGGTTGTTAGAAGAAATTACTGGCCTAATCCTGTAAGGAAGGCAGGAAGGAAACATTCTGGTGTTGCTTACAGAAACTGCCTTTCCGTTAACCCTTATTACATTCTTGGCAGGACTAGACTTCCTGTCTCTGGAACTTCTCTGGAGTTTTTTCTCCCCTCGTTTGCTGGTACTTTGCTTGTGTGGAGTGACCATTCAAAGTTACAATGGCACTGAAAAAAATGACCAAAAATGACCATTTTTCACACTTACAACTGTTGCAGCATCCCCACAGTCATGGGAGGCCAGGCGAGGAGATGCGTACCTCGATGTGAGTGATATTGAGTTGGCCACACCCAGCCAATAACATGACCACCAAGCCACGCCCACCACCTAAGCCACACCCACGGAACCGGTTGTTAAAATAATTTGAATCCCACCCCTGGTTTAAAAGGCAATTGCAGCATTGTAGAATTCAAAGTTTAAAATTAAAAGGCTTGTCTTCCCCTTCCTGGTTTTCCAACATGATCTAGAAGAAATTGGTTCACACTAAAACAAAAACGGGGAGGAAGGTTTTTTTAAGTTGAATATGATTGAATAGCTTTTTGGGCTCCTGTGCCAAAATGGTGTGCGCCGTTGCGCTTGCACGCTTGCGTGCCAACACCCAGAAGGAAATGTGCATGTCCCACGCCCTCTGCCCATGCACGCACAATTCCCCTCATGCCCCCACACTGCCCCCTTACCTGCACTGCACCTCTCAGCTGATTTCTGGCTCATTTGAAGCCTTTTTCGGCCTGCCAGAGGCTTGAGGAAAACCTCTGCAGCCTTTGCAGGCCAAAAAATGGGCTCGTTTCATCACTTCCAGTATTTCTGGAAATACAGGAAGTGATGAAACAGACCTATTTTTTTGGCCTGCAAAGGCTTTCCTCAAACCTCTGGGAGGCCAAAAAAACCCTGAAACAGGCCAAAAATCTGCTGTGAGGCATGCATGTGCACAGTGAGGTAAGTTTGCCTGCGGCTCGCGTGATGGCATAAATGGCTTTGCGTGCCATCATGGGAATAGGTCTTTCTGGTGCATGAGGTTGAAATTATTTCAAGGTAAGCCTGCTAACCTTATTGAAACCTTATTTAATATGAAGCATTGCCCACAAGAATTTCAGAATGAATATAGAGTGTAAAGCTAAGAAGGAAAGATAGTCAGTCCAAAATGTAAAGCTATGTCAAAAAGACTACTCATGTAATAATTTTTATATAAGCACAACAACACCCAGAAAGCATCTGTATATCAGAGAAGAAGATCAGAAGCATTGGAAACTCTAAATCTGGGCATGGAATTAATTTAGGATTATATGAGCAGCTGAACATTTGTTGGCAGTTTCAGGTAACTGTCAGAGCATATTCATGAACTGGAATAGAGCATAGTAACAAGTTCAGCCAATGAATAGGCATAGCAACTAAGTCAGCCAATGAGAACTGTTTGGAAACTGAAACTAGAAGTAGCCTAGGCATAAGCTCTGAAGCTATGTTGAGCTCTGACTCTGTCTTGTTAAGATGAAACTGCTTCTCTCCTCCGCTGTGTATCTTGCTTGCCTGCTGAACTAAAGTAAAACTGAAGTCTGTTTCTGAGCTCCTGAGTTGGTGTTCTGCTCTGAACCTGTAACATGCCTGCTTCTGTTTGACAGAGGGGTAAATGTAGAATTTCTAGCATGGTGCAGTGGCTAAGCTGCTGGGTCAGAACTAGAGGTTCAGGTAGTGAAATCTGTGATAATGTCTTTTGATTGACCAAACTTTCTCGACCCAGTGTATTTCATGGGGTTGTAAAGATAGAACATAGAAACATAGTGCTGGAAAGTCTTCTAGTCCAACCCCTTGCTCAAGGTAGGAGACCTTAATATCATCCTGGTCAAATGGTAGTCCAGTCTCTCTTTGAAATCCATTTGAAAACCTCCAGTGATGGAGCACCCCCAATTTCCGAAGGCAACTTCTGTTCCACCGATTAATTGTTCTCACTGTCGTAACATTTCTCCTTACTTCTAGGTTGGATCTCTCTTCAATGAGTTTCCACTCATTATTTCTTGTCCTGCCCTCTGGTGCTAGATAGAAGCCCAGTAAGGCTTGTTAAGCTCATTAAAAAAACCAGGTGGGATACAAATATAACAAACAAATAAGCATTAACATGTTATAGGGGTGATGCAAATAACCAATAAAGAAAAGCTTCCTATGGAAGTGATCCATACTTATAGCCAAGTGGTACATAGTGAGTGGTACACAGTGAGATCCATTAGAAGCCTTACCCAGATTTTGCTCTGAATATTCAGAATCACTTGCATTTTGAGTTGTTAACATCAGCAGTGAAAGAGCTTTTACTTGAAATATCCATCATACACTTTAATCTTTGATACACATCCTGATAATTTTTGAGCCACATCTGCCTTATTCGATTTTCATTGGCTGAAATTGTGACATGTCCATTAGGAAGCATAGAATGCAATTAGATCTAATCAAGTGGCTGTTTACCAATAAGGGAATTTCCTCAGCCAAGAAAAGAGGTGGGAAGTCCTGAAACCTCTTTGCTTGAAAAGTGTGACTCAACACATTTTCATTGATTGGTGTCCAAATCTAGTTGGCAGGCCATAAAAATCCTGCCTCATCTTCTTAGCATTTCCTGGTGGCGAATGATCTTTTAAGTGACCTACTTGAGTGCCCTTACTTTTCATTGACACACATATGACAAATCAGGAATTTCCAAATACTGATACATCTGTCTCATATTCCACTTTTCAGGATGATACAAAGAACTTACCGCTTTGCAATGCTTTTTCAAGATAGCTTGATAGTCCTACTAAACAAAGAAGAAAATTTTATCAAAGAAGATAGCTATCTGAAGTCATCCAAGGAAGTATTGCCTTCAATAATATCTTGCACAGTTCATCTCTTTTGATCCCTTTCACACCAGGCTTCTGGAAAGGGAAAGGGAAGGACACTTCAATTCCCACATATGGATGAATAGATACAGAAGTTGATGGAGCTGGAGAAGTTTCTTGGATGAGAAGGGAAATGTCTTCAAAGAAAAACCAGAAAGTCCTGCTTGTCAGAGTATATCCATTAACTGGCAGAGATATGGTTAACAAAGTGAATAAGCATGGCAATAGACCAGCCAATGGGAGCTGACAGCCTGGGTGTGGTTTGGCTCTGTGTGCTTTGCTGAGAATTGAAACTGAAACTGATATCTACTCTGAGCTGCTGCTGCTGCTGCTTGTATTTTTGCTTATGTTATGTTGAAAGAATCTACAAATGGTATTGTAAACTTTACTCATGTTAATATGTTTATAAAGAAGTTAATGATCCTGTTGAATCAGTCATCTGTGTGCTTTCTGGACTTGAATTTATGCTGCAAACTTTAACACTGTTGCCTAGTGGAAAACCACCTTTGGGACAACAGTCACCTAGATGACTGAGAATCAAACATTAATGTGGCAGAGATGGCTAAATTGACTGTTTTGATTAAAGAAAAGAAGATAAATACTTTTGTTGTTACATGGAAAAAGCTTCTGGTCTTTGTGCTCAAGGTCAGGGGTGGGATTCAATTGGTTAAACTCTACCAGTTAAACTCTACTTATACTCTACCGGTTCAGTGAGAGTGCGTGCTGTGTGCACATGTACAGCATTTGCAAAAAAACCCATCAGCTGTGTCGCCCGGACAGCTGAAAAGCGCTGCATGTGGGTGGCAGTGTTTGAAAATCCTCTTCTTTCCTGCTTTTTCAACCTCAGCTGTGCCGCACAAAGCAGCTGAGGTTGAAAAAGCAGGAAATAAAGGACAGCCAAGAGCCCGGGCGGGCAGGTAGGCCAAACAAATAACCAAAAGGTCGTTGCACCAAACCGGTTCGGTGTCTGCTGCTCTTCAGAGCTACCAGTTCTATAGAACTGGGCTGAACTGGTAGCATCCCACCCCTGCTCAAAGTGGGGAAAAAAATGACACTTTGATTTTGGATTTTACTGATTAGATTGATTTATTGTTATAGAAATGGCTAATTTATATCATTTTGGAAAAGTAAAAAGTCGAGGTTCGATGTTAATGCTTTCTTCTGCTGCAACAGAGAGAGTCTGAAGTCAACATTTTTTTTTTCTTCCTCACTTTTCTTTCTCCTTTTCCTCCCCATTTTGTCCTATTATTCACTTTTGTGGGAGTTTTCTGTATTTTATTCTATAAACTAATAAAAAATGTTTAGAAAGAAAGAAAGAAAGAAAGAAAGAAAGAAAGAAAGAAAGAAAGAAAGAAAGAAAGAAAGAAAGAAAGAAAGAAAGAAAGAAAGAAAGAAAGAAAGAAAGAAAGAAAGAAAGAAAGAGAGGGAGGGAGGGAAATGGAGAAAAATAGATAAAAGGTTGCCTTGTAGAAGAAAGTTGATCTATTTCCTCAGCCAAGAAGAGAGGTGGTAAATCCTGAAGCCTCTTTGCTTGAAATGTGTGACTCAACATATTTTTATTGATTGGTCTCCAAATCTGGTTGGCAGGGCATAGAAATCCTGTCTCATATTCTTAGTACTTCTTGATGGCGATTGATCTTTTAGGTGACCTACTTGAGTTTTCCTTACTTTCCATTGTGCTCTCTCTGAGCTTTTATATGACATACTCCACTGAAATGCAGAAATTGGTTCCTGAGAAGGAGAATGACAGAGTTTAAAAAAAAAAAAAGATATTGAAAAAAGTCTAATCAGCTTACATGCAAGCCGTGATTGTCTACATCACATCCATCTAGGACAGGGGTGTCAAACTCGATTTCTTTGAGGGCCACATCAGGGTTGTGTTTTACCTTGGGCTGGGGTGAGTGTGGCTGGGATGGGCGGGGCCAGCTTGACATCACTCATGTTGGGGTGGGAGCTATGGTGGCCCAAGCTCTCTGCCAGCAAAAATGGACTCGTGAGTTCTATTTTTGGCTTCAATGGCCTCCTGCAATCCACTCCCAGTGAAAACAGCAGCCCTCCTGAGCTCTGTTTTCCCTCACAGAGGGTTGCAGGAGACCATCGTAACCATAAATGGAGCTCGGGAGCCCGTTTTGCTGGCAGAAGCACCATGGGCCGGTCCTTTGCTGCTTCGAAGGCAGTTCTGTGGGCCAGATCTAAGCACCCCACAGGCTGCATCTGGCCCCGGGGCCTTGAGTTTATCACCTCTGATCTAGGAAGAGATGGAAACAAAATTTATACTTAAACAAGGGAGTTTGCTTGAAATGAGTTGGCATGGTCCTCTGAAACTTTACTTCAATCTAGAGATATTGAATGTTTCCAAATATTTAACCCTATAGGAACATTTTTCTTCGACGAAGGACATCCAAAGCCACTGGATTGTGGGAGAGCATATAGAAAAACTACCATCTTCCACTGATTTTTCCCATCTTTCCCCCATTGGTATCTTATACCTGTGAAGGGAAAACACTTAGAAGGGATGTGGTGGTTCAGCAGCTAAGACGCTGAGCTTGTCAATCAGAAAGGTCGGCAGTTCAGCTGTTCGAATCTCTAGCACCATGTAACGGAGTGAGCTTCCCAGTGGTGGGATTCAAACTTTTTTACTACCGGTTTTGTGGGTGTGGCTTGGTGGGCATGGCAGGAGAAGGATACTGTAAAATCTCCAGCCAGAGGTGGTATTTGCCGGTTCTTCTAACTACTCAAAATTTCCGCTACTGGTTCTCCAGACCTGGTCAGAACCTGTTGAATACCATCTCTGGAGCTCCCATTACTTGTCCCAGCTTCTGCCAACCTAGCAGTTTGAAAGCATGTAAAAATGCAAGTAGAAAAAGAGGGGCCACTTTGGTGCGAAGGTAAAAGCATTTCGTGCGCTTTCGGCATTTAGTCATGCTGGCCACGTGATCATGGAGACATCTTCAGACAGTGCTGATTCTTCAGCTTTGCAACAGAGATTAGTACTGCCCCCTAGAGTCAGAAACAACTAGCACGTATGTGCAAGGGGAACCTTTACCTTTACCTATCTTACATCTGACAAAACAAAACTAGGATCATGTCTATCATCACTCATGGAATTGGATGGATTTGGGTTAGTCCCTCACACTTACCCAACGTGGTTCCTGGTGTTGCTGTGTTTCTATGAGGGATAACTGTGCAGAAGGATTGCTATGAATGTCATTTTATCATGGAGGTGGGGTACCAACTGATATATAAATAAGTCTGTTTGCATTAAACTGTTGCATTTAATCGAAGGTCACCATCTCTTTCTCGAAGCTTTCTAATATTCCTAGGTTTCCTCCGGAGCCGTTGACATAGACAAGGATATAAATCTTAAAAAACAGTCCCTCTATGCACCGAGGTACATTGGAATAGAAATTAATATAAAACTTTATAAATATATAAAAAAGAAAGCTCCTATCTTTATTAACATTTTAAAAAACTCTTTGAGAGCTCATTTTGCAACACATTTTCTGGATGTTAAATAAATATTTGCTGTGACAGTTAGCAGCAACAAATAGCAGAGAAATGGCCTAGCGCAAGCAACAAATCAGATTAATGTACCAATTCCATTAAAACCCCTCCCTATATAAAAAAAAAAAACACTTCCAACAGAATCATTTTATTAGAAATATAACTGAAGATCCCTATAGGCAGCAAGACCCTGCTGGAAAGATCAGTAAAAAGAACTAAAATGTTTTTCAAAACACACAAAAGACTACAATTCACAATGCTACAGAAACCCCTGAGTTAACAGAAGATTCCACAGAACCACAAAATCAGATAATACATTCTTCATTCAACAACCTATCTATTTACTTCTATAGATAAGTTACACCTGTGGCCATCAACCTGGAACATTCCATTATTTTTTTTAAAGAACTGATGGAGAAGCATGGGTCAACCGAAAAGTTACCTACTTTATACAATAAAATCAAGATGGGGCAAGTCAAATTTGGAACATTTTGGTCCATTGAGTTTGTGGACCATCGATTCATACAATAAACATGTCAGTGGTTCTTAGATATGAGAATTGATAATAGCAATACTTTTTCTAGGTGCCAATATGATGGAGAGCTCTATTACTTTTTTCCTCTATTAACACTATTAATGATGCCCTATTAATCCCCCTCCTCCTTTTCTCCTCCTCCCCCTCCTTTTCTTCCTCCTTCTTTTCCTCCTCCTCCTCTTCCTCCTTTTTCTCTTTCTCCTTCTCTTTCTCCTCCTCTTCTCCTCCTCCTCCTTCCTCCTCCTTTTCTCTTTCTCCTTCATTCTCCTCCCCTTCCAACTTTGACATCCTGACATTGTTGGAATAATTTGTCCTTTGTCTTGAGTGACCTGTATACTAATAGCAAAAACAAAACAGAAACAAATAAACCTTGAAGATGAAGGAAGTTAGTGATTTCAGCAATACAACTTCATACCTTCCAATCTATCATGAAATACTTACAAGAACTGAACAAATTCTGGGGATTACTTGAACCATCCTTTCCCCCTTATAATGTCCATTATTACTGAAGATAATCTATGGCAGATGTAGGTCAGTTCATATCCTAGAAATGTTCTTGACTACAAATCCCGCAATCCTTTTTTGAGAGAGTAGGGATTAGAAGTTCCAAGCATTAAAGGGTACCAGCATTAAAGAGTACCAGCATTAAAAGGTACCAGCTTGTTTAGCTCATGCTAAACAAATGAGTCTCCTATTAAAATGTTTTTGTTTTTTGTTTTAATGGAAGGCAGTAATTTGAAACACACTACTTAATACTGAGAGAGGGTTGAGAGAGGGTTTTAATGTGTCTCCAGTAATTTTAATTTGGGGGTTTTAAGGGGGTGGGGTGGGCTTTTTATCCGGCCAAATATCCAATTTAATCTTTTTTAACTTTTGTATTATTGTTGGGGTTTTAGATTGGCTGTACACCGCCCTGAGTCCCCAGGGAGAAGGGCGGTATAAAAATTAAATTAAATAAAATAAATAAATAATGCAGATGCCTCTTAAATTCACTTTCTGCATGAGATCTCTTTGTATAAAAAAGCACCTCCTTGTCCAGGATAATGTAGCTCTTGGCATCATGATGTTTCAAAAACTAATTAGGAAGTGAATGGCTATAATCCATTTATGTGAGACAAAATATACACTATCAGGTGTGAACATCATGAAAAGGAAACTATGCTCCTGAGCTAAGAGTAAAGAGTTCCAAATTGTATCCCCTTTTCTTCCTTTAACCACATTCTGTTTTTTTAAATGTTCTTAGATATTCTTAAACGCCTAGCATTTCTAATCTATTTATTAGAAGATTAAGTAGCTGTGAGCAATATGTTTATTATACCTAGTGACCTAGGCCTGAGAGAACAGAAATGGATTTACAAAGAATCCATTGATCCTGTTTTTTGTTTTTTTTTAATTGTTTCTATCTTCTGTCCCTCAAAAACATAGAAAGGTCCCAAATGAATGAATGAAATGCATCAATTCCTTTGAAAGTCATACTTCATCGGAAATTAGATATAGGAGATGACCTGGCTGAGTTCAAGAAGCTTGTCAAAAGTCTCAAGCCCTTTTGTGCCACAAAAAATCTAAGTTCAGCCCATCTTGAATTCCATTGATTCTTATCTACTGCCAATTAGCTTTGATCATTAGTAGCTCAGATTCTTGTAAAAAGCTTAAGCTTATGATAAATCTTTATACTCATTCAAACTATCTGGATTTACTGATTACCCTGAGGCTTGACTTTAGAACTTTATTCTATGTTCTAACTGCTGATGAATCATGACTTTCAAATGAATGGTAATTCAAGTGCAGAAATAATGTATTTAAGTTTATTTAAAAATATAAAGATAAAAAAAATGAATACATACTACAAAACTATATAAAGGAAAAAGAAAAATTAGAAAAAAAGAAAGAAAAGATATATAAACAAAAAAAGTTTTTCTTCTTTCAGCAAGACAAGTACAATTTTTTGTATAACTTATAATCTTTTCTCACATTTCAACAAAGGACGTCTTCTCATATGTCATCTCTTACTTATAAACAAAATATAAAATCTTGTCATTTAGTCCTAATCAGCAAAAGTCCATGAAGAGTTACCAGAAATAACAACATAAATATTTTAAACTTAATCAAATATTATTTTCTCCTAATCAACAACACTTTCCCATGGAAAGGTTTCTTACAGTTAGTTTCCAAAATCTTCATAAATATTTTTTTGTGAATTTTGAAGCAACCCACTGGAAGTATTATTGTAATTAATTTGGATTAAATCAATCTCACTTCAGGTCCATCTGGCCCATTATCCATTTTTAACTGCCCCAAATTAACATTCTAGTAATCCTTTTGTCTTTATATATATATAAAAAAGGTCCTTAAACTTTTTTCATCAAGAGTAGAAGAAATCTCACCCAGTTTAATGAAACTTGCTCTGCAGAAGGTTCTTAACATCCAAAAAATCATAAACAAGCCATTTCCTAAAGTAGTTAAGAAAATAAATCTGTGAATCCAGTCTCCTTTGGAAGTGACCAAGCATAACTTAGGTGAGATAATTTTCCCCCACCTCTGAGAACTCAAAAAACCCAGTGTAAATAACCCACATATGATCTTCTTATGGGGAACCCAATGAATGGAGGTCTTGTGGGTAATCCTGGTTCTCCCCTTGCTCCAGAGAGGACTTCAGGTCCATTCACCAGCTCCTCTTTCCCCAGCAATCATCTTTTTTTTTTTTTAATTACATTTATATGCCGCCCTTCTCCGGAGACTCAGGGCGGCTTACAGTCTATGGAGCACCATGCTAGGTGCTCAGCAATAGCCTTCATTCCATTGTATATGCCTACTTATTACTAGGGCTTTTTGGCCCCCTCAAGCGGCATTTTTACAAAGTCAGCTTATTGCCCCCAACAATCTTGGGTCCTCAATTTACCTACCCCGAGAGGATGGAAGGCTGAGTCAACCTTGAGTCTGGTGGGATTCGAACCTGCACTAATTGCAGGCAGCTTGCACTAAGTGCTAGATGATTAACAGCCTGCACCACAAGGTGTAATATCTTCTGTCTGATATTGGTTCCCTGGAAGACCCCCAAGTGCTGAAATAATTTAGACCAGTTGTTTTATTTATTTATTAAATGTATCCCCCACCCATCTTATTTCCAACAACTTTGGGCAGATTACCACCTAAAGGTAAAGATAAAAGTTCCCCTCACACATACGTGATAGTAGTTTCCATCTCTAGGCGGCGGTGCTCATCTGCTTTACAAAGCCAAAGAGCCAAGCGCTGTCCAAAAACGTCTCCGTGGTCATGTGGCTGGCATGACTAAATGCCGAAGGCGCACGAAACACTGTTACCTTCCCACCAAAGTGGTCTCTATTTTTCTACTTGCGTTTTACATGCTTTCAAACTGCTAAGCTGGTACAAGTAATGAGAGTTCACTCCATTACGTGGTGCTAGGGATTCGAACTGCCGAACTGCCAACCTTTCTGATCGACAAGCTCAGTGTCTTAGCCACTGAGCCACTGCATCCAGCAAGATTACCGCATAATAAACACTAAAAACATTGAACGTAAAATGATAGCTGTCCTATCATTTTAGGAGTGGGCCTGCCCCTGAACCGATTGCTTTGAAACAGATGCTTCTATGCACCTATGATGGGAATGTCCATCCATTAAGCATGTCAGAAGCAGCAATACAAATTGCCTCTGAAGGTATCATTTCTCTCGGCTTAATGAAAAAAACAACACAAAATTGCTAGTTCTATTGCTTATAGGAATACAGCAGTTAAACATGTATGCTGGAACATGGAGTAACGAAGGAAAAAAAGAAACAGACCTACCTAATTATGGCAAGGACTCACAGGATAAATGATTAGAAAAAGGAAATTCTACAAAATGTTTGAAATCTGGGCCCCAAATAACAAGGACACTGCATTTTATTTACTTAGCATTTACCATTTAAATAAATTTAAGTGCATGGTCATAGACTAAATGGATGTATAAATTAAATCAAAGAGATAAAATAAGTGATAATGGGTTAAGAAGAGAGTATATCAAGCAAAGAGAAGGAAGTAAAATGTTAATAATAGTATTAATAAAATATCTTTTTATTATGAAGATTTTGGAAACTAACTGTAAGAAGAGCCAAGAAGGCTCTTCATTTGCACTACTTAGGTAAACCTGAGGACAGATATAAACATCCAAGTGGCCTCAATGACCCTCAAAAAGGATACAAATAACCAACTGTCTGCAAGGAATATAAATCCTTCCATTCCCCACCATCCACTTAGAGCTGAAGAAGCTTCTTGGATGAGAAGTGAAACATTTTCAAAAGAAAAAACAAACAAACAAGAAAGTCCATTTGCCTCCTGAAAAAACTTTGGGTTGATAAGAGTATTATTATTAATAATAATAAAATGAAACTAAGATTCTATAGAACTTCATAAGAGAATGTGGAAATTGTGGAGCCAATTAATTAGAACTTGTGCCTTCTATTAACAAATGCACAGAATTTTCACAACTTCCCTTAGAAAACTCTCTGAAGTCATTATAGTAGTAATAACACAATTCTATTTGGACCCAGCTCTTTATAGATTTTTCTCTATAAAAGACAGAGAAGTCACAAATTAGCCTCAAGGGCTGTTCATACTAGCTCCCCGTCAACATCTGAAATCTGAAAGTAAATCCTTTCTTTCTCAGTGAAAATCGCCCGAGGAATTCTGGAGGACACACAGCTACCTATCACTACACGTAATCAGCTTTCCGAAATATTTAACATCTTTAAATAGTCTTCCAGATGGATTAATTCCATCTAATGGCTGGGGAAAAAAAAGTTTTGAAAGGAATCTTAAAACTTGAAGGACCTTTCTAGTGAATTCTTCACCGAAAAATTCTACAGTGAAATCTACAGGAACTTTTCAAATCACTGGTTAGAGGTCGCAGGGTAGATACATCCTACTGCCGGTTAGAAGTCCGTTCATGAACTCTGACTCTGACAGAAGGTTGTATTCCTGGTGAAATGCATGTCTGAAATCCAGAAGCTGGTGTTGGAAGAAATATCCATCTGGTTCAGTTCGAAGCTGGGAGAAAGACCCTGGAAATATGGAGGCTGATTGGAAAGATGATTTAATGAAGCAGAAGTACAAGGGTGATTCTGGGCTGCTAACCACAGGGAGTTGAGAGTGAGGGGTTCTTATACCTTCTCCTGGGCTTTGACCTTGAGCTTCCTGTTCCTGTGCAAGAACATGTATTCTATTGGCTGTTGTAGGGGGTCATAGCTGGCTCTGTGTGTTGTCTGAGCCAAGCTTGATTGAAGCTTGAGGGTGATGCAATGAAAGGACTTGTGTTCTGAAAGGGTGTTTGGTAATTCCTTTTGTGGCTTAATGGCTTTGCCTTGAATAATCCCATCCTTTTGGAGCTGAAGGTCTTTTGTCTGCTTTTTGCCTTTAAAACATATTTCTCCTTTAGGGAAATAGAACATTCTGTCTTTTTAATATTTCTCAAAATATTCCATTCTTTTAGGAAAGGAGTGGGTGCTAACTTTGTACATAGGTGAATTTTGGGGCAGTTTATGATGGAAGCTCTCCTGATTTGTCTTTCAGCCATGACAACTCTATGTGTGTATGTGTGTGTGTTCTTCTTCTTCTTCTTCTTCTTCTTCTTCTTCTTCTTCTTCTTCTTCTTCTTCTTCTTCTTCTTCTTCTTCTTCTTCTTCTTCTTCTTCTTCTTCTTCTTCTTCTTCTTCTTCTTCTTCTTCTTCCTCTTCCTCTCCCTCTCCCTCTCCCTCTCCCTCTCCCTCTCCCTCTCCTTCTCCTTCTCCTTCTCCTTCTTCTTCTTTTTGTGTGTGGCACCATATTGGAATGATTTACCACTATCATCTTCCAACGTGCTCTTCAAGTTCCCAATTTACCTCATGATGCTGTAATATCCCAGTTGTTTCCATACAAATCCTGACTAAGCACAAGCCTGCTGTTGTTCATTCCTATCATTAATAAGAACTAGTTTCAAAATTAAAGTACTTACCAAGAGCTTCCCAAATAAAGGATTCCAATCAGAACTGCCTCTTACAGGAAGTCCTCGATTAATGGCCAAAATTGGGGTTGTAATTCCAGTCACTAAGCAAAGTGGTTTTGAAGCAAGGCATCACATGACTAGACTCAGTTGTACAACCATTTTTATTACAGCGATTAATTGAATCATGTATTTATTTTATTTATTTATTTATTTATCATATTTTTATACCGCTCCCTCTCCCAAAAAGGGACTCGGGGCGGTGTACAGCCTACTAAAAACACACAATAAATACATTATAAATAGAATTAAAAATATATTAAACGCAGTTGTTCTGGCTGTATCCCATCAAAATTAAATTTAACAATGTAAAATCAGGGATCTAATTAAAAATTTAAAAATTAATTATTAAAACCAAATGAAGTTTAAAACCAGAACCTGATTACTGGGCCAGGCCGGCCTGTCTAAAAAATAGGGTTTTAACTGCGCACCGGAAGGTCAGAATATCCGTCATGGCCCGTATCTCCGGGGGGAGATCGTTCCATAGGGAGGGAGCTCCCACAGGGAAAGCCCGAACTCTCGGGGCCGTCAGCCGACAACGGCCGGGCGGTGGTACCCCATGGAGGGCAACCCTGTGGGAGCGTACTAGGCGGCGGGAGGTTGACGATGGCAGTAGGCGGTCCCGTAGATACCCAGGTCCCGAGCCATGGAGCACTTTAAATACCATCAGTACCACCTTGAATCGAATCCGGAAGGCCACAGGAAGCCAGTGCAGCCTGCGGAGAAGTGGTGTAACGTGGGAGCTCCGAGGGGCACCCACGATCACCCGCGCGGCTGCATTCTGGACCAACTGTAACCTCCGGAGACTCTTCAAGGGGAGCCCCATGTAGAGAGCATTGCAATAATCCAGGCGGGAGATAACGAGGGCGGAAGTGACTGCGCGAAGTGTGCCCAGATCCAGAAAGGGCCGCAACTGGTAGATCAGACGAATCTGATAAAAAGCCCCCCTGGCGATGGCTGCAATGTGTTCTTCTAAAGACAGCCGTACGTCCAGGAGGACACCCAAGTTGCGCGCCCTTTCCACGGGGGTCAAAACCTCTCCCCCCACAGCCAGCGAAGGAACCAGCTGGCTGTATCTGGGCGCAGGAAACCACAGCCACTCGGTTTTGGTCGGGTTGAGACGAAGCCTGTTACGACCCATCCAACTCCGCATGGCCTCCAGGCACTGGGACATCACTTCGACGGCTTCATTGGGGTGGCCCGGGGTGGAGATGTACAGCTGAGTATCATCAGCGTACTGATGGAACTCCACCCCGAAGCCACGGATGACCTCACCCAGCGGCTTTACATAAATGTGGTCATTAAGCTTCCCCGTTGACTTTCTTGTTAGAAGCCAGCTGGATAGGCCACCTGCTGATCAGATGACTGTAAGATACTGCAACTATTGAAAATGCAAGATGGGTGCCAAGCACCTAGATAGCAATTGTGCAACTGTTCAGGTGGTATAGCAATTGTAACTTGGAAGGTGGGGGTCATAAGATATGTTTTGCAAACATGATGGCCATCTTTGTCTTCAGGCCATCAGAGAGTACTTCTGTTCTGATTCTTGTGAGGCACGGATGTTTTACATGGAGGACAACATTCACAGTGCATTCTAAACAACACTACAAGCCCTTTGCTTATTATGAAAAAAAAGTGATCCCTATGTATAAAATAGTTTAAACCACACAAAAGTACACACACTAGGTAAATCTCATTAAACAATGGAATAGGAAGCACTTGATAGATGCAAAAGCTAAGTTGCTTTCTGTGAGTGTATGTGATAGGAAATCATTATGTTTACTGGAGGGGAAAGAGAGAGGAAGAGCGAGATAGTAGAAGAGGATGAAAGAGAAAGAAAGGGGAAGAGGAAGAAGAAGAGGAAGAAGAGGAAGAGAGAAAGAGGAAGAGAAAGAAGAGGAGAAGGGAAAGAGAGAGGAAGAGAAAGAGGAAAGGGAAGAGGAAGAAGAAGAGGAAGAAGAAGAGGAAGAAAAGGAAGAGGAAAAGGGAGAAAGAAAGACAGAGGAAGGGAAAGAGGAAGAGGAAGAAGAAGAGAAAAGAAAAAGGGAGAAAGACAAAGAGGAAGAGGAAGAAGAGGAAGAGGGAGAAGAGGAAGAGAAAGAGGAAGAGAAAAGGAAGAGGAAGAGAAAGGGGAAGAGGAAGAAAATGAAGAGGAAAAGGAGGAAACAGAAAGACAAAGAGGAAGGGGAAGAAGAAGAGAAAGAGAAAGAACAGGCTTCCAGTGTTAAATGTGTATAATATAATTCAGTACAGTTTTTTAGGCCACAGTGTTCTGCAATATGATGTATGCATAAACCAATTTGGTACACCTGCAGGTTATAGACCTTCTATTAATCATTTAACAGATACAGTCCCCACAATTCATCCATCTAGGTACCAGCTGCAAGGTGGCAAATACCAAGAGAAGAAAGTCAGATGTACTTCAGTAAACATACTGAAAAACGATCCCGCACACTCACATTAAACATCTCAGTTTCTTTTTTCATAGATCAAACGATGCTTATTCAATGGTTTAATGAGGTTTCCCTATTGGTCAAGCTGTCCTTTTTTGATAAGTGCTACTGATGGGACTCAATCTTTTTCCACATTAAACATTCAGTCTTTCATGAGTCACACCTACTATTCCAGGAAAGCAATAATAAAGATAATAAAACCCCTTATTTAGGGATTAAAACAGATACACGAGATTTCAGAGGGGAGATTTCTCTTATCCAAGCCTCTGAATTTCCATGTTTTCAGAGTTTCTCATCACAGCTGGGACAAAAAAAAAAAACATCCATAGAATTGCTATTGAAGTCAAGCTTTCTGACTTTGTTTCACAAACATTGCAGGCACCACTGACATGTATATTTCTGTATGGAAGGTACAAAAATTGTAGGATAATTATTATTTTTTAAAAAACGAAACAAAATCAAAATGCCAGATAATTAGATGGTAGAGCTCAATTTTCCCAAAAGCAGTTTCTTCTGATAACGTGCACAGATCCATTAAAGGTGGTGATTGAATTCCGTTGGGAACAACTGGATTTATTTTCAGTAAAAAAAAAAAAAAAGCCTTCCAAATTCAGTCTTTGCTAGGCTTTTGTACTTCACAAATGCTGAGAAGTCAAAACATTTATTGCAACATGTTTAATATGCACACCTCGTACTGAATGAAAACATGTTTACAAAACCCTATCTTAAAAAACATATATGGAATCTCTGTACACCTCTATGTGGTCTGTCAGCATACATGGTAGATAGATCAACACTGTGTACCGAGGTTTAAAATCATAGATGACTGATGAATTAGAAATGAAATAACTACTGGAGAATTCTTATGAAAGTGCAAAAGACAGAAACAGAGTTGATTGTGAATCCTAGATTCTACTATATCACATGACCTAAAATGGACACCTAACATCAAAAATGTCATCAAAAAAGCACAACAAAGAATGTTCTTTGTGCACCAACTCAGGAAGCTCAAATTGCCCAAGGAGCTGCTGATCCAGTTCTCCAGAGGAATGATTGAGTCTGTCATCTGCACCTCTATAACTGTCTGGTTTGGTTCTGCAACCCAACAGGACAGACACAGACTTCAGAGGATAATTAGGACTGCAGAAAAACCAATTACTACCAACCTGCCTTCAATAGAGGACCTGTCTACTGCACCAGTCAAAAAGAGGGCTGTGAAAATCCTTACAGACCCCTCACATCCCGGACATAAACTGTTTCAACCCCTTCCCTCAAAACGACACTATAGATCACTGCACACCAGAACAACTAAACACAAGGACAGCTTTTCCCTGAATGCCATCTTTCTGCTAAACAAATAATTCCCTCAGCACTGTTCAACTATTAAAAAGTCTGCACTACTATTACTGTTAATCTTCTCATCACTCCTTATCCCACATCCTCTCCCACTTGTGAGTGTATGACTGTAACTTTGTCACTTGTATCCTTATGATTTATATTGACTGTTTCCTCGTATGATTTGATTGCTTATTGTACGTAAAAAATAAGCTAGGGTGGGGATGAGGGGGCGGAGCTGCCCTACAACTTATCTTTGGATAGTTGTAGCCAGGCCTCGCATACCCTGACACCTGTCTTGCCGGTCCATTTCTTCTGCAGCCAGCAAGGTTGGCAAGTCTTTCCTGAAGGCCTCTGTAGCTGAGAACAAAGCTCAGGATCGATCAAAAAATAAGACCTAGTGCCTTTTTTGTTTGCAAAAAAAAAAATATTAAGACAGGGTCTTATTTTTAGGGAAACATGATAGCTGAACCATGCAGCCCTCATTTGGTCTTCTTTGATAAATAATAATATTTAGAAGCTACACACACACACATACTCAATCACACACACACAGACAAGATATGGTGTATATTATAGTGATTAAGCTGTTAGACTGGAACTGGCAAAAGACAGGTTGAAGTCTGTCCTTAGCCATGGTAATTCATCTGATGACTTTGGGAAAGCTATTCTCTCTCAAAAATATAGGATTTTTGTTGTGGAGATAATGTGAAAGAAAGTCCACACATAACAATCTTGATCTCTTAGGGAAATAAGTGAACTATAACACCAGTAAACAAAGCTACATATATAACTTAACACAAAGAGACACCTACGAACACAGAGACTATGTTGAAAAGTTCAGTAGAAAGATGGCAGTTCCATCAAACAGACAAACACATAACTATCTGCTGATTTTCTTTATTTCATTGTCTCTGTGTGTGTCTCAGTAGAACTATTCCTTCCAGAAATGAATTTTGTCTGGATTGTGCATGTGTGGGTATTTATTTATTTATTTTTCTTTAAAGCAAGCAAGCAAGCAAACAAAATGGATTTAGGGCATGCTGTTGTTAGTTCGGTGAACCACAAAACTCACTTAAATATTGCCAAAGGCTACATGCCAAATTCTTAGCAGATTTTTTTCTTTTTTTGCTCTACATCTTTTCCATGTGTTTTTTTAGAAAATTACGCATAACTTGTATAATCGTCTATGTTGGCAGGACCAAAGGTGCTAAGATTAGAAGCCAACCATTTAAAAAACTATCTAAAAGATCCAGGAGGCAACTGGACTGGATTTCCAGAGGGGCAAAAAATTGCGGAGTGCAGGAACCAGGAGCAACACTCAAGTGATTCTGAGGACACAGATAAACCTCCAAGTGGCCTCAATGACCCTCTAAAAGGATGCAAATGACCAGCTCTGTCTGCAAGGAATACAAATCCTTCCATTCCCCACTATCCGGTCAGAGCGGAAGAAGCTTCTTGGATGAGAAGCGAAACGTCTTCAAAGAAAAAAAGAAGAAAGTCCAGTTGCCTCCTGAAAAAAAACCAGACAATCATGGTGAATAAATAATAGCTATTCATCAAATTGTTATAGGGATTATGAGAATTAAACTCGTTCTGTAGTTCTCAGTGATTCAGTGATTCACCCCTTTCCTAAGAAGTCTGTAGGGGGCGTTCATAAGCGCACCAACGTGCCTACCGTCCCTGTCCTATTGTTTCTTTTATATTTTATTTTTCTTATATGTATCCATGTATTCATAACTATGTTTTTACTTATACCTATTACCTTGTAAGCAATTGACAAATAAATAAATAAATAAATAAATAAATAAATAAATGATTCAACCCAGTTTCCCCTAATACATAGAATTGGAGCAGCGATTCTTCGGATTAAAATATTCCAAAGTAACTTTTGTAGGTTCAAAAAATGTACATGTATATATTCTCGAAGGGGTGGGGGGGTGTTATATAGATCGTGCATTTTAAGAATAACCATTGGCTAAATCTGTCATGCAGGAAAATTGCAGGGAAGAATAAATGTGAGTTTTGTGCTGCAAAAAAAAAAAAGAAAGCAGGAAAAGAGATTCCGAGATTGGAATGTGTAATGGAATGGAATGGATTTATAACTAAATACACACACAAAAATGGCACAGATTAGAAATAGACTGATTGCATTCATCCCTTACAGCAAATATTTAATTGAAAACTGTCTAAGGCATTCAAGAACTATCCGATTTAGGCAGTGGCTGCCGAAGTAAGAGGAACAACTTAAATTCCAAGCAGCTCAGAAATCACAGAGAGATCTATCACTATCAATGCAGTTTGCAGATGGCTTATCCAACTTCGGGGGAGTTACAGCTTTTCAAGAAGGGTTCTGATTGACCGATTAGTTGCCTTGCTTATAGTTATGTACTTCATCCTGTTTGACAGAGACAAGCCAAAGCTTTTGCTTTCTGAAATGAACTTTCTAATGAGCCTCTAGACCTGCTGAGTTGTATAGGTATCAGATAACACTTAACCAAGATTAGATAGATGCCAGAAGGAATTTTGCCACAGAAGGGACATCAGATGCTATCCAAGGCTTGCTTGTCTTCCCAACAAGTTTTGCTGCTAAGATGCAGCATGCCGTATTTTGGGCTTTCTGGTACACTGGCAGGCAATGAATATTATGATTTATGCAAGAGATAAAGAGAAAGCAAGAGATCTCGGGTGATGCTCAGCTCTATAAAATTTATCCCAGGAACACAGAGGATTAAATGGTTCAACCATACGAAATTAATATTTGATTTTATTTAGTTTTATTACACAGACCTTCTTTCGTGAGGATTCATTAAAAGGGAAAATTTAGGACATGTTCAACCCATAAAAATGCAAATGAATCTTCATCATCCCCAAATAGCTTAGCACTGGAAAAGGCTAGGGAAATTCTTGCAGACAGTGGTTTGACATTGATTTGTGGTCCTGGCCTCATTGTATCTCAAAACCTTCAGGGTGGGAATTGGTCTCTGCCTTCTACTTTCATTGTCACTCATAACTCAAACGAGACTTTGACAGGGATGCCAATTGCCAATTCCATAGAAACCAAAGGTGAGTGTTCCCCCATCTTCACCTCCTCCAGTTCTCTTGCAAATGCTCAAAGAAAACAGCAAGTTGGACAAAGGTGTCCTAGATAAATATGGAACACCCAATTACTTGGGAAGAAGGGTGTTTTTGTTTTCATGATGCTAAAAGTATTTTTAACCCATTGCATATGCTTGGTAACACTCATGGAGATGCAAACCTTCATAAATGACTTAGATTATTTTCTCTCTCTTGTAACGTCTAGCAACAGAAATACTGATATGTAGAGTAACAGAGTTGGAAGGGATCTTGGAGGTCTTCTAGTCCAACCTCCTGCTCAAGCAGGAAACCGTTTCAGACAAATGGCTGTCCAGTCTCTTCTTAAAAGCCTCCAGTGATGGAGCTCCCACAAGCTGTTCTATAGGTTAATTGTTCTCACTGTTAGTTAGTTCTAGGCTACTTCTCTCCTTGGTTACTTTCCATCCATTGTTTCTTGTCTTGTTTCTAGAGTTTTGGAAAATAGGTTGACCTCTTCTTCTTTGCGGCAGCCCTTCAAAAATTGGAATATTGCTATCATGTCATTATCATGTCACATACCAGTGGTAACTGGGTAAAAAGTGCAACTGGAAGTCAGGAGCTCAAAAGTCCACAGGAAGAGTCCTAAATTGGTCTGTATAAAATATCAAGGCTTTGCCAAGCCTAGAGATATCTAAAGTTAATGCTTTATTTATTTAAGATATGGATATATAGTGATTAGTACCTAAATAAAAGCATAGGGAGAGAGAGAAAGAAATAAGGAAGAAAGGAAAGAAGGAAGGAAGGAAGGAAGGAAGGAAGGAAGGAAGGAAGGAAGGAAGGAAGGAAGGAAGGAAGGAAGGAAGGAAGGAAGGAAGGAAGGAAGGAAGGATTATCTCTTGTTGATCCCTTGCAATATTTTTTCCTGTCTAGGGGAAAAAAGAAAAAGCATTGGTGAATTAGTTTTTTATTCAAATAGGCATATTTTGGAATCCTTTGAATCATTCACTGTTTCATCTTATTAAGAAATTCAACCTTAACTATTTTCTCCCTCCAAAAAAGATAACTATGTCACTTCTCTCTCTTAATTCTTCATTCTGCTATAGTGGGATGTATATCTAAAGAGTGAATTCATTGCACACTGACTATTATTACCTTTCGCTCCACATCTCACATTTTATGCTATCTGTCCCACAGCTATTTCAATCTGGAACAGAATAGAATAGAATAGAATAGAATAGAATAGAATAGAATAGAATAGAATAGAATAGAATAGAATAGAATAGAATAGAATAGAATAGAATATTTTATTGGCCAAGTGTGATTGGACACACAAGGAATTTGTCTTGGTGTAAATTTATTTTATTAATTACATTTATATACCGCCCTTCTCCCTAGGGACTCAGGGCGGTGAACAGCTCGTCTAAAAACCCCACAAATACAAAAGTTAAAAAGTAATTAAATATTTGAATCAGCTGCAGACTAAAATTAGGAAACCCCCCCCCTACCCTTAAAACCCAATTTAAAGTTAAAAATGGAGATCAAATTTAAAATCATTATCTCAGCCCAGGCCGGCCTGCTCAAAGAGCCAAGTCTTTAACGCGCGCCTGAAGGCCCTCAGGTCCGTGCCGGTACGAAGTTCCGGTGGCAGAGTATTCCAGAGGGCGGGGGCACCCACAGAGAAGGCCCTACCCCTTGGCGCCGCCAGACGACACATAGCGGCCGACGGCACCCGGAGCAGACCCTCCCTGTGGGAACGCACCGGCCTGTTGGAGAACGTTGGCAGAATGCGGTCCTGAAGGTAACCTGGTCCCATGCCATGGGTCGCCCTAAAGGTCAAAACTAGAACCTTAAAGCGAACCCGGAGAGCCATCGGCAACCAATGCAGCTCGCGCAGGAGAGGCGTCACATGGGCGCTACGCGACGCCCCCATAATCACCCTCGCGGCTGCATTTTGCACCAACTGGAGTCTCCGGATGCTCCCCGCAGGGAGCCCCATGTAGAGGGCATTACAATAGTCCAGGCGAGAGGTGACAAGGGCCTGAGTGACCGTGCGCAAGGCGTCCCGATCCAGGAAGGGCCGCAACCGGTAGATCCGACGGATCTGATGAAACGCCCCCCTGGAGACGGCCGCGATGTGATGTTCAAGCGACAGCCGTACATCCAGGAGGACTCCCAGGTTGCGAGCCCTCTCTGTGGGGGGCAGAACCTCCCCCCCAATAGCCATATAATATAGCAAATACTCTCAGTATACATAAAGAAGGAACATGCATACTTGCGGCATGTGCTAATGATGTTGCAATGGTACAGTTACATTTGCAAAGGAGGCCCACAAGAAAAAAAAAAAAATCTTGCTTTAAACCGGTTTCAAAAATGACTGTAAAAGGAACTCTCCTCTCTAATGCTATTTTGCTAATCCCTGTCTAGATCAAAGAGAAAGAGAAGGAACCAAGATACAGCTTGTTCTTTAGATAATGTCAACCACTCTATTGCCAGGTGATATTGTTGAACAGAAACCCCAAGATTCCTCCACAAATACGATCATGGCCGTCCTTAAAGTCATAGCTGCGTTGGTCTGGGTCACGGAGAAACAGTTCCTAAATGCTTTTATGAAATCATCTTAGCAAAGGAAAATGAAAAGAGGTTATTTTCTGGTCCAATTCAACTGTGCAATCCTGTTATATTCTAAGCCATGGGAACTTGATCTCCTCTAGCCCTCAGAATCAAATGGAAAAAAAATGGCAGATTTCATTATATCAACAGAGCCTGGTAAACCAGTGGGAAAGTAGAAAGAACAGTTGTTTCGAACTCTGGAAAATGTACAGTGATGACATTTAAAGTTTGTGGAGGTGATTAGAAATAAGGTTACGGTTACAACAGCAAAACACACTGCAACAGCTTTCTATCAATAAGTACTAGTTTCGTATCATTTTACTCTAATTTATTTTTGTTCCGATGTCAACATTTTCTCAAGACTTGTTGTGTCATCATGGTTGGGGGAAGGGGGCAGAGAAGAGCCACTAAGTTGATCAGGGGGCTGGAGGCTAAACCATATGAAGAACAGTCATAAGAATTGAATATGTTTAGTTTAATGAAGAGAAGGACTAGGGCGGTGACATGAATATCTCAGAGGTTGCCACAAAGAAGAGGGAGTCAAGCTATTCTCTAAAGCACCTGAAGGCAAAACAAGAAGCAATGGATGGAAATCAAAGAGAGAACCAACTTAAAAATAAAAAGAAATTTCCAGTTTGCCTCCTCCAGAAATTGTAGGTGCTCCATTACTGGAAGCTTTTAGGAAGAGACTGAGCAGTCTTTTTTTTTAATGCACTAGGAAATCTTCAAAGTTGGTTCCAACTCAGATGATGTTGTTGTTGTTGTTGTTGTTATTGTTGTTGTTGTTATTGTTATTGTATGTTAGTTTTTTGCAGAAAATCAAATCCAGAAAGTACACACAACCAATCCAGTAGGATTCATTAACTTCTTTATATACATAATAACACATGAAATAAATATACAATACCAACAGCAGATTCTTCCAATGGGGTAGCATTTACAGGCAAAATGCAAGCAAGGAAAGAACAGCAGAGAACAGTTTCAGTTTTGATTCAGAGTTGCAAACTAGTCTGCAGCTTCAGAGCTCAGAGCTTCATATAGAGCCACTCCCAGGCTCCTTCCAGTTTCAGTTTCCAAACAGTCCTTATTGGCCGACTTAGTTACTATGCCTATTCATTGACTGACCTTGTTACCATGTCTCTGCCAGTTCATGAATATTCTGACATTGTTGCTGTTGATGATGATTATGATGATGTTGATGATGATGATGATGATGATGAGAAGGAGGAGGAGGAGGAGAGGATGGATGCTCCTGGGAAGGATGAGTGAAGAATACCAGGAGTGTGTGTGCAAAAACATATATGACCCCAGAAAATTTACCTAAGACATGAAGATCATCCCAGATGCCACCTAAAGCAAGCAAGCACTTATTTTGGGAATATCAGGAGACCCTGGGAGACATAATTTCATGCTGCAGGAGAGATGGCAAGAGTAAAGCACTCCAGAATTTGCCAAGAGAACCACAAGGATAGACAATAGAAAATGATTTGCAATAGCAAATCTGTACTGGTTGCTGAGAACTAACGCTGATTTGATGAAACATCATCATCATTCATAAGCATATTATACAACAATAAATTAACATGGCATCAGTAAGAAATTGCTAAGGAAAAGGTATTGCTAAGTTTCAATTCATGGTGCAAAGCTGCCCATAAATGTTACCAAGGATCAGCGTCTTACCATCCATGTTATTAAACTAGGTAAAAGATAAATGTTTCCTTGTCCAGTCATATCTGACTCTCAAGCATGGTGTTCATCTCCACTTCTTGGCTGATGAAACCAGCATTGTCCAAAGACATTTTTCCATGATAATTTGGCCAGCGTGACTATATGCCAAAAGTGCATGGAACACTGTTACCTTTCCACCCAAGTGTTGCCTATTTGTCTACTCACATTTGCATGCTTTCAAACTGCTAGGTAAGCAGGAGCTGCTGGCAGGAATGGGAGCTCACCCTATCATGCAGCATTTGGGTGTCAAACCTAGACTATCAGCTTTTCAGTTGACAAGTTTAGGGTCTTTAACATAGAATAGAGTTGGAAGGGGGCTTTGAGGTCTTCAAGTTGAACCCTCTGCTCAAGCAGGAGTCCCTATAGTACCAATTCAGACAAATGGTTGTCCATTCTCTTCCTAAAAACTTTCAGGGTTGGAGCATTCACAACATCTGGAAGCAAATCTGTTCCACTGATTTGTTCTAACTGTCAGGAAATTTCTCCTTAGTTCCAGGTTGCTATTCTCCTTGATTAGTTTCCATCCATGGCTTCCTGTTCTGCCCTTAAATGTTTTGGAGAATAGCTTGACTCCTTCTTCTTAGTCAACCCCTGATTTAACTGCTAAGCCATCACACATTAAGATGGGAGAAATATGTCAATGAAGATTTCTTAGGCAACCCCTGATTTAACATTAAGATGGGAGAAATATGTCAATGAAGATTTTCAGTCATCCAGGTAGAATAGTCCAGAAGTTGAGTCATGGCAACTAGACTCATTTTCTTTTTGGTTTGAGACTGCTCATTCAAACAGCTTGTTCGGTCTGAACAAGTTGTTTAGGGGAAACTGAGTAGGCCGAGAATCATTGGAATGGGAAATTTTTCAGCATATTCCCATACCAACCTCAGGGTTTCTTCCTTAAATACATGGCAAGATGTCAATGAAGATTCTTAGTCATCCATATAGAGTTGTCTGGAAGTTGAATTGTGGCAACTGGACTTATGATGGAAAACCTTGAACTCTACTGGAGTATGAGAGTATCAAAGATCCTGTTATTTATCCAGAAGAAAAACACAGTAACTAGAAAATCATCCTCGAAGAAGAAGGATAGGTAGAAAAGAAGCAAACACTTTAAATGTTGGTCATTTGTATTCCAAACCAAGCTTTTTATCTTACAAGATTTCCAGCTTGTCTCTTATCTCTGTGCAGAACCTATCACATCTGCTTTATCTACATCCTGATAGCAAAAGGTTGAGGAGACACAGAAGTATCACAGCCATTAGTCTGACAGTTGTACAATGAAACTGGCACCCCTATTTTGGTAAAGCCAAATCCAATTAATGTACTTTGAATGAACTCAAATAGAATACAGTTTTGCCTAAAAAGGGGGAGTCAGATGAACCTATTGAGAAGATAGAAAGATATAGAAATGTAGAAACATAGAAAGATGATAGAAAGATAGAGGAAGGAAGAAAGGAAGGGATGAAGGGAGGGAGGGAGGAAGTTGAGAACTAGCTTCAATCAGAATAGAGCTGGATGGGACCTTGGAGATCTTCTAGTCCAACCCCCTAGGGGGGACTGGAAGACCTCCAAGCAGGAGACTGTATATCATTTCAGATAGATGGCTGTCCAGTCTTTTCTGAGAAACCTCCAGTGATGGAGCATCCACAACTTCTGAAGGCAAGCTGTTCCACGGGGTAATTGTCCTCACTTTTAGGAAGTTTCTCCCTAATTCCAAATTGCTTCTCTTCTTGATTAGTTGCCATCCATTGTTTCTTGTCTTACCTTCTGGTGCTTTGGAAAATAAGTTGACCCCTTCTTCTTTGTGGAAGCCCCTCGGATACCAGAAGACTGCTATCTAGTCCTCCTTTTCTCTAAACTGGCCACACCCAATTCCTGCAACCGTTCTTCATATGTCTGTGACTCCAGGCCCATAATCATCTTAATTGTTCTCCTTTGCACATTTTTCTTAAAAAAGTACAAATCTTCTTAGATACTTAATCACCCGCAGTTCCATGAGAAACTGATCTGGTATTGGTATGTTTTATCAGATGCGAGTAGTGTCTCCTTGGCAATTTACCGCTGCTGTCTCAAATTCATATCAACCTGGGTTCCAATTTTCACTTAAACCCAAACTCTTATTAAAACTTCACTCCAGGCTTCTAACAATGACAAGTGATGCACCTGATCAACTCCACAATACAGGGAATGATAAATTAAATGCTGAGCCTTAATCCCATTCCATCAACAGAGGCCTCTTCATTTCAAACACATTTCTACTGGCAAACGAAAGAGTGCTTCAAAGCTAGGGGCTGTAAGTTCTTTGGAGTAGCCAATTTTGAGCATGTACGAAAACAGAGATATTTCCAAAAATATGGATTTAGAGGAGGATGGGGGAATAACCCTACGACCTAAAATACGGGCTAAATTAATTCTTGCTACAATAATTGGATGGGTTTGACGGCTGCCACGGCAACTTGTTCAGGCCAGCTAATCTATAACTGGAATTGTGTATGCCTAGTTTAATGGAAATACCTCAGGCGTTGCCCCAAAGAAGAGGGACTCAAGCTATTATCCAAAGGACCTGAAGGCAGGATAAGAAGCAAAGGATAGAAACTAATCAAGAAGAGAAGCAACCTAGAATCAAGAAGAAATTTCCTGACAGTTAGAACAATTAACCATTCTTCACATATGTGTAAAGAAAAAAAACCTGTAATAATGATGATGATGAGGAGGAGGAGGAGGAGGAGCAGAAGGAGGAGGAGGAGGAGGAGGAGGAGGAGAAGAAGAAGAAGAAGAAGAAGAAGAAGAAGAAGAAGAAGAAGAGAAGAAGAAGAAGAAGAAGAAGAAGAAGAAGAAGAAGAAGAAGAAGAAGAAGAAGAAGAAGAAGAAGAAGAAGAAGAAGAAGAAGAAGAAGAAGAAGAAGAAGAAGAAGAAGAAGAAGAAGAAGAAGAAGTTGTAAATGCTCCAACACTGGAAGTTTTTAAGAAGAGATTGGACAACCATTTGTCTGAAAAGTTATAGAGTTTCCTGCCTGAGCAGGGGGTTGGACTACAAGACTTCTAAGGTCCCTTCCAACTCTGTTATTCTGTTATAACTGATATCATCGGCAGTAAACCACAACTAGCTAAAGGTACATCCTCATGAAACATTTAATCAAAATGCTGTGGGCAATCTCGAGACGAAAGCCATAGCATCTCATGGGGATTATTTTTTTTTTTCAAAACAAATTCCAAATATTATATCTAGGCCAAAATCTTGCACCACTTATTTAAAGGCAGAGAAGACAGCATTTGTCTTCTCCGCAGTGGGCAAAGAGTTAAAAGGTGATGGCTCTTTGGTAGATTTTCTGAGGCATTCCAAATAAATAAACAAGACATATTCCAAACTCAGTTTAAATATATATATATTTACTTTGGGATAGAGATTCGGGATGATAAAGCAAAGTAGGCATTTTAAGAGCGGGAAATTACAGAGTCTCACCTACTGTGGCATTTTTCCACTTCCATTTCCAATTTTAAGCCTCAATGGCACAGTGGTTAAAGTGCAGTACTGCAGGCTACTTCTGCTGACTGCCAGCTGCCTGCAATTTGGCAGATCGAATTTCACCAGACTCAAAGTTGACTCAGCCTTCCATCCTTCCAAAGTGGGTAAAATGAGGACCCAGATTGTTGGGGGCAAGAGGCTGACTCTGTAAACCGCTCAGAGAGGACTGTAAAGCACAATAAAGCGGTATATAAGTGCTATTGCTATTTAAGTGTGTGTGTGTGTGTGTGTCTGTGTGTGTCTGTGTGTGTATACAAATGCACATACGGGTACTCCTTACAATATTTCATTCAGTTACAGTTTTTTACCATTTTTTACACTTATGACCGTTGCAGCATCCCCGTGGTCACATGATCAAAATTTGACTCATATTTATAACAAAGTCAATGGGGGAAGCCAGATTCACTTAATGACCAGGTTACTAACTTAACCACCATAGTGATTTCACTTAACGATGGTGGCAAGAAAGGTGGTAAGATGGGGCAAATTTCACTTAACAAATGTCTCACTTAGCAACATAGATTTGGGGTTGAACGGTCATAATTAGAGGGATGCCTGTATTTATAGAGATCATCATCATCATTTTAGTTATTTTCAATCCTCTACAGGATGAAGACCTCTTCCAGATATTTTCAACCAATACGGACCAGAACTTTCTCTGGTTTCTCAGATAGATAGATAGATAGATAGATGGATGGATGGATGGATGGATGGATGGATGGATGGATGGATGGTGGGAGAGAGAGATGTGGATATGTAAACACAGAGATACAGATAGATAGATAGATAGATAGATAGATAGATAGATAGATAGATAGATAGATAGATAGATAGATAGATAGATAGATAGATAGATAGATAGATAGATGAGAATATAGATATGCAGATAGACAGATATGCAGATAGATGGATAGATAGATAGATAGATAGATAGATAGATAGATAGATAGATAGATAGATAGATAGATAGATAGATAGACAGACAGACAGACAGACAGACAGACAGACAGACAGACAGACAGACAGACAGATGGAGGGAGGAAGAGAGATGTGGATATAGAGATATAGGTAGGTAGGTGGGTGGGTAGATAGATAGATAGATAGGTAGGTAGGTAGGTAGGTAGATAGATAGATAGATAGATAGATAGATAGATAGATAGATAGATAGATAGATAGATAGATAGATAGATAGATAGATAGATAGATAGATAGATAGATAGATAGACAGACAGATGGAGGGAGGAAGAGAGATGTGGATATAGAGATATAGATAGGTAGGTGGGTGGGTAGGTAGATAGATAGATAGATAGATAGATAGATAGATAGATAGATAGATAGATAGATAGATAGATAGATGGATAGATAGATAAAGAGAGAGAAAAAGATGAGTGTGTGTGTTTGTGCGTGTGTCTCTCTGTGTGTATTTAGGCAATCTCATATATATGCAATGAGTTATAACATTTGGAAGTGTAAAATCCCAACATGAAGCAGCAACACCTCAAACAATCTAATGTTTTCTTTTTGAAGTGCTTTGCCTGCGGAGGCCTTCTCGTCCCTTTTGCTTTTGCTTCCTCTTTCACTTCAGATGAAAGTTTCATGAAGCTCTAATGTTTCTCTGCAGCTGAGAGAGAGGTGAGAAGCAGTGCTGCCATCACACCAGCTCAGCTCTCATTGTTATTCCACAAGAATCTTCCAGCGATTACACCCGGATTTCATCAGAAGCACAGCGAAGGATTTTGCAGGAGGCCGGGGTAATTCCATAAATCCTATTATCGGGTTCTTCCTCTCTTCAGATTATGGTGGAGTTTAGGAATTGTTGCCTTGGCTTGCTTCCCCCCCCCCCCACTTCCTTTCTTCTGTTGCCAATAAATCTTTTTGTAGCATGTCCTTGGATTACAGAGCTGCAGGCAGGGATGGTCTTCTTCTCATAGGTATAAATTGCTCTGAGGACTTGGAAGATGAAGAATAGAAAGCTTCCTTCTGAAGTTTGTTTATCTATTAATTGTTTTTTGGTGGAGAAGAATGGCACATCTGCATTAGCAATATATATAGATAGATATATATGTCTGTCTCAATTACTTATCCTATCTATCTATCTATCTATCTATCTATCTATCTATCTATCTATCTATCTATCTATCTATCTATCATCTATCATCTATCATCTATCTATCATTTGTCTGTCTCAATTATTTATTCTATCTATCTATCTATCTATCTATCTATCTATCTATCTATCTATCTATCTATCTATCTATCTATCTTCTTTAAGTAGAGAATAGAGAATACCATTTGAAAAATAATGAAACCTCAAAATCTGATGGCAGAAGATCTTTTGATCCATCCTCCCCTTTGAGTTTGTTTGTTGTTTTCTTTTAAATTAATTTAAATTAATTGATTAATTTTTATTTATTTATTTTATTCAATTTATATACCGCCCTTCTCCTGAAGGGCTCAGGGCAGTGCACAGCCTTCTAAAACAACACATATACAAAAGTTAAAATAGAATTAAATAAAGGCTGCTACCAAATCTAAAATTCCAACCTTAAAATTCATTACTTAAACCCCATTAAAATTAATTTAAGATCAGCCCAGGCTGGCCTGCTCAAAGAGCCAGGTCTTCAAATCACGCCTGAACACCCTCAGGTCGGTGGTCATTCTCAACTCAGGAGGGAGCCCATTCCAGAGAGCGGGTGCCCCCACAGAGAAGGCCCTGTTCCTCGGGGTCACCAGGTGGCACATAGAGGCTGTCGGGACCCGAAGGAGGCCCTCCATGTGGGAGTGCACAGGTCGGTGGGAGACTACTGGCAGAACGTGGTCTTGCAGATAGCCTGGTCTGATGCCATGGAGCACTTTAAAGGTCAAAAGCCTTGGTGGTGCAGGCTGTTAATCATCTAGTACTTAGTGCAAGCTGCCTGCAATTAGTGCAGGCTCGAATCCCACCAGGCTCAAGGTTGACTCAGTCTTCCATCCTCTCGGGGTAGGTAAATTGAGGACCCAAGATTGTTGGGGGCAATAAGCTGACTTTGTAAAAATGCCACTTGGGGGGGCCAAAAGCCCTAGTAATAAGCAGGCATATACAATGGAATGAAGGCAATTGCCGAGCACTTAGCATGGTGCTCCATAGACTGTAAGCCGCCTTGAGTCTCCGGAGAAGGGTGGCATATAAGTGCAAATAAAAAAAAAAAACAGAACCTTAAAGCACACCCAGAAGGCCACTGGCAACCAATGCAGCTCGCTCAGGAGAGGCGTCACATGGGACCATCGTGACGCCTCCATAACCACCCGCACGGCCGCATTTTGTACCAGTTGCAACCTCCGGATGCTCCCCTGGGGGAGCCCCATGTAGAGGGCGTTACAGTAATCCAGGCGGGAGGTGACCAGGGCATGAGTGACCGTGCATAAGGTGTCCCGATCGAGAAAGGGCTGCAACTGGCACATCAGGCGAACCTGATGAAAAGCCCCCCTGGAGACGGCTGTAATATGATCTTCTAATGACAGCCGTACATCCAGGAGGACGCCTAGATTGTGAACACTAAAATAAAATTTTATATTTTATTTATTTCATGTTACTTTTAATTTTTTTGTCTTATAGTGGACATGTGTTTATCCCAAGCGTGTTTAAATTCAGTTTCTGATGATTGACCCACTACCTCTGCAGGAAATTGATTCCAAGGATCCACTACTCTTTCTGTGATGTCATGCTTTCTGACACAACTGTTGAAAATATTATTTTTGAAAGTTCATTCACTCATTCATTCATTCATTCATTCATTCATTCATTCATCCATCCATCCATCCATCCATTCAAGTTCTGAAGATGCCCAACTCAACCAAGTGACATAGATGTCTATGGAGATTCTCAGTTACCCAGATCATGGTTGTCCCAAAGGAGCTTTTTTCAAGAGGCAACTAGATTTTCTGGTTTTTCTTTGAAGATGTTTCACTTCTCATCCAAGAAGTGAAACATCTTCTTGGATGAGAAGCAAAATATCTTCAAAATATCTTCAAAAAAAAAACAGAAAGTCCAGTTGCCTCTTGAAAAAGCACCTTTAGGATGACTCTGGTTAGCTTTCAAAATTCTAAACTTATAAATTAAGTAAAATGATGAAATGATAGAACAGTAAAAGCATCCCAAAAAATTAATACAAGCAGCAGAATTAATCAACTAACAATAAAGCTAAGACGTGGAGCTTCCACACATTCTGAGCCTTAAGACTGGGTTCACAGCCAAGTTGTAAAAATCTTGCAAAAAACTGACAGGGTTGGGGCCATTCTAATCTCTGCAGAGAGAAGATTCCGCACAGCAAGGGCTACAGCAAAGAAGGGTCATTTTCCATTTCCTACTGATCAGCCCTCCTTGGTTGAAGGGATCTGCACTATGTCCAATCTGTTTTATCAAATTGGAGAGACACAAACTCTCGAAAATTGTTAGTTCCTCAGATAACCCACTTGGAAGCCATGTAGGTCATGACCAGTTAGATGATCTCAGTTGGTATTGGAACCTAACCAAGGTCTGTTGTTCTTATCCTTTTGGTCTGTCGGCTGCAGGTCCCTTCATCAGCTGAATTAGAGGAGGAGGAGGAGGAGGAAGAGGAGGAGTGAGAGTCAGGGTCAGCATCAAGGCAACCTGATAGCCCTGAGGGGGGAGATGGAATGGAGCTTGCAGAGAGAGAGAGAGAGAGAAACAAAGCCTGGGCCATCCATCAGCCCTCAGATGGAGAGTCAACAGCTGCCAGGTCTGGAGTTAGCTGATGGGGAAGAGGAGCAACATCTGGGTCCAGTGTCTGACATGCAGATGGCATGAAAGGAAGGAGGCAGAAAGGAGAGGAGAGCTGTGGAAATCTATGAGCCGGTCCTTGGAACGGAAGAGCCACCACTGTTAGTGAAGCCCCACTCTAACTCAGGGGATAAAAGGCATAGGGCAAAGATGAATAAGTGTGGCAGACAACTATTCATCTTCCTGCCAGACAGACTTGTTAGCCTGCAGTGAGACAGAAACTTTTTGCTGAGGCTGTTGGCATTCCTAACAAAAGAATCATTGCTTTCAACTACAGAGGGTTTGTGCTGTTTGGGGAGCTGGGTCAGAACATCTTTGTGTGGTAGAACCCCTGGGCTTTGGGAGACTGCTGGATTTACAGAAGAGAATAGAGTTGGAAGGGACCTTGGAGGTCTTCTAGACAACCCATGATCAAGCAGGAGACCCTAAACCATTCCAAACAAGGGACAGGGCAGTTAAGAGGTAAATAAATATGGTGAAGAAAATGACATGAATGCAGTGATCAGGAATGGAGCTTTGCCCAGAGAGATCTCTACCGTCAGTGGTGATATGCTACTGGTTCGGACCGGTTCACCTGAATCGGTAGTAAAAAACAAAGCCTCCCATGATCAGCTGAGAAGCCTCAGCTGGTGTGTGGAAAGCCGTGTGCGCACATTAGGTGCACACACACACATGATCACCGATCCAATAGTGGAACAGGTAGGATCCCACTGCTGTCTACCTTGTTAATCTTTTGCTGACATTAGCATTTTCATACATCTTTTGCAGCTCATATCAAACAATTGTCTCCTTACAATAAATAATCCTTCAACAACAAATTTTTCATTTCAATTCTGCATATAATACAGGATTGGAGGAGAATAATTGGAGCAAAATTGAAAAAAAAAAAAATACCCACAGCAACCACAATAAGAGCAAAACAATGGAAATAACAACTTTGTGGAAATGCCAAAAGCAATTATTGTGAGTCTGCTGGAAAAATCAGGATTAATTTATACCTCCTAAGTAAACAAATAGAAAACAAATATTTTCTAATGTCTTTTTTTTTAGCATACAGTAATGGTTTTAAATGAGAAAAATACAATGGCTTAGCTAGATGTTCATCTAGTATGCTTTAGGCCTTACAGGCCTCGATTAGTGACTGCCTCGCTTAGCAACTGTCCAGTCAAAATGATGTTGAAAAGTAACTTTACAACCAATCCTCGTAATTACAACCTTTGCAGGTATCTAAAGGAAAGCTGAAGGAGGATCCCAACAGTCACTTCAAAACAAGATGGGCAGCAAATAAATGTAATAACGGAAAAGAAATAAGCAGAGTCATGGTTTCATTTAGTGCCTGGTTTGCTTAATGACAAAATTGCTGGTCACTAAAGTAGTCAGTAAATGAGGACTCCTTGATGGAAGCAAGACTACTTTATGCACAAAAATGGAAGAGCATTTTGATCCCCACAATGGAAGAATTGTGACTGGAATTGAAAAATTGATGGAATAAGCAGAGATGGTTAAATTGACTGTTTTGATCAAAGAAAATAATATAGGCATGCATGGTGTTAGGATATGTGCAGAGTAACCCTTGTATAAAAAGGATATGCACACGGAAATGGTTTATGAGAACAGTTATGAATAAATATATAGCCACACAGAGTTGAACAAATTATATTAATATTTACCTGAAGAAATAGCACAGTCCAATAAACAGTCCATGTCATAAACATTTTTTTATCAGTTAAGGAATATCCAGTTATAAAGTCTTCTTACCAGTTTCAAGTCTTTTACAGCAGACAAATATCAAACCATAATACAACAGATAATCTTCAATATCAACAGAATATCAAAATAAACATGGTTAGTCAGTATCAGTCCATAGTCAGTCAGTATCAGTATCAAGAGAGATCATTAGTGAAAGAGAGAGAGAGAGAGAGAATTAAACCATGATCTATAGCTCCCTCTTATGGCAACTTATAGCAAAATTAACTAACCAGAACATAGCATAATACATTACAGTATTTTTCCTTAAAGCTACAAACATATATATTTGTAGTTTACATATTGTCAACCCAACTACGTTGTTTACATATACATAACAGGTGGGATTCAATTTTTTTTACTACTGGTTCTGTGGGTGTGGTTTGGTAGGCATCACTTGGCTTGGTGGGTGTGGCAGGGAAAGGATACTGCAAAATCTCCATTCCCTCCCCACTCCTGGGGGAAGGTTAGTGCAAAATGCACTCCCCTCCCTGCCCCACTAATCTGTTTTCCAGCTCTGTTCTTCTGTACAGGGCAACAAATGAAGACCCAGCTGATCAACTGGAACTCTGGAAGCAGAGAATAGATGGAGGTGGGGCCAGTCAGAGGCAGTATTTGCCGATTCTCCAAACTACTCAATATTTCCACTACTGGTTCTCCAGAACTGGTCAGTTCCTGTTGAATATCACCTTTGAATATAGGTACTGTTGTTTCTTCTTGGAAATCATTTCTGGACTTTGTGCTTGAGGTGGTAAAATAATGAAACTTTGATTTTGGGTTTTATTGATTAGATAGATTTGTTGTTATAGAAATGGCTAGTTTATACTATTACGGAAAAGGAAAAAGTTGGGGGTTGAGATTACTGTTTTATTCTACTGCACCAGAGGGAGTTGAAAATCAATTCCTTTTTGCTTCCTCCCCTTCTTTTCTACACTCCTTTCTCCTTTCCCTCCTCCATTTTTCCTACTATTGGCTTTTGTATTTTTATATTTTTGTATTTTATATTATAATCCAATTAAAAACTGTAAAAAGTTCAAGTTCAATGTTATTACAGTCATAGACCAGAGATGACAACAAATAAAAACACTCAATAAATATACAGTTAAAAATTCTAGAATAAAATAATAAAGAACAGATAAAATCTGTCATAAAATCCAGTCCATTATACATGGTCTAACTATACTAAAATTGCAATCCATAAACTGTGTGGAACGCTGGAAACCTGAAGACCAGCTGGCCTGTGCACATGTGCATGTTGGCCAGTTGGTCTTTAGGTTTCCAGGGCACATGTTCTCTGGCCAGTTGGTCTTCGTGCACACCAGAGCACCAGAAACCCAAAGACCAGCTGGCCAGTGTGAATGCATGTGACGGCCAGCTGGTCTTTGGGTTTCCAGTGCATGCATGCACTCCAGCCAGTTGGTCTTCGAGTTTCCAGTGCTCCAGCATGCTGGAAACTGGAAAAGCAGCTGGAGATGGCATGCATGCCCACAGAGAAGGCTCTGCATGCTGCCTCTGGCACATGTGCCATAGGTTCATCATCACGGGTATAAGTTCTCCTGCTTTGGCAAGAAGATATCCAAGCTTCCTTCCTGCTCTATTCTGATGGAAATCTCTAACAGTACTTAAAGATTTAGAAACATCAATGTCGTTTGTGGGAAATTTGCTTAAGGTACAATAGAGTCATGCCTTACAGAGGCTGGGAAGCAAAAGATCTGACTGACTGATTAACTGTCTTCTTTACTGTTATTTACACTGTCATCCTTGATAAAGAGCTCTGTGTTGTAGGAATGAAGTCCTAATGAGCTAAGTAGTCTAAACATCAGATAGTGCTGGAAAAGATTAGAACTTCTATATGCATGACTCTTACCCATAGACAGCTAATTTATATCAGGGCAAGGCCACAGATAATTAGAGGCACATCATTGAGATTTCTGCTTGTTTTCTGCTCAGAATCCTTTCTGGGGGATACTCAGTATTAATTTAGAGGAATACTTCTCTTCCTGTCACACAAGGTCTGGTAGCACCTTTTCCAACTAACAGATTTGCAATAAAGTGTCCTGGATGGTTGAAATGCATCTGTTCTGAAGAAATGAGCTGCAACTCACATCTTTTAATCAAATTGGTTGATGAAAAAAGTTGCTACCAGAGTCCTCCTGATTTTTTGCTTGTTTGTTATTGTAGACTAACATGGATCTCCTCCTACAGCACTGATTCCTGTGGTGAGGGTTCAATTTTCCTTGAGTCCTTTCTTAACTTTCTTAATATCCTTAAGAAGTTCTTAATTAAGTCTTTTTCTTTATTTACTGTTATGACTATTGTATCAAAAGAAAATATTTATAGCATCAATACTCTTTCTCTAAATATCTGTCTTTCTGCCTGCTCACCCCCTCCATCCATCCATCCATATCTATCTATCTATCTATCTATCTATCTATCTATCTATCTATCTATCTATCTATCTATCTATCTATCTATCTATCTATCTATCCCTGCTCTATCATCTGTCTGTCTATCTACCTATCTAATCTTCTTCACACATACAATGATGTATGGTATTCTCATACACATCTGTGAATAAAACAAGGCTGAGGGGGAAAAGTTTGAAAAAGAGATAGGGTACTGAAAAATCAAACTTCTTGTTGCATTAATAATGTAGAATTATATATTGTTTTTCAAAAAGCAAAAACAATTAGGCATGATTTAGATGATGAATTCAGTTTATAAATAGATATGTTTCTTCTTCCTCATTATTATCCTCACCTTGTGGCTTTAAAGTCCAGCTTCCCTCTTGTATTGTCATCCCAGTTGAAACTATAACTTCTGTGTTACTTTTTAGTAGAGAATAAGTGTTCTATTTTTGTTCAAAATTGTTCAATATTTGCCATTTCGTGTACAAGACATGTTAGCATCATATCTGTCTTGATTTTGGAAAGGAGGAACAAGAAGAATAAAGGAAGGAAGGCAATATCAAAGCAACATGAATATTCAAGAAACTTGCTTAGTTGTATAAACTGTCACACTTTAGAGGTGTATATCTAAAGTGCATGACACTAGGCCAATCTGTAGCTGCAATGCAAAGTTATAAAGCTTGTAATTACTTGATTTAGTACTATCTTCTAATAAATCTGAATGCGAAACAATTATGTTAACACATGAAAAAATGTTGATGTATGTATTCTGTGAATTCTATGGAATTGAGTGAAACAATAGTGTAGAATTTTATTGAAAAGTTCATCATAGCATTGCCAACTTAGAGATATGGTTATTTTCCTCTTGAATCTTCCTCTTCAAGTTATCAGGGATTCTCAAAAACAAAATGAATGAATTAAAAAAAAACAGATTAACAGAATTGGAAGGAAACTTGTAGGTCATCTAGTCCAACTCCTACCTAAGCAGGAGACCCTACACCATTTCTGACAAATGGCAGTCCAATCTCTTCTTGAAAGCCTCAATGATGAAGCTCCCACAACTTGCGAAGGCAACTTCTCTTCTCACTGTCAAAAAATTTCTAGGTTGAATCTCTCCTTGATCTGTTTCCATCCATTATTCCCATTCTGACCTTCGGGTGTCTTGGAAAATAGGTTGACCTCCTCTTCTCTGTGGCAGCTCCTCAAATATTGGAACACTGCTATCATGTCTCCCCTGGTCCTTCTCTTCCCTAGACTAGTTAAGCCCAGTTCCTGCAACCATTCTTTGTATGTTTTAGTCTCCAGTCCCCTCACCATCCTGGTTGCTCTTCTCTGTACTTTTTCTAACATCTTTTTTATAGTGTGGTGACCAAAACTGGATGCAGTACTCTAGGTGTGGTCTTACTAAGGTTTTATAGGGTGGTATTAGTACCTCACTTAATTTCGATTGTATGCAACTTAGCTTTTTTGGTTGCTGCTGCACACTGCTGGCTCATATTTAGCTGATTGTCCACTAAGATTCCAAAATCCCTCTCACAGTTACTGCTATTAAGCCTGGTTTCATCCAGGCTATATGTATCCTTTTGGTTGTCTTGCCTAAGTGTAAGACTTTACTTTTCTCTACACTGATTTTCATTTTGCTAGTTAGAAAAATATCCCCAACCTCATTCAGACACAAATTTATTAGCTTTGTTTGGCTAGTCTGGCTATGTGATCATGGCCTATAGTTTGATTCTTTCAGGTGGCTCCTATTTCCCATTAAGCTGACACTTCTGAAGATCAGTAGATTAGACAACTGAAAATAGGTTGGGCCGCTTTGCTAAGGCAACTGAAACCACCTCATAAAATCAGGTCCTATTTTGTAACTGCTATGACCTGCTAAATCATGAAGCTTCAGAGTGCTCTGCAGGCATTCAGCCAGAAAATGAGATTGTTAAAATTGAGGTAGGCTAACACGTCTCTTCCTATATGCCTGGTTTCTCCTGCTGATCTTCCCATAGTGATGCTGGAAGTTAAAACCCAGCCCTCTCCTAGAACAAAATGAAATATTTTTGGAGATATTAAAAAGCAGACTATTTCCCCTAAAAGAGAAGTAGAAACGCAGAGAGGCAACCCCTCTCCCACCTTTGTTAATGGGCCATTAAGGCCTGGGCCAGTCTACTCTACATAACAAAGACCTACCTCCTTCAGGCAGAGCCATTTCATTGCCCTTCATTGCACCACCCACCAAGTCTCAACCTAACTTAGCACACGGACATGCGGGTCATGAAGCAACAGTGAGAACTGGACACAGAACCACTGATTGGGTCAAAATTGGGAAAGGAGTCTAGCAAGGCTGCATATTGTCACCCTGCCTATTTTAACTTATATGCAGAGCACATCATGAGAAAGGCAGGGCTAGTTGAATAAAAAGTTGGAATTAAGATTGCCTGGAGAAATATCAACAACCTCAGATATGCAGATGATATCACTCTAGTGGCAGAAAGTGAAGAGGAACTAAACAGCCTCTTGGTGAAGAAGGAAAGTGCAAAAATTGGCTTGAATTTCAACATCAAGAAAACTAAGGTCATGGCATCCGGCCCTCTCAATTCCTGGCAAATAGATGGAGAAGTAAATGGAAGGAGTGACAGATTTTATTTTCCTGGGCTCCAAGATCACCACAGATGAGGATTGCAGCCAAGAAATTAAAAGACGCTTGCTTCTGGGGAGGAAAGCTGTAGCAAATCTAGACACCTACTCAAAAGCAGAGACATCACCCTGCCAACAAAAGTGTGTATAGTCAAGACTATGGTTTTCCCAATTGCAATGGATGGCTGTGAAAGTTGGACCTTAAGGAAGACTGAACACCATAGAATGGAGGCCTTTGAATTATCCCTTGGACTGCAAGGCAATCAAACTGGAGGAGATCAACCCTGACTGCTCTTTAGAAGGCCAGATCCTGAAGATAAAACTCCAATACTTTGGCCATCTCATGAGAAGGAAGGACTCACTGGAGAAGAGCCTAATGCTGGGAACGATGGAGGTCAAAAGAAGAAGGGGATGTCAGAGAATGAGGTGGCTGGATGGAGTCATTGAAGCAGTAGTGTGAGCCTAAATGGACTCCAGAAGATGGTAGAGGACAAGAAGGTCTGGAGGAACCTTGTCCATGGGGTCATTATGGGTCGGACATGACTTCACAACTAACAACAACAAGCACACAACCTACAAAGCTAGCTATGACCTCTGACAGCAACCAATCATGATACTCTTCCTATGCTCCAGGAAGTTCAAAGCCCAGAGAGAGCATAAAACCCAGGGACTCTCAGTATCTGTTAAGTATTTAGCAGAGTATCCTTCGTATCAAGGAGTAATACAGCAGATGGAAGTAGTGTTCAGATTGTAGCAGTGAGTATAGAACCACACAAGCACAGCAGTTGAAGTACAAAGTCTTTATATACAGTGGTATAAGCACAGTCCAAGTTTCAGTCCAATATCATACACAGTTTATCCATCAGAATAGCTTACTAACCATTCTTGTTCAGTAGATATAACAGCAATACATCATCTTCAATACATCCATGCATCAATGGAGAAATATAGTTACAGTGTTGAAGATACTTGCCAAGTAGCCGAGTAGCATAGTAGAAGCCTAGCAAACCAGTAGCAGCATTCCTGTAGCACTCATAAAGACACTTAAACAGACACTAGCCACGTGCTCTCTGGCTTCTTACTATAAAGCACACGTGCTTCCTGTAGCCAATCAGGATCTTGGCTACAAGATAGTGCTGAGTCATTCTGACTTGCAGCCATATATGGTAAACCAATATAGTGAAGTTTCTTAAAGAAACCTAACAGTATCTCCTCCATTTTTCACTCAGGAGCTCCAAGGCATGTGGTCCTGTCCACCATTCAACCATCTTTCCAATCAGTCTCCATGTTTTCAGTGTCTTTTCACGACTTGGAACTGAACCCAGATGGGCGTTTCTTCCAACAGCAAGAACTAAAGTCCACAGGAGATCTGAAATATTCTCAGTAGAAGATCTTATTTTCCTGTACTTTAGGAGCATCTGCTGAAGCTGTATCTCATCCCCATTCAGGTGAGATTGCAAGTATTTTGAATGAAACATGCTGACAAGATTTCACTCCAACGTCCTCCCTTCGTGTATGCAGTTAAGTAAATATCTGTTTAGTTTTCACTACTTGGATGTTTTAACTTGACTTCTAAAAATTCTTTAAAAACATTTTCTTTTTTTTCAAAATGATATTAAAAATATGGTTTGATTCAATTCAGAAACAAAATCAACCTCAGGAAGAAAAAAGGAATAAAGTAAGAAATCATAAACTTCCTATCTTCTCTGTTTAAGTATAATATTCAGGAAATTGTCTAATGGAGATTATCAAGTCATCCAGATCATCGTTGTTCCAAAGGTGCTTTTTTCAAGAGGCAACTGGATTTTCTGGTTTTTCTTTGAAGATGTTTCGCTTCTCATTCAAGAAGCTTCTTCATCTCTGACTGGATGAATTAAGATAATAATTGGGAAGGCTGTTCCTGGTTACACAAAGTAACCAGGAATCAAATTAAACTCAAAGGAAAATGGGAATATTAACCTATGGCCATTTCACTTTCCTAAACTATTGTAATCTGTTCAGTGCCACGAATAAAAAATGCAATACAGCGATGTAAGAAGAAAATGTATTGGTTCACAAACTCCAGGTCAGAACAAAGAGGGTTATTTGATTAGATAATATTAGATTAGTACTAAAAGGGCTGCAAAATGTAACTTTGCAGTAAAATGAACAATTATCCAGCTGTATGTAACTTCCCAAACCTTTCAAAGTATAACTGTAGCCTACTGAAGAAGGAGTAAGTAGGTTTTAAAGGCTGCAGAAGAGAAAAACTAGAGAGAATTTGATTCATATTGATTCATATAGTTCATTCTCCCTAGAAGATGATAAATACATAGATAGATATGATAGAGATAGACAGACAAGCAGATAGATTCTAAGGAGAAAGCTGTATCTATCATCAGAGAGAGAGAGAGAAAGAGAGAGAGAGAGAGATGAATCAAATTAAAATTGATTTATCTCTCTCCAGATGGACCATCACAAATATAATTCCACAATTAATCCTTTTATATAATACATGAAATATAATAAGCATTATAATAATAACATACATATACTGTAACTGAAGTCTTTAGAAGTTACCTAGTAATCAGGTAGCACATGCCTATGGAAAATTGATATTCCTGTTTTTATTTTACCACAATTCCTCCTAAAATATAGAAAATCTCATAACAATGACACTGTATTTGCCTTCAATTCACTGCAATTGAAAAAATAATAATTTGTTTTCTGTCATAGTCATTGCAAATAAAACATTATATAGGTCTGTTGTTATAGAAATGGCTAGTATATATTATTATATAAAAGTAAAAAGTTGAGGCTTCATGTTATTACTTTATTCTACTGCAACAAAAGGAGTTGGAAGTCACTTTTTTCCCTTTTCCTCCTCTAAGCTACATTTTTCTCTTGTCTCCTTTCCCTCCCTTATTTCCATTTTTCTTTGTATTTCTGTATCTTATATTTTCATAAACTGATAAAATTTTGAAACAGAAATAAAGCATTCAATTGGAATTCAAAATATTAAGTGGAGGAGCCCCTTCTTTAGAAAAGTTTAAATCAAAATTCTTTATTTGTGGTTGAACATTATTTTTTTTAAAAAAGATTTAAAATCACAAAGAGAAAACAATGTTAAATTAAGTAATGTGTGAAATAATTCAGTGCTGAGAAAACTGAAAGGAGGGGGAAATGTCCTTTTTCTGAAAACAGCTGTTTTGAAGCCAATGGGACCAATTACTTTCTTCATTTGTAAAGACTGAACAAGAAGTATTGGATTTAAACATGCGAAGGGATATGTGATTTTGTATCATAATTATTTTAGGAAGACTCAGAATGATCATATTTAAACAATCAAAGAAGCTGCTGAAAGACAAGACAAGGCTGCTTTTCACAGCCTTTGAAATCTATTTTCATCAATACATTAGATATCCATTGGTTGACTAAAGAAAGATGCCATCTTGACTCCATTTTTAAAAAATTAATTTATATCACAACTTTATTATTTTGACAAATAACCTAAGGCAACAAACACTGCAAAACAGATAACAGATAACAGGTAATCAGAGTTGGAAGGGACCTCTTGATTCTTCCTCTTCAAATTATCAGGAATTCTCAAAAACAAAATGAATGAATTAAAAAAAAACAGATTAACAGGATTGGAAGGGAACTTGTAGGTCATCTAGTCCAACCCCCCACTCAAACAGGAGACCCTACACCATTTTTGACAAATGGCAGTCCAATCTCTTCTTGAAAGTCTCAAGTGATGATGCTCCCACAACTTCTGAGGGCAAGCTGTTCCATTGGTTGATTGTTCTCACTGTCAGAATGTTTATCCTTATTTCCAGGTTAAATCTCCTGCATATATCCTACACAACTTCCTCCTCCTCTTTCCCCCAACAATATAAATAAAGAGCAACTAAGATGATTAGGGGACTGGAGGCTACAACATATAAAGAATGGTTGCTGGAACTGGGTATGTCTAGTTTGATGAAAAGAAGGGCTAGGGGAGACATGATAGCAGTGTTGCAATATCTCAGGGGCTGCCACAAAGAAGAGGGAGTCAAGCTATTTTCCAAAGCACCTGGAAGTAGAGCAAGAAGCAATGGGTGGAAACTCAACAAGGAGAGAAGCAACCTAGAATTAAGGAGAAATTTCCTGACAGAACAATTAATCAGTGGAACGACTTGCCTCCAGAAGTTGGAAATCCTCCAACACTGGAAGCTTTTAAAAAGAGATTGGACAACCATTTGTCTGAAATGCTATAGGGTTTCCTACTTGAGCAGGGGGTTGGACTAGAAGACCTCCAAGGTCCCTTCCAATTCTGTTATTCTATTCTAATATCAACTCAGTGAGAGAGAGGAGAACTGATCCAAAGTCACCCAACTGGCTTTCATAACTAAGATGGGACTTGAACTCATGGTCCTTTGCTTTCAAGCCCAGTTCCTTAATCATCGGACCAAATGGACTGTCAGAATGAAAACATCCTGGAATTCCAAGCTTAAACATACTTTAGTGGGCTCATGGCTATGAACTCTGTGATAAAATCTGGGCGCATCCTTGCTGCTTTGACAGGATGAAGCAAGGAAGCAACTAGTGTAAATTGTCAGATCACCTAAGCATGAATGTCGTCTGTCCTTTAGTTTAAACTACAGAGGGCTCTCAGTCTAATTAGCCTCAGTTTCAAATGTATTAGAAACCAGATCTTCATACACAAAAAGACTTAGGCATCAAAGTGATTTCGATGTGCCTTTTTTATTGTACACATGCACAGATGGAAAAATGCTATTTCCTCATAGATAACACATTCTTTTTAAAGATTAGGATTTAGGTCATTGGCACAATATATCTGTAATACTACTTGTATTTCCCTGCTTCCTTGATTGGGAGGAAAGGGCATATATAGACACCCCTGTTCTGTAAGCCTAAGTCTTTGGAAATCAATTGTTAAAGGATTTCTTCTAATTAATTAATTCTTCTAATGAATTAGCTAGAAATCTGATCAAAAGTTCTGGTCAAGTCCATCCTACTTTTTAAAGAGTGCTGCTAATTTTCTTACTCTTCTGTAGCTCCAGAATCCTCAATGTTATTTTTTCATCTGCACCGTTATAAATGGAATTCAAAAGAGGCTATGAATTTTGCAGCTGGCTCTTGCTCTGTATAATGAGGTGAGTTGGCACCTCACACCTGATCTCTTCTGAATTAAATTTTGTACCTTGAAGCTATTATTAACTATATATATATATATATGTGTGTGTGTGTATATATATATATATATATATATATATATATATATATATATATATATATATATATATACACACACATTCATTTTGCCTCTGTCATCAAGTCCACCAGCTGAGCGTGTAAGCAAAGGTTTCATTTCTTCCGCAATTTCATGCAAATCACAATGCTTTTCATTTACTATCTCTTCCACTCTGTTTATTATTTCATTTTATTTCACTTTATATTTTATAATTTAATGTTATCTTTATTTTATTAATTTAATTTAATTTATGAGCCACAGTGGTGCAGTGGTTAGAGCCCAGTACTGCAGGCTATTTCTGCTGACTGACTGCTGCCCAGAAGTTTGGCAGTTCGAATCTCACCAGGCTCAAGGTTGACTCAACCTTCCATCCTTTCGAGGTGGTTAAAATGAGGACCCGGATTGTTGGGGGCAAGAGGCTGACTCTATAAACTACTTAGAGAGGACTATAAAGCACTGTAATTGCTATTGACTATAAAGCACTGATATTGCTATTGTATTGTATTATATTATTATTGCATTGTATTATATTATATTGTATTATTATTTTCCAATAGTGCACCAAACTCCACTCTATAGTACCACTCATTCACTCATCTGCATGTTGTCCATCATTTACCAGGGACCTAAGATTTAGGCAATTTAGCTTGTCACTACCCTTCACAACTTCAGGGAAACCTAATATATTAAGCTAAACTGAGAGCCAGTGAAATTTACTTCTGAATTGTTTATTTTCACAACAGGTTGAACTGTAGTATAATACTTTTCTGCTAGACGACATTGTGGTATGCAGCCAAAGGATACATTGCACATTCTAATTCTCCCCCAGCTATGAATAGACAGCATTTTATTTATACATATTTATACACACACACACACACACATACAGAGAGAGAGAGAGAGAAACAGACATCTTGTGATCTCTGGAACTAAAATAATATTTATTATACTTACTAAGCTTTCGTCAGCCTCTGCTGACAACGTCAGAGTATTAAACTATCATTACAGAGATCCATGACTTTATATATCTTTAATCAATCTAGCTCTTACACATGTAATAGGCGCTTCCAACTGCCTATATGGTGTTTATTTAAATAGAAAAATCTTAACATGGATGAAGACTTGTGATAATTACATTAACTCTTCCAAATACCCTCATTTTGTATAAAACAGCTTTAAGGGTCAATGTTGGAAAATCGTATCTGTGGCTGTGAGAAAAAGACTAAAACAATTTTGACAAAGTTGGTGGCTATCGCTCATATATTATATGCTGTCAAATTATATGGCTTGATTATGCATTAAATGACAAAATAATTCATATTCCATTTACCTGGGTATAATTTTTCATGGTGTGCAACACTTGACCTTTCTTTTTTCCTAAACGGAAACCAAAACAAAACAAGTAATTTTTTTTAGCAACCTTAAAATTCATATTTGATCCTTTCAGGACAGGAATGGATCAATCCTTCGGACAGATAAGCCATTTCATTGTGCTTCTGTCTTAGCTAACTGAATTTCAGTTTCTTGACCTTCATCCCTTCTACTATTCCATGGTCCAATTTTTAACTCTGGATGGCGGGGAATCAGCTGAAGAAGTCAGAGCTGAAGAAGCTTCTTGGATGAGAAGTGAACGTCTTCAAAGAAAAGTCCAGTTGCCTCTTGAAAAAGCACCTTTGGGACAGCCATGACCTGGAGGACTGAGAATCGCCACAGATAAAAAGATGGATTTGGTCTTGATATTTCCATGAGAGACTTAACATAGTTTGCAATTGGTAGTATTTCTGTTTTACGGTGCCATCCATCTCCAGAAAGAATCCCTACTGATTTAATGGGACACACTCTCAAATAAATGTAAGCAGCACAGCAGTCTATACCTATTCTATATGAAATGGTATGATATGAGTATAACTGTGTGGGATTTTCTTAATACTTGATGCTTAATACTAGAGCTTGAGAACTTCAAATGAAAGAGGTTAAACCAATAGCTCTTTACACAGTTTAAAACACTTTTATGGAATCAACTGCCTTAAGATGTAGTGATACCTATCAACTTGGCAGGTTTCAAAAGGAAATAGAAAGATTTTGAGGATGGATATATGGTTACCAATAGCTACGTCATGATGCCTATATGGAACTGCCAGGATCAGGAGTAGCATGCCACCAAATATTGTATGTATCTATGGATACCTAGGGATTTTATCAACTGTGTGTGCTGATGGGACACAATAGAGAGTATCATGCTTCTATATAATTTTTTTCGCCACTCTAACAAATGATATACACTTGAATGGGGATTTCATGGCTGGTCCATATAGTTTGATTGGCAATAATACAGATGTGACGTGCTACTGCCTTTTCTCACTGCTGTTTGCTGTCTTCCCTTCAGCTAAACTGGCATTTGTTGATGACTCAACCAAGCAAAGATGATCCTGTTAAGATCAGCTAAAAAGTATTATGGTTATCATTTTTTTTCTTCAGTTCATTGTTAGACCCCCAAAGAAGGAATGAAGGCTAACAATCTAAGAGCTTTATTCTTCCACATTAGAGTAATTCATATGTAAAGAATTTATCACTGAGGGCTCTGAACAAGTCTACTTCTTTCTTTTAATATAAATAATTCCTTTTCAATGAACACTATATTCATTGGGTTTGAACACAATTCAAATTGATTTTGCAGTGTAGTTTGATTCAAATTGATTTTGCAGTGTAGTTTGATTCAAATGTGCTACCCTCCCCATCAGTAGGGGAAAAATGTGAAAACTAAAGGAATTAAAATGCCATATGGAAATCATATCAACAGTCTGGATGAAGATGAGAATAGAATAGAATAGAATAGAATAGAATAGAATAGAATAGAATAGAATAGAATAGAATAGAATAGAATAGAATAGAATAGCTTTATTGGCCAAGTGTGATTGGACACACAAGGAATTTGTCTTGGTATAAATACTCTCAGTATACATACAGAAAAGGTACATTTGTTAAGGATCAAGAATCATAATGATAGTCATAGGGTACAATCAACAATCAAATTATACTAGGAAACAGTCAATATAAATCATAAGAATACAAGGGACAAAGTTACAGTCCTACAGTCACAACTGGGAGGGGATGGGTGATAAGGAGGGATGAGAAAATTAACAATAATAGTAGTGTACACTTTGTAAATAGTTGAACAGTGTTGAGGGAATTATTTGTTTAGCAGAGTGATGGCTTTCAGGAAAAAAATGTCCTTGTGTCTAGTTATTCTGGTGTGCAATGTCCTATAGCATCGTCTTGAGGGAAGGAGTTGAAACAGTTTATGTCCGGGATGTGAGGGGTCTGTAAATATTTTCACAGCCCTGTTTTTGACTCGTGCTATATTCAGGTCCTCAATGGAAGTCAGGTGGGTAGTAATTGTTTTTTTTTTGTAGTCCTAATTATCCTCTGAAGTCTGTGTCTGTCCTGTTGGGTTGCAGAACCAAACCAGACAGTTATAGAGGTGCAGATGACAGACTCCATCATTCCTCTGTAGAACTGGACCAGCAGCTCCTTGGGCAGTTTGAGTTTTCTGAGTTGGCGTAGAAAGAACATTCTTTGTTGTGCTTTTTTGATGACGAAAATGCTTTTTGGATGACAAAAATGCTTTTTGGATGACAAAAATGCTTTTTTGATGATGATCACTACAAATGTCTGGATGTCCCTCAAACTAACATCGAACACATCCAAACAAGCAAAAATAGAGCTTGACAATTGTCTAGGCCTCAGCCCAATAAGAGCTTCTTTCCGTGCATGTTAAAATGAAAGTACAATAAAGATTCAGAAGCTGAAAACATCAACCCCTGTATTTCCCCCTTTTTTTTGTTTCCTTCAAAGTCATTGTGGATTCGTGTTTATTCAATAATGTTTTACCTAGTAGAATTATCTTGTAACAATAAGTATGAATAGGAACATCAATATTGCTTTATGCTAAATAATCCTTCATATTAGGCAATCTTATTTCTCTCCCAAAACAATAAGATAGTGTTATTCTAGTTTGACTTGCCCAGTATCTTCAATCAACCAAGTAGAGAAGATCTAATTACAGTGTTTTGTTTTGGGAGTTAAACCAGTTAATTAAAGATGAGCATCCCTTCTCTGGGTCCACAGTAATTTTCTTTCCCTGATGATGAAGGTTAGATTAACTGTAGAGGCACATATTCTGTTCTCACTCATTTCCCTGTTCAAAAGAGATTCTCCTTCCCTCCCTCCTTCTCTCCTTCCTTCCTTCCTTCCTTCCTTCCTTCCTTCCTTCCTTCCTTCCTTCCTTCCTTCCTTCCTTCCTTCCTTTATCCCTAAGTGGGGCAACAATACTAGCTTATATTCTTTACTTGTTCTGATAGTAGATGCACCCAGTGTTGGGATTCAAATAATTTAACAACCTGTTTGCCCAGGATCCCTTTGGCTGTCATGGGAGGCATGGCCCATCCCCATCTTCCAGATCTGCCACGCATGTAGGACAAGCCTTCCGTGATGGCCAAACCAGTCATTAAATTACATCCCCTGCTATCAAAGTGGATCGTGGATGCTGTGCTGCAATGGAAAAAAGTCATTTTCGGAGCAGCTGGCATGAGGGAAGGAGGGACAGGGAGAAGAAAGCGGGAAAGCGGCCTCCTCCTTTTCTCGCGCCAGCTGCTCTATTGTCAATTTCTCCTTTGCAACGCAGTGCCCAGGATCCACTTTGATAGTGGGGGAGGTAATTTAACAACCAGTTCACCCAAACCAGTGTGAACCATCTGAATCCCACCACAGGGTACACCAAACTGCTGAGGGAAAAGAGGAGTTGCCCAGATCGTACAATAATTGCAGGTAAAACAGACTCAATGTTAGCATGAGAAAAGCCAAGGTGCCATGCACTTTGCTGAACATACCTTCAAATGTTATGGGATGAACCGTAGTTCTCCCTTGCCCAAATCATACAACTATAAATAAATGAATTATCTATTCAGTAGGGACTGTGCATCACTTAGCATTTGAAGACAAAATAGTGCACAAAACAACCAGTTCTCCTGGTCTTAGGTTGCTGCAGGATCACAGGAAAGGGCATTTGATTTAATATTTGCAAACAGGTGCTCCATTGGCAGATTCATTGGCCGACTGGACTACTGTAATGCTCTCTACATGAGGCTCCCGAATGGGAGCATCCAGAGGCTTCAACTGGTACAGAATGTGGCTGCGCGGGTGGTTATGGGGGCATCAAGGTTCTCTCATGTGACGCCCCTCCTGCGCGAGCTGCATTGGTTGCCTGTGGTCTCTCGGGTGCGCTTTAAGATTTTAGTGTTAACTTTTAAAGCGCTCCATGGCATCGGACCAGGATATTTACAAGACCGCATTCTGCCATTTTCCTCTCACCATCCGGTGTGCTCCCACAGGGAGGGTCTCTTGCGGGTCCCGTCAGCATCTATGTGCCGGCTGGTGACCCTGAGGAATAGGGCCTTCTCTGTGGGGGCGTCTGCCGTCTGGAATGGGTTGCCTCCGGAGTTACATACAGCCACAGACCTGGGGACCTTCAGGAGTGCCTTGAAAACCTGGCTCTTTGACCAGGCCGGCTTGGGCTGATTTTAGATTTGGGTATTTTAATTTTTATATCAAATTTTAGGGTTTAAGGGAGGGGTTTTAATTGTTTTCAGCCAGGGCCTTTAATTTAATTTAGTTTTAACTTTTATATATTTAATGTTTTAATTGTATGGCTGTGCACTGGTATATAAATAAATATTATTATTATTATTCAGATGATCCACAACATGATTCAACAATGGATCTAAAGTGCTGCATAGGTTTAGTGTACAGATCTTCTTTCCATGCTAAGGTCTAAGGATGCTAAGAATCCTAAGATTCTTTCTTCTGTCTAAGAGAATGCCTGTGCCCATTCCAGGGCTTCAAACTTTCACCTGAAAGGGGAATAACCAGGAACAGGAAAGCTAATTAGCTCTGAAAGTCATGTTGTACTATCCTCAAGACTAACCTCAGTAGAAAATTAGATGGTTCTGCCATTGCATTACTTCTAAGACACAGTAGTTGTCTCCCTCATGGCTTCTGGCCAACTTCCAGTTATCAAGTCTTCCTAATGCTTTACCTCCTATTGCTGTCGAAATGATTTGGTGCCACAGGGCAGCTGTATTAGAGTTCTAGCTAATTCTTTTCACTCCTAACAAGCAGGGCCATCTAGTGAGATGAAGTCAAGGTTTGGATGTGTGGAAATTGGAGCTAGCCTCAACATGCTCTCCTCCCAGAGAAGCAATTTCATTAATCCGAAATTATGTGGTATGAAGTGTGATTTTCTACATACATCTTAAAAACATAGATTCCACAAATCCTTGAGATATATCTATCTGTAACTATTTACAGATGTCACTCTGAGAACTTGCTAATAGAGAATCTGATAGAACAACAAGATGGCCATGTACCACACTGGCACAGCCAGAAAATACATTTGTGGGAATATGCATGCCAAGGAAGGGAGTGAGTCAAAAGATTACAGTTGTGATCAGAGTTACTTTTACCCTTTTCCCAATTTGTGACTCTAGTAGAATAGAACAGAACAGAACAGAATAGAATTCTTTATTGGCCAAGTATGATTGGACACACAAGCAATTTATCTTGGTGCAAATGTTCTCAGTGTACATAAAAGAAAAGATACATTCGTCAAGAAGCAAAAGGTACAACACTTAATAATAGTCATAAGGTACAATAAGCAATCAAATCATACTAGGAAACAGTCAATAAAAAATGTTAGGATACAAGCGATACAGTTACAGTCATACAGTCATAAATGGGAGGAGATGGATGAAAAAAAGGATGGGAGGATTAATAGTAATAGTAATGCAGACTTAGTAAATAGTTTGATAGTGTTGAGGGAATTATTTATTTAGCAGAGTGATGGTGTTCAGGGAAAAGCTGTCCTTGTGTCTAGTTGTTCTGGTGTGGTATAGCATTGTTTTGAGGGTAGGAGTTGAAACAGTTTATGTCCAGGATGTGAGGGATCTGTAAATATTTTCACAGCCCTCTTTTAGTCCTCTTTCACATTAGAGAGAATATCTTGTCTATTAGTGTGACCTGGTGTGCACATATGTGCACATTTCCTTCTCCTATTCATCATCAGAGCATCATAGAATAAGAATCATTAGCATAGCCCTTAAATAAATCCCACATCACAAGGGAGGTGATGCTAATCAATGCTTCTCTGAATAATGCATATCTCTAAACATGTGGCCAATTTATTAGCTCAGGTAGATGTATGTACCTTAGAGGAGGTAAAGGTTTCCCTGTCAGTCATGTTCAACCTCAGGGCATGATGCTCATCTCCATTCTTTGGCCAAGGGAGCCAGCATTGTCCAAAGTGCCTTTCCATGGTCATGTAGTCAACATGGCTATACACCAAAGGCACACAAAACTCTGTTTTCTTCCCAGTGAAGTGGTATCTATTAACCTACTCACATTTGCATGCTTTTGAACTGCTAGATGGTCAGGAGCTGGGACCCATTATGTGGAACTCAGGTCTCAAACCCAAACTGTCAGTTGAACAAACTTAATATCAGGAGTGAAACATTGGCAGCTAGGCACCTCTTTGTTTTCAACTTGTCATTAGAGTAAGAGTGCGGGGGGAGGTGCTGTTTATGAAAAGCTTAGTTGGAGAAACAAAACTTCTACAGTTCCACTAAAGGTTCTGTGAGACTCTGGAAACTTTTCAAGGACATCTTAACACGTGTGAAGAAGAAGGCAGATGGTTCCCATAACAAAGAGAACTTGTTTATAAGGTCTACATGGATACCTGGAGATTTGGCTGGGAAAATCATTGTTTCATACTGTGAACTGATGCCTGAGAATTTCAGAGTTAGTTTTACCTTTCCATTAACATGCAATATATTCAATAAACAGTAAACTTTTCAGAAATGAAAGGATCCTGGACTTTTATTTGGATACTCAAGTTGAATGTTGAAACTCAGCATCTTTAGCGGCTAAACCATTATGCCACCTCCCAACCCTTAGAGGAGGAAGAAGGCTTGCAATAAACATACTTAGGCATTACAGATTATCTGCAAGGCACTTATAATAGATTAATGTCCTTCGTTTCCTGTCCAGTCAGTGGGAATCCCAGATGCAGAAGCACATCATTTTATATTGCAAGCCAAAGTTTCAGTACGTTCAATCTGAAAAATGATCCTCAGTCTAGAATACGAGCATTCCACCAGGATCCTGAATTTGGATATGGGTAATTATAGATAGAGAAGGCCATCTGCTTTACATACCGCTCTGCTATTATTTTTAAAAACATAGAAACCAAAGACGGAAACATTGAGATATAGCATTGACTGTTTTATTTTGGGGAAGGATAATTAACCACAATATTTGCAAATCCTGTTGAATACCCATCACATTTTATTGACGTAGCTTAAGCAAATAGCCAAGCTGTGTGATTCTTGCATCAGAGGCACAGTCTAAGAAGAATTAATAGATCCTCTTCTCTTTGATTTGACCTTTCAAAGTTTCTTGGGAAATCAAAGAAGCATCAATTTCGAATCTTTCCAAAACTTTGCCCTTTCTACACAAAACAAAATAATTTCCCAGCTAACATGCAAAGACCATCGTTCTTTATTTTAAGGCTCTTAAGGATTGGTTGGTAAATTAGTGGCTATAGGTGTCCCCGTTCCTTCACATCTGGTTGGCTTACTGTGAATTAAGAACCTTAATAAAACAAAGATCAGGGGGAAAAAAATACTTGTGCGAACTTCTGATAAACAGTTCATTAAATATATTTTGGCTTCCCTCAAAATCCTCTAGATAGTTTATAAGTGGGGAACACAGGAAAGTAAGAAAAGTAACAAGCTGTTTTTTTTTTTCAGTATTAGCCTGTAGCCATTTTTAAGATCATATCGTTTCAGTGTTCTTTTCCAAAGAAAGCAATTCAAATGTTACACACAGCCGGGTTTCGGAAAATGGCGGCCGCGCGCCTCCGTTGGAGCTCCCTCCGGCCGCGGCGGCTTCGGGTGCGGCCCCCCCTACCCCTCGGATCCCCCCGCCGGTGGCAGAGGCGGGGGAGGACCGGGGGAGCCCGGCGGGATCCTTCAGAAGCCGGCTGGGGGTGCGCTGGAGCCGCGGGACTGGCTGGGGGAGCGGCGCGGAGGGCGGCGCGGATGCGGCCTCGGCGGATGCGGCCTCGGCGGATGCGACGCCGAGTTGATCCTGGAGGCCTCGGAGACCTTGCCCGGCGGCCGGTGGGGCTGGACGAGGCCCCCGGTGATGGTGATCGCGTCGGGGGCTGCGGGCGCTTCGGCGGCGTCGGCGGAGGTCGCGGCGATGGTCGCGACAACGATGGCGGCCTTGGCGGCGGCTGCGGCAGCGGTGGCGGCCTCGGTGGCCGCGGCGGAGGTGGAGGCGGCCCCGGTGGTCGCGGCGGCGGCGGTGGTCGCGGCGGTGGCGGCCTCGGCGGTGGTCGCGGCGGCGGCGACCTGGATGGCAATGGCGGCGGCGGAGGCCTCGATTGCGGCGGCGTCCTCCGGAGTCATTATGGCAACATGGACGCCAGTGGACCCAGCGGTCTCCGGGATGGGGAGATCACCGCGGTGTGGCCCCGGCGGCCCCCTGGGGGGAGCAATGGCCCTGGATTTTCTGGGGCGGTGCGGACCTGGGGGAGCCGCCTGGGGGGCCCTGGACTGGCCTCTGCGGCATTGTTGAGATCGCAGAGGCCCTGGAACAGCTACCGCGGAAACCCCGGAGTTCCGAGGGGTTATGAAGAGGTCTTGGTACCCCCAGCGAGGCATGACGGTGTGGCAGGCTCGGCGGCCTCGCTCGGGCCGCGGCGATTTCGGGGGACCCCGACCAGTGCGGGAGTGGCCCCGCTGTGGACATGGCGGGCCTGGACTGGTTTCGGGGCCGCCCCTATGGCTGTGGGGACAATACGGAGACTGGGGGTTGGATGGTGTTGTGACCGTTCCCCTCCCCTCCTTGGGGCCCCCACCTGTGGCAGGGGTGGTGGGCCCGGGGAGGGGGGGAGTGACCTTGCCTATGACCCCTTTTCCCCCGGGGGCCCCACCAGTGGCAGGGGTGGGGCGGCCGGGGGGAGGGGGTTACCCCAGTCTGCCGGGACTTCTCCAACACAAAGACTTCGGACGCTGCGGGACCGTCGGGGCGGGGTGGCCGGGGCCACGGAGGTACTCCATGGCGGAGCTTTGGGCCTTGAGGGATGTCCCCCTCTCCCTTAAGTGGCCCTCTAAACTCTCAAAGACCTTCCGCTATGAGGGATCCTGGGATCCGGAGCGATGGTGGGGCCGTGGAAGCCGGAGGAATGGGAGGAAGCGCGGGAAACCCGGGATTGGTAATTTTTTAATGGGATTTTTTAATGGGTTGAAAGGTTCCAGGGTGGGCAAGGGAGACAGCCCACATGGAGTTGGGGGCAGCCGGGCCGGCCCACGCGCCTGGGGGGCCTCGGGGGTTTCCGTGTCGGGGTGGCAGACTGGGGGTGGGCTGCCGGGGGCAAATTTTATTAGCACGGTGACTGGGAGAGGCAGGTATGCTGGGGGTAGAGGGCCATATCCAGTAAGGGGATCGCGCTCCCGATGTTTGCAAGCGGTAGCGCGCTCCGACCCTCCATACCCATCCTGCAGCCCTGGTTGTCTGGATTCTCAGGCCCTGAATACCCGGCTGCTGTTGTGCAATGCCAGGTCCGTGGTTAACAAGGCTCCCCTGATCCATGATTTGGCTCAGGAGGAGGCCGCGGACCTGGTAGGTGTTACCGAAACCTGGTTGGGCCCAGAGGGCGGTGTTCCTCTGGTTGAGATGTGCCCACCAGGTTTCCTTGCATTTCACCAGCCTAGGGCTCAGGGAAGGGGTGGAGGGGTGGCGGTGCTTATAAAGGAGGCCCTTTATCCTAGGGAGGCCACTGTCCCTCAGACGGCTGGCTGTGAATCTCTATTTGTGAAGTGGGGGCAAGGGGTTCAGATGGGTCTTTTGATGGCGTACCTGGCTCCCTGCCACGTCTCATCGGCCCTGCCCGGACTCCTCGAGGTGATAGCCGGGCTGGCGGTTGAGACCCCTAGGCTTTTGGTCATGGGGGATTTCAACCTGCCATCATCCGGTGAAACCTCGGGGTTGGTTCGGGAGTTCTTGGCTTCCATGACGGCCATGGACCTGACCCAGTTAGTTTCTGCCCCCACTCACATTGGAGGACACATGCTGGACCTGATTTTTGTCTCTGGGCAGTGGTTGAATGACTGTATTTTTGGGGATTTAGTCATCACACCCCTGTCATGGACAGATCATTCCCTCCTCAGGTTGGACTTCCGTTCCGCCACCCCCCACCGCAGGGAGGCGGAGCCACTTAGATTGTTCCGCCCCAGGCGCCTGATGGACCCGGAACGGTTCCAGAGGGAGCTTGGGCCATTTCCTGAGTCTCTGGCTCACAGCTCGCCTGGTGACCTGGTGGCCACCTGGGATGGGTTGGCCGCCGGGGCTCTAGATCGAGTTGTGCCCCTGCGACCTCTGACCCGGCACAGATCCCGCTTGGCTCCGTGGTATACGGAGGAGCTGCGGGAGATGAAGTGCCGGAAAAGACGTCTAGAGGGCATTTGGAGGGCGAGTCGTTCTGAGTCTGACCGAACACAGGTGAGATCTCATATTAAGACTTACCTTGTGGCGATAGGGGCGGCGAAATCTTCGTATTTCTCCGCCCTTATTGCATCAGCAGAAAATCGGCCTGCCGCCCTGTTTAGAGTGACCCGCTCTCTACTTGAACCGAGAGCGCGGGATGACCTCTTGCAGGGTAGAGCAGAGGAGTTTTCCCGATTTCTGCATGATAAAATCGCTCAGATTCGGGAGGGGCTCGACTCCAATTGGGTGGTCCCGGGGGAGGTGTCCGGGGCAGGTCTTGAGAATGTTATCTGGGGGGAGTTCGATCCTGTGACCGCTGAGGGTGTGGACAGGTTGCTGGGGGGTCTGAATGCCACCACCTGTTTATTGGACCCGTGTCCTTCCTGGTTGGTTTCGGCCGCCAGGGAGACGACACGAGGCTGGCTCCAGGGGATTGTCAACGCTTCCTTGAGGGAGGGGGTGCTCCCTACCGCCCTGAAGGCGGCGGTGGTGCGCCCCCTCCTCAAGAAGCCTTCCCTGGACCCAGCTATTTTAAACAACTATCGTCCAGTCTCCAACCTTCCCTTCGTGGCGAAGGTTGTTGAGAGTGTGGTGGCACGTCAGCTCCCCCGGTACCTGGAGGAAGCAACTTACCTCGATCCGTTCCAATCGGGCTTCAGGCCTGGACATAGCACTGAGACGGCATTGGTCGCGTTGGTTGATGATCTCTGGAGGGCTCGTGACAGAGGGTTCTCCTCTGTCCTGGTCCTATTAGATCTCTCGGCGGCTTTTGATACTATCGACCATAGTATCTTATTGCGACGGTTGGAGGGGTTGGGGATTGGTGGAACCGTCCTTCGATGGTTCTCCTCCTTCCTCTCTGACCGTTCGCAATTCGTGTTGGCGGGGGGGGAGAGGTCCACCTCTAGGCCCCTGGTTTGTGGGGTGCCTCAGGGGTCGGTCCTTTCTCCCCTCCTGTTCAACATTTACATGAAGCCGCTGGGCGAGATCATCCGTGGTCTTGGAGTGAGGTGTCATCTGTATGCAGATGACACCCAGCTGTACATCTCCACTCCGGACCACCCCAACGATGCTGTGGGGGCTATGTCTAGGTGCCTGGAGGCCGTGCGGGACTGGATGGGCGGGAACAGGCTTCGGCTCAACCCATCCAAGACCGAGTGGCTGTGGTTTCCGGCGCCCCGATATAGCCAGTTGATACCTTCGCTGGCTATTGGGGGGGAAGTTCTGCCCCCCACAGAGAGGGCTCGCAACCTGGGAGTCCTCCTGGATGTACGGCTGTCGCTTGAACATCACATCGCGGCCGTCTCCAGGGGGGCATTTCATCAGATCCGTCGGATCTACCGGTTGCGGCCCTTCCTGGATCGGGACGCCTTGCGCACGGTCACTCAGGCCCTTGTCACCTCTCGCCTGGACTATTGTAACGCCCTCTACATGGGGCTCCCTGCGGGGAGCATCCGGAGACTCCAGTTGGTGCAAAATGCAGCCGCGAGGGTGATTATGGGGGCGTCGCGTAGCGCCCATGTGACGCCTCTCCTGCGCGAGCTGCATTGGTTGCCGATGGCTCTCCGGGTTCGCTTTAAGGTTCTAGTTTTGACCTTTAGGGCGACCCATGGCATGGGACCAGGTTACCTTCAGGACCGCATTCTGCCAACGCTCTCCAACAGGCCGGTGCGTTCCCACAGGGAGGGTCTGCTCCGGGTGCCGTCGGCCGCTATGTGTCGTCTGGCGGCGCCAAGGAGTAGGGCCTTCTCTGTGGGTGCCCCCGCCCTCTGGAATACTCTGCCACCGGAACTCCGTACCGGCACGGACCTGAGGGCCTTCAGGCGCGCGTTAAAGACCTGGCTCTTTGAGCAGGCCGGCCTGGGCTGAGATAATGATTTTAAATTTGATCTCCATTTTTAAATTTAAATTTGGGTTTTTAAGGGTGGGGGGAGGGTTTTCTAATTTTAGTCAGCAGCTGATTTAAATATTTAATTACTTTTTAACTTTTGTATTTTTGTGGGGTTTTTAGATGAGCTGTTCACCGCCCTGAGTCCCTTGGGAGAAGGGCGGTATATAAATGTAATTAATAAATAAATAAATAAATAAATTTAAGTCTCAATACAAGCTGAAGTAGCTCTTCCAATCACAATCAGTGACACAGACAGCATTCTTGATCAATGAATAGGCCTGTATAACACTTTCCTTTACGTAGTTAAAGAGCCTTTAGGACATATATAGGAGACAGAAATGGGGCTTTGGAGATTATGCTCAAACTGCAGAAAGCCACTGCAGATTTTCAACAAGACATGTCGCTGCTTTGAGATGTTCTTAGTAGGTGATAGACAAATTCTTATAGCTGCTTTTAAGAACCTTTGCACCTTTGTATCCAAATACTGCACAACCCTATTAGTAAAGTCACAGAAGCACTTTCCTTAATGGGAAAAGTGAAGTAAGTTGAGTGAAAAAGACCACTAAAGGAAGCAAGGGAGAGAGGAGGGAAGAGAAGGGATATCTTCGTTGTGTAAATAATACAGTCTAAAATAGGAATTGAAGATGGGGGTGGAATGATCTAAAGAGTATATAGAAGCAATATGTAAGAACAAAGATATTGTTACCATAAGCATTCTTGGAGGTCAAGGGATAAAATGCAACTTCACAAGTGTCTCACTCCATTGTAAACCGGTTCCTATCTTGGTTACATGTTTGTTAATTTTAATATTTAATGTTTTGTATTGTTATCTTTATCATGTTGTAAGCCAGCAGGATTTGCTTGATAAGTGAGAGGGTTGGCCCATAAATTTAATACAGCTCCAACATTGGTGGGATTCAAAATTTTTTACTACCGGTCTGTGGGCATGGCTTGGTGGGTGTGGCAGGAGAAGGATACTGTAAAATCTCCAGTCAGAGATGGTATTTGCCGGTTCTCCAAACTACTCAAAATTTCTGCTACCGGTTCTCCAGAATTGGTCAGAACCTGCTGAAGACCACCTCTGATCTCCAAACAATTAAAATAAATGTTAACTTACAGACTTTCATATGGATATAAAAGGCTATGATTGATTTTTGCTGGTTGGCTGTTTCTTTATTGATGCAGATAGGACTAGATGTCTGTGAAATTGGATATTTGGCCATAACTCATACTTAAAAAAACAAAACACAGAAACAACCAGGCATTTATTACTGTTTTCTTCTTCAAATGTCATCGTGATTATTTCTGAATCATAATATGACCCCAACATTACCACCATTAGCGACCTGGAAGCCTATGAGAAGCTTTCAGATGGATTTAACAGCTGCATAAGTTAAAGGTTAGATCACAGGGAAAAATCAGCAAAGGAGACTAAAATGACACATAAAATGCAAATAAACAATACAATGATCATAGAGGAACAACAATGGCAGTGAATGGCTGTAGGTCCTTATTTATTTATAAAGTCACCCCTTATTTAGTCCTGTTGACAATTTAACTTGGGGTTTCACTGCGCCATTGTGAAAAGAATAATGGGAAAGCCCATCAAGTCAAAAGCATGTTGAATCATGGCTGCAAAATTCCATTTGGTTTATCCAGTTGCCATGTATTTAGAGAGCCAGGAGTTCTACAAAGATGTTTGATTGCCAACTGTGGTTAACTGCCAATTCTTCAATGTAGCCTGGCTGCTGATTGTTGCCAATCATTTGGTTCACACTACTGTGTTATCCAGGGTGCACCACAAGGAGGTGAACTAGCATAGGGTCATAGGTGACAGTAAATTACGTGTGTGGGAATTGGCTTCATAAGTGTTAGTGCTGGACATGTTGCTCCTAATAAATCTTTGGATAAATCTTGGATTCTTCTGCAGCTTGGCTCATGGCTCATGATTTAATTAGGGCAATCGTCGGAACCCTGACACTTACACTGGCCCAATGTCTGATTTCTTTTCAATATAGACCAACCAGTCCTTTGATGGCTGGATGGACTGGACAATAAGATTTGAACCACCATAAGTCCATGTATTTGCCATATGCTAAATAAATAAATAAATACATTTGGGTCTGAAGGAGAGCTGGAGAGTGATAATCCTTCTTTAACTTCTTCTTAGAGACACACAAAAATGCTATTTATAATTTAGGAATGTAAAATATAATTAATGGATTCCAGTTCAGGTAGTCTTCAGGAGTGACCAGAAGAAATAAAATCAGGAATGAGTTCATAAAGAAAAAAAATTGACATAGAACCAATCCTAAAAGATAAAGGTAAAGGTTCCTTTCACACATATGTGCTGGTTGTTTCCAGCTCTAGGGGGCAATGTTCATCTCTGTTACAAAGCCAAAGAGCCAGCACTGTTGGGAGACAACTCCATGGTCATGTGGCCCGCATAACTAAATGCCAAAGGTGCACAGAACACTGTTACTTCCCACCAAAGGGGTCCCTATTTTTCTACTTGCATTTTTACATGCTTTCAGACTGCTAGGTTGGCAGAAGCTGGGACAAGTAACAGGAGCTCACTCGGTTGCACAGCACTAGGGATTTGAACTGCCAAACTGCCGACCTTTCTGATCAACAAGCTCAGCATCTTAGCCACTGAGCCACTGCATTGCTAACCATTCCTAAACTACATAGAAAAACAGCAACTGAACTGGTTATACAAAAAGTTATGAATTGTGCTGAAATGGATAAACTAATGTTGAGTTTAAAAGATAAGGAATCTTCAATATTTTATAAGGTATGGGAACAATGGTACAATTGGATAGATCGGAGACAGACTGAGGATAGATGATTATTAAATATAGAACATAGATAGAATAAGAATATAGTTATATATAAACTATCACTATCGCACAAATGATTGCTATATGATAATGCACCACAAACAGCTGTTATTGAATTATATACTTTTTAATGTTTTTTTTGTAATAAAATTCAATAAAGTTTTCTTAAAAAGAAAAACAGCAAATAAAGTAGTTTTTCATCTGGAGAGGTGTGTTGTGGGATTCCATGTTATACAAGGTATATACAAAAAGATACTCCACTTAATCCTCCAGGGAAAGATTGAAGGCAAATGAGTTCCAGGCAGAAGAAGAACATCATGGTTTCCAAATCTAAGGGACTGGTTTGGACAAAACTCAGCAGCACTTTTTCATGAGGCTATTGATAAAAAATAGGCTCTCCAACATGATCACCAATGTCCGATGATGGACATGGCAGAAGAAGGAGAAGAATACAGTCACTTCGCACAGTCACTTCCGCCCTCGTTATCTCCCGCTTGGATTATTGCAATGCTCTCTACATGGGGCTCCCCTTGAAGAGTCTCCGGAGGTTGCAGTTAGTCCAGAATGCAGCCGCGCGGGTGATCGTGGGCGCCCCTCGAGGCGCACACGTAACACCACTTCTCTGCAGGCTGCACTGGCTTCCTGTGGCCTTCCGGATCCGATTCAAGGTGGTACTGATGGTATTTAAAGTGCTCCATGGCTCGGGACCTGGGTACTTACGGGACCGCCTGCTGCCATCAACAACCTCCCGCCGCCCAGTACGCTCCCACAGGGTCGCCCTCCTTGGGGTACCGCCACCTGATCGTTGTCGACTGGCGGCCCCGAGGGTGCGTGCTTTCTCTGTGGGAGCGCCCTCCCTGTGGAATGATCTCCCCCCGGAGATACGAGCCATGACAGATATCCTCTCCTTCCGGCGCGCAGTTAAGACCCTACTTTTTAAACAGGCTGGCCTAGCCCAGTAAGGGTTTAAGGGGTTTTAGTAAATAGGGTTTTTTAAATTTTAACTTATTTTTAAAATTTTTGGGATGCAGCCATACTCATGTTTAATTCGGTTTTAAATTCTATTTAATTTTGTATCTCTGTATTTTATGTATTTATTAGGCTGTACACCGCCCCGAGTCTCTTTTCGGAGAGGGAGTGGTATAGAAATACGATTATAAATAAATAAATAAATAAAATACAAAAAGAGAACAAGGTCAAAGAACAAGAGACAGACCCAGAAGATGGAGAGGCAACATGAAAGCTGTACTAAACAGCATCAGTTAACAATGGCTGAGGCCACAAAAGTGAAAGAGCGAGAACTTTATATTTCCCTCAACACCCAAAGTGGTAAAAGAGGAAGGTCTTCCATTTCTGCTGAAAGGATGGTTGCTATCTACTTTTGGCAAGAGGCCAATGTGTAGATCAAGTCTTTGATTGGGACATGGTGGTTAACTGTCTCACTGATAACTCTCTTCAAGATGCTAGAATAACAGATTTGGAAGGGACCTTGGAGGTCTTCTAGTCCAACCCCCTGCTCAGGCAGGAAATCCTATACCAGTTCAGACAAATGGTTGCCCAATCCCTTTTTAAAAACTTCCAGTGTTGGAGCATTCACAATCTCTGGAAGCAAGTTGTTCCACTAGTTAATTGTTCTCACTGTCAGGAGGGTTCTCCATAATTCTAGGTTGCTTCTTTCCTTGTTTAATTTCCATCCATGGTTTCTTAGCCTGTCTTCAGGTGACTTGGAAAATAGGTTACCCCCTTTTCCTTGTGGCAACCTCTCAAATATTGAAAAACTCCTCTCAGGTAACCCTTAATCCTTCTTTTGATTAAACTAGTTCTTCATAAGTTTTAGCTCCCAATGTCTGAATTGTCCTGCCTTCTGGAGCTTTGGAGAATAGCTTAAACTCCTTCCTCTTTGTGGTAACCCTTGAGATATTGGAAGACTGTTATCATGTTACCCCTAGTCCTTCTTTTCATTAAACTGGATGTACCCAATTCCAGCAAGCATTCAATTTGTTGATGTTTAAAACTGATATGTTTTTTTTTTTTCCCTAAGAGGCAAATGGAACTTTCTTTGTTTTTCCTTGAAGACATTTCATTTCTCATCCAAGAATCTTCTTCAGAAAGAAACGTCTTCAAGGAAAAAACCAAGAAAATCCAGCTGCCTCTTGAAAAAGCATCTTTGGGACAACCATGACCAGGATGACTGAGAATCTCCACGAAGATTTAAAACTGACTGTATTTTTTTTTTTTTTTTAAGAATCATAACATTAGGAAAGAAAAAGTTTAGGGTCCATGAACTGGAATGAAAAGGTGATGTAGTTGTTTCTATAGCATTTCCTGTTTGTTTGTTTTTTCCCCCCATTAAAATACATTTTGATAGCCTGCCATTAAATAATCTAGCTTTCTGATTACTTTCTTTCACAACAGCTGGAGACCAAGGCAAATACTGTTGAAATAACAGTTTTAGGTCTTTCTTTTTCTGGTCTCCAAAGGTTATCAACATGAAAAATAGCCACAGTGTTTTGTTTTATTAGCTTTATTAAGCTATCACACGCTGGCTCTTTGTATGGAGAGAAAACCATTTCTTTATCTGTATTTGTTTTCCAGCACTAAGCTACATCAAATTTCTCTTCCTCTTCAACCCACAGAAGTGAAATGTCAACAAGATATTTTTTGTGAAAAAGAAAAAAAAAAAAGAAATTCAGATGAATTTAACTCTGCTAATGGTGGTTGAAATCAGAAGGGGCTATCCCAGAGAAACATTATCCAACACAATATACCTTTTCAAAGATTCATTACTTGCCCCAAAAAAGCACCTTGCAATATGCTTTTTTTTTGTCAAATTAATTCAAATCCAGTTTCAACACATTTATCGTATTATGAGATGCCAACGAAATATAATATTTGCATGTTGAGATGAACTGTCAGCTTTTGAATCATCTCAAGAGATTGGCTATTCTCAGCAATACACATAAACAAATCATTCTAATCAAGATATATTAACAAAGAGACATTTGGAGAGAAAATAGATATAAATATGAGTGCAGAATATATATATATATATATATATATATATATATATATATATATATATATGTGTAAGGTTTTTTTAAGCTGATAATACAAAGTATAATACAAAGTATATATATATATATATATATATATATATATATATATATATATATATATATATATATATATATATATATATATATATATATATATATATATATATATATATACTTTGTATTACAACACCCTGTTAAGCCCCAATTAAGGGAGAAAGCATACTGCTTTCTTTTCTGTCTTTCGGCTCATCACCAGAGACCATACCGACAGAAAGCTATTTGTTTCGTTGCCTTTTGTTTACATGTGTGTAAGGTTTTTAAGCTGATAATTTTAAATAATAAATAAGGGAGACTAGTATAGATCTATTTCGAGCTAGTTAGCTGTCTTCAGCTAGCCATATTGGGGCTTAACAGGGTGTTGTAATACAAAGTATATACTTATTCCCCTGCCTGAGCTGATAAGGAGAGAGCCAGTGGTGTAGTGGCAATAACAACTGCCTCACATGTAATACTTCCCTGGTTCGAATCCCAGTAAGGGTATGGCTAGCTGAAGACAGCTAACTAGCTCGAAATAGATCTATACTAGTCTCCCTTATTTATTATTTAAAATTATCAGCTTAAAAACCTTACACACATATATATATATATATATATATATATATATATATATATATATATATATACATATATATATATATATATATAATTATATTTTTACACACTTGTGGGTGAATATGTACATACGGTTGGAGAGACTTATAGATGAAAATAAGAAAAGCATTATGGATTACTAATAGATTAATTCATCAATCTCTATTGCTATGATAACAATGGGGCAATTTTGGAAATTATTCTCAGCCCCAAATATCTTTGTGCAATTTTTCCTTCATTGAAATTTCATCCTGTTTATTTTTATTTTATTATTTCAACCTGCTTATTTTTATTTTATTATTTTATTTTATTACTTTACTTTTTTAAAGTTGGAAATGCATCCCCAAAGCTAATTATTAGGAGTATGTACAGTACCAATGGTTCATGGTTGAAGTTAGGGATCCTTGCTGCTTTCTGGGCTTGGTTGTTTTTCTTGCAAACATTTGTGTAGATTGAGTAATGAAACATCTCCAAGAAAACAACCAAGTTCAGAGAGCACCAAGGATCCCACAATTCTCCTCCTCCTCCTCTTCCTCCTTCTCTCCCCCAAAACCCCACTCCCTTCTAGCATTGATAATATTCTGTAGTTGGGTCATGAAACATCTGTAAGAATTCAACCAACCAACCTCAGAGAGGACCAAGGACCCCATAGTCCTCCTCTTCCTCTCTATAACCCCCCCTCCCCTGCTTCTAGAACTGATAATATTACCAAGTTGGGTAATGCAAGAAAACAACCGAGCTCAGAGAGCACCAAGAACCCTTCGGTATGCAAAGTGTTTTGATTTCAAAAGGTTTTGAACTTTAAGCTCTCCTTTTTGAGTTGGAAACAGTTTGCCCAAACTTGAAACGAGCTTCTTTACCATTCTGGGAGCATCTGAGCATAAAATCAATCTTGTTTTGAAGTCAAAGCAGAACTGTTACAAGCCTGAAGTACTTCCAGGAAAATCACAATGATGGTTGCAAGCTAGAGACAGCTCAGAGCCTAAAATGGGGTGTTTTGAGTCTGAATTTGAAACAATTTTGCTTGTACATATGTAGGAGATGAAATGAAAGTCATGTCTATACAGTAGACTCTATCATTGTCTTCATGAGAAGTTTCATGAATACTACATCACTGTGGAGATTCTGAAAGCAGGTGTGTTTTCATGTAACACTTGCAAGGTTTGCTCACTTTAAAAAAAAAAAAAACCTGCATCTTACCGTCCTACTAAGTGTATCTTCCTAACAATTATTTTAATGATACTTTTTCTTATGTATTCCCTGTTGTAACTGCCAAACTGCAGATTCATGCCAGTTATTAGAAGAAATGTAATTTACATTGCCGTTACAACTGACATCATATGAACTGGTGAAAAGGACCATGTAGAAATTACCCTGTTCTGACATTTTCCAAATATTTTAAAAAAGTAGCATGCAATGCTGTTGTATACGCTATAAACTAATATCCAAAATTATTGCCTTCCCATAAAAAACTCTTCCCTAATCTTATGCCTGGCCTTTAATCACTCAAATTTCCAATTCAGAATTTACAAAATTGAACATCAAAGCATCTGAGAAGAACAGCGAGGTTGTCATGAAACATTAATACTGACAAGTAAGCGGTACTTCCATTTACTATAGCATCTTGTTCACATTTTTTGCAAAGTGAAGTTATCTAACAAGATCCAGGGTGCCATAAAATGCATGCCTTAGCAAAAGTTTCAGAACATAGGAAAATAAATTAGAATGTGGTTCTAGTTCTTTAGAAGTCTCAAATGTCTCTTAGAGATGGATATAATTGGGTTTCAAAATCTTCCAGTAATTCTAGAAAATAATTGCAAACACAGGAAATCAGGAGTCAAGGAGGTTCTAGTGAATACATGTTTATTACACTGACAGTCTCTACAAGAATCTGAACTACTAATAGTCAAAGCAAATTTAGAGTCAATGCAATTCAAGGTGGGCTGGATTTAAAACTCTTATGAGTGCAAAGGGACTCAAGACTTATGACCTGTTGAACTCCTTCCACAGGCTCAGCCTGGTCATCTCCTAAATATAATTTTTGAATGTATAATAAAATGTAACATTCAGTTCAATGTTAGGGGAAAAAACATTTAATTAAAATAATACATCACCATTACAGAGCTTTTTTTTTTTCAATAATAAAATTTAATGGCAATGGATGTTAAATCCTGCCACATTAGGTAATGGCATATTTAAAATTTGTGCTTATCCAGCTGAATTATTATCTTACCCATTTATCAACAACTGGAATAATATTATAGACTTAAAGACTTTCTTTAAGAGTTATAACTTTCAATTAGTGGTTATTTTACTAAATCAGTGATATAATGTTTTTAAGAATATAAAATATCATAAAGCAGAATAAAAACATTTTGATGAAGGATTTTTAATATACACTTCTTCTATTCATTAACTTTGTCTTGATACAATGCTTGTACTAACAATTTTCCCTGTCTTGAAGACAGCATATTTCTGTGATTGAATAATGCCATTTTCACAACTATTGGTTGCAGTATTTCATGTAAGTAAATTAAATTGAATGTTGCAGCCAATAGCTTGCAATTTTAATACGTGCTTTAATAAGTATATTGTCAACAACAAGGAAAGAGATGTTAAAATGTCTTTTTCAAAGCAAAATAAAAAAAAATAGTTGTGGAATTAACTTGCAAAAATAGTTATATCTGTATCTATATAACAGTTATATCCAGCAAAGTATCAAGCAACTTCAAGGAAATATGAAGCTCTGCTCAAAATGTGAAGGTTGTTATGGTTACTAGGATTGCAATGACTTTTACTGAATATAAATCAGCACAATTGGTAAGCAAGAAATTTGGTGCAGAATTTCTCCTGCAGCCAAATTTTGTAGAAAGTAATTTCCATAGCTTCCATGTCTATTAGACCTGGACCTTATAACTGGACAAAAACACAGGATATCAAAATATGTTTTTATTATAGGCTGGTGCAAATACAAAGAAGTTAAAAAATGGGAAATGTTTTCATGAATTGACCATTCTTCTTAAGATATTTAATTTTAAAAAACACATTTTTTCCTTCATTCTGAATGGCATTGCATTATAACAGCATTAAATGGATCTTTGGTGATGTGTCTCAAACTGCAGAGTTATTTTTAAATATATGCATGATTATTTTTTTTTAAAAAGGTAAAGATTTTCCCTGTCCAATCATATTCAACTGTAGGAGGAGGTGTTCATATCTGTTTCCAAGCCAAAAGATGTCCAAAGATGTTTCAATGGTCATGTGGCCAGCATAACAATATGCCAAGGTGTTTACAGAATGTTGCTACCATCCCTATTTTAATTGCAACATTGGGATGTTTGCAAACGGATTTGCTGGGTCATACAAAGGGTTTGTGTCGAGTGGTACCCTGACCTAGAGCTGGAGCTCTTCCCTCACAATCAGGAGGCTGTGAGTTCGATCCGAGGTAGAGGCAGATATTTCTCTCTCTGGGCACAATGAGAATTATCTGCTGAACAAAACTCTGCATTGGTGACAGGAAGGGCATCTGGCCAGTAAACACTCTGCTTGCTCCATTCAGTTGCCCAGACTCCATCCCGCAAGGGATTATGGGGTCGTTAAAAGATGATGTAAAAAGCTTTTGCATATTAGATACCTTTACCCAGTGGTGGGATTCAAATACTTTTACTACTGGTTCCGTGGCATGACTTGGTGGGTGTGGCATGGCTTGGTGGATGTGGCTTGATGGACATGACAGGGAAAGGATACTGTAAAATCTCCATTCCCACCCTACTACAGGAGAAGGATACTACAAAATCCCATTCCCTCTCCACTCCACTAATCGGCTTTCCAGCTCCGTTCTCCTGTGCAGGGCAACCAAAGAAGAACCATCAGCCAATCAGCTGGGACTCAGGAGGCAGATAATATATTGGGATGTGGCTAGTCAGAGGTGGTATTTGCTGGTTCTCCAAACTACTCAAAATTTCCACTACCGGTTCTCCAGAGCTGGTCAGAAGCTGCTGAATGCCACCTCTGCCTTTATCTTAAATTAGTGGTAGCCTACATATACCAGAATAAGACAGTAATGCCATCACTTAATTCTCCAGATGTGGAGATATATATATCTGACCACATGGAGATGGATGAGATCACTCAATCAGCCTCATGTAGATGTTGAATAGGAATGGAGACAACACCAAACCCTATGGCACCTCACATAATAGGACCTCTTCCTTACAATCACCACTGAATGAAATCAATCCTGGAGAAAGTAGGAGAACTAGTACAACACCATTCCAAACGATTTTGAAATAGTTTTTTTTTCCCCTTACCTTAAGCTCAAACTGAAATATATACAACATAGAGTTTCTCCATCTTAAAAATATCCAAATCACATCTGGCTTTGCAAGGGGAGTAGTCTTGGATCTACTTAGTACCTGGATGGGAAGATTTCCAGAGAATCCCATAACAAAAAAATATGTCTCTATTCTTGTCAATAAAAATATATATGGATGTGTTTATGAAGTCACCAAAAACTCACTGAATAGATACTACCTTTTTTGGGGGGTGGGTGGGATTCACCTTTGAATGTATAATGTAGCAGAACTATTGTGCATAAACAGAGAGGGTCAAAGTCTATTTTGAACTCTAATGAATACATTGAGTGTCTTGAACATTTGCAAATACATTTGGAAGCAGAGTTTCTCAGGGCACTGACATTAACTATGTCAACAGCCAAAAGTCATCCAGCCTCAAGTGTCCCTCCCCCGCACAAAAGGGAGGAAATCTTTGTAAAAATAGAAAAATATCTTCCAGAATTAAACTACTGCAAATATTAGAAGTGACACACTTCCATGTTGTTCCAGATCGGTCAAAACACACAAGACATGACAGATATTTTTCATCACGCTCACTTTATGAAGGGAAGTCATAAGATGGATGTTGGAAGGTTGTATACAGTGATATTGATCTCAGATTGTGAGTAACAAAAGAAATATCCCTAGAAAGGGGAAAAAGAGCTTGAATAGATAGTCTGTGGACAGATATATTTCCATAAATAACTTTATATCAATAAAGTGAAACCAAAATAGCTAAATTATGCAATATTATAAATATTATTTGGCATAAACTGATCCTGAAAATATGCAGGGGTGGCTGGCATGACTAAACACTGAAGATGCAAGGAAAGTTGTTACCTTCCCACCAAAATGGTCCCTATTTTTCTACTTGCATTCTGCTAGGTTGGCAGAAGCTGGGACAAGTAACGGGAGCGCATTCCATTATGCGGAGCTAGGGATTCGAACTGCTGAACTGCCGACCTTTCTGATCAGGAAGCTCAGAGTCTTAGCCATTGAGCCACCGCATCCCTTGCAATATTTCTATGATGCCTTTATTAATCAAATTAATAGAAAAAAATGTTTTGTTTCAGTTCTCCCGGATGTATTTTTATCTCAAGATGAGGTATTTTAAAGAAAAAAAGATATGCAACAGTTTATTTTATTTTATTTTATTTTATTTTATTTTATTTTATTTTATTTTATTTTATTTTATTTTATTTTATTTTATTTTATTTTATTTTATTTTATTTTATTTTATTTTATTTTATTTTATTTTATTTTATTTTATTTTATTTTATTTTATTTTATTTTATTTTATTTTATTTTTTTTGTCAACCGATTATAAGATAACAGGTATAAGTATATTCATAATGGTTATGAATACATGAAATGGATATGAATAAAAAAGAAACCATAGGACAGGGACGGTAGGCACGTTGGTGCGCTTATGCACGCCCCCTACAGACTTCTTAGGAAAGGGGTGAGGTCAATAGTAGACAGTCTAAGGTTAAAGTTTTTGGGGTTTGGGGAAGAAACCACAGAGTCAGGTAGAGTATTCCAGACATTGACCACTCTGTGGCTGAAGTCGTATTTCCTGCAATCAAACTTGGTATGATTAATCTTGAGTTTGTATCTATTGTGTACTCTTGTATTATTGTGGTTGAAGTTGAAGTATTCATTGACAGGTAGGACATTGCAATGTATAATTTTATGTACTTAGATCAGACCGAAGGCATCATAATTCTAGGTTGTCTAGGTCTAAAATTTCAAGTCTTGTGACATAAGTTGTCTAAAACACATTGATTAGTTAAGTGATTTCATGAAGAGGATAACTATACTTCAGGAAGAAAGAGGCAGAAGGATAGAGAGACAAATCTGAAGGAGACAATTGGGAAATAAATTTCAAGAGTTCCTCAGCTTACCAGAAGACTGACTGACATTCAATCTGTCACATGGGTCTTCGAGATTTTATGGGTGGAAAGCTCAGAGCACAGAGCTTTCTGTAGGAAGATATAGCTACTTATGATTTGATACATTTTTCAACAATAGTGCTTTGTTTGTTTGTTTATATAGGAGGTTGACAAAAAAATCTTGCTAGATATGGACATTTGTGTGCTTTCTTGTTTTCAGCAATGCCTAATTAGAAGAGAATATTTGTAGCTCAGGGTTCAACTGTGTGGTCCTTGGTACTCTCTGAGTCTTTGGGAATGAAACGTTTTCAAGAAAACCACCAAGTTCACTTGGCAGCATGGATCCCACAATGCTTTATTATACTACAATAAGTGGGTTTGACAGGGTGACATTGGGTTCTTCTAATGTATTTTTTTTTCAAGCTGTACTACTATTATTTGTTTGTCTAGGACTGGATATCTTGAAGATTTTACCCTGTATCTTCTAGATTTCAAAAATTAAATAATAGCACTTAGCATTTAGACCTATATACTGCTTCACAGTGCTTTACAGCCCTCTCTAAAGCAATTTGCAGAATCAGCATATTGCCCCCAGGTTCTCAATTTATTGACCTTTGAAGGATGGAAGGCTGAGTCAACTTTGAGCTGGTCAGGATCGAATTCCTGGAAGTGAGCAGAGTCAGACTGCAAATATTATTGTTCAACCACTGTGCCACCATGGTTCATGATGAATAAATGACTAACGATGAGCTAATAATTGTTCCTTGGTCATTCCAAAAGAGTATGAGGTCATTGGACAATTGTTCATTTTTCAGATTCATATTTGTTATATAAAGCATCATATAGGAAGGGGGTCGAACGCATCACAGTAAGACAATCAAAAGCAGGAACCACAAACATTTTCCGTTGTATCAGACCTCATCCATCAATGCAATAATAACCATCCAAGATGAAGCCAAATTACATACATATTGCATACAGAATGGCCAGTGATGTTCTGTAGAAAAAGGGATGAGAATCCACTTGCTAGATACGAAAGAGAGACAAAACAGATATCAAGAAATTAGTTGGTAATGGCTTCTACAGTATGTAGGAGAAGGAGTGGCAGTGGTTAACCACTAGAAGGAGTGGCCTAGAATCCCTATGTAGCCACAAACAGACTAAGCCCAACCTCCCTTGAATTTCGTTGCCACTTATCTAAGTCCAAACAAGTATTAACCATTAGTTGAGAAGATTTCTTGGGCATAGACTGTTTAATAATAAATCAGTTTAATTGAACTTTCACATATGGACCTGGTCTTTCGTTCCTTTCATTCTTTGAGCATCGATCTACAATGAAACATTATTATAAATTGAAGCTTCTTGTTGTACCTGTGGATTCTGAAAACATTTCTGAAAAGAAGGAATGAGTCTCCATGTGCAGTAGTAAAGGGGGCAAAGTAAACATTGCAATTCTAGTAAAAAGTAAAGTAAAAGTGCAATTCTAGTAAAAAGTAAAGGAAAAGTGGTCAGAGAGAGGGTTGAAAAAAGGAAGGATTCAGTGGCCAAAAAGTCATGTCAACAAAATGAAGGCCAAGCTAAAAAGAAAAAAGAAAGAAAGGCAGGCGTTAGAATATTTGAGATCTTTTAGTGCTTTGTCATGAATCAATCTGATTATTAAATGAAGTCAACTAACAATCCTTGTAGATCCTCGAGGTGGTGGCAATCCAGAGTTCAGCATCCTGGCAAACTAAAAATGGGAGTTCTACCCATTCCCAGGATGGTGGAAAGATATGAGGATAACACACAGAGTTATCAGCATGAAGTTAGTAATCGGATTTGATTTCTACAGTGTACAAATAATTGTATAATATATCAATTAATTAATTTGAAATTTGGAAAAACAGGATATTTTCTATACAAAATTTGAAAGAATGTCTTCAAAGAATGTTTCCGCTCTTAGACTATACTTTCAGGCAGAGATGAGATTCAAATTTTTTAACAACCGGTTCTGTAGGCGTGGCTTAGTTGGTGGGTGTGGCATGGTGGTCATGTGACTGGGTGAACGTGGCTTGGTGGTCATGTTATTGGCTGGGCATGGCCAGCTCAATATCATTCACATCGAGGCACGCATCTCCTCACTTGGCGTCTCATGACTGTGGGGATGCTGCAACAGTTATTTTATTTACCCTTGTTTTTATTATTTTTAACTTTCAGCCACTGATTTAATCTGTTTTTAAATTTTATTTTTTTTGTATTGTTTTAATCTAGCTGTACATTGCCCTGAGTCCCAATGGGAGAGTGGGAGGTATATAAATTAAACCTAAAACCTAAACCTAAAAACAGTCACAAGTGTGAAAAATAGTCACAAGTCACTTTTTTCAGTGCCATTGTAACTTTGAATGGTCACTCCACACAAGCAAAGTACCAGCAAAGGAGGGGAAAAAAACTCCAGAGAAGTTCCTGAGACAGGAAGTCTAGTCCTGCCGAGAATGTAATAAGGGTTAACAGAGAGGCAGTTTCTGTAAGCAACCCCAGAATGTTTCCTTCCTGCTTCCTTACAGGATTAGGCCAGTAATTACTTCTAACAACCAGTTCTCCGAACTGCTTAGAATGTTAACAACCGGTTCTAGCGAATAGATGCAAACTGGAAGAATCCCACCCCTGCTTTCAGGAATCATTTCTATAGTATCCAACTACAGAAATGCACTCAAGCACTGGAGGCTTTCAAGAAAAGATTGGACTGCCATCTGTCATAAATGGTGTGGTCTCCTCCTTGGGCAGGGGGTTGGACTAGATGACCTACAAGATCCCTTCCAACTCTGTTAATCTAAAAGTGATCTAAAGCTTAAATTGTGGGGAAATATTTCTGCTCCATTTTTCATCAGTGGCTAAGGAGGAAATTTTAGAATTTGTAGAAGATCATGTAGTCTTAGCTAAAAGTCGCAGCTCTTAGCAAAGCTTAGATATTTTTCAAAGGTTACCAATCCTTAACACTTCCCTCCTTTTTCCCCAACACCATAAATGGCTTGGGGAATAGACAAGATGACATTTGGGCTAGGGAGAAATAAAGCATTGAAGGATATCATTCAGGGTTATGGAATATTCGGTATGCTGATGAAAAGGTCAGCTGCCCACACATTGTCAAACTTCTTTTAAATACCCAGAAATGGAGTAACTTTCTTACTCTACGTGCATCCTGAATAGCTTTATCGCAGCAGTTATTGGATGACAGAAGAAGAAGCAAATAAATATAAGAACTTGATCTCTGGCTTCTGGCTTTTGAGAGGGGAAATGGTTATTCTGCTTAAAATTTAATTCCGTCATCGAAGCTTGTGCTTCGTACATTAAGACTATTTGAAGTTATGCGTTGAACTATTTTGATTTGAATTAGATTCTTGGAACTCTGAATGGATGCAATATATTAAACCGAATGACATATGTTTGACTTAATGTCAATTCAATACAATTTTGGATAGATACAAACATGATCACCCCCGTCTCTATAAGTCAGACTTTTCAATGAGTCTCAATAGAGTTGGAAGGGATTTTGGAGGTTTTCTAGACCAACCCCCTGTTCAATCAGGAGACCTTACACCATTTCAGATAAATGGATGTCCAGTCTTTTCTTAAAAGCACCTACAACTTCTCAATTATTCACTGGATAATTATTAATTGTTCTCACTGTTTGGAAGTTTCTCCTTCATTCCAGGTTGTTTCTCTCCTTGATTACTTTCCATCCATTGTTTCTGGTGCTTTGGAAAATAAGTTGACCCCCTTTTCTTTGTGGCATCCCCTCAAATACTGCAATACTGTTATCATGTCACCCCTAGTCCTTCTTTTCTCTAGACTGACCATACATGATTCCTTCAACCGTTCTTCATATGTGCAGAGAAGAGCAACAAAGATGATTAGGGGATTGGAGGCTAAAACATATGAAGAATAGTCGCAGGAACTAGGTATATCTAGTTTAATGAAAAGTAGGACTAGGGGAGACATGATAGCAGTGTTGCAATATCTCAGGGGCTGCCACAAAGAAGAGGGAGTCAAGCTATTTTCCAAAGCACCTGGAAGTAGAGCAAAAAGCAATGGGTGGAAACTCAGCAAGAAGAGAAGCAACCTGGAATTAAGTAGAAATTTCCCGACAATTAGAAGAATTAATCAATGGAACAACTTGCCTCCAGAAGTTGTGAATGTTCCAACACTGGAAGTTTTTAAAAAGATGTTGGATAACCATTTGTATGAAGTGGTGTAGGGTTTTCTGCCTAAGCAGGGGGTTGGACTAGAAGACCTCCAAGGTCCCTTCCAACTCTATTATTCTATTCTATTCTATTCTATTCTATTCTATTCTATTCTATTCTATTCTAACATGTTTTAGTCTCCAGACTTTTGATCATCTTAGTTGGTCTTTTTTGCACTTTTTCCAAAGTTTCAACATTTTTTTTTTGTAATGTGGTAACCAAAACTGGATGTAGCATTCCAGATGTGGCCTTATTAAAGCTTTATAAAGCAGTACTAATACTAGTTCAATGACTATGGTAATTTGAATCAAATTTTGTTTTGCAAATTCAAATCAAACCGACATTTTGAATTGCAAAGTTGAATTGCACATATTCCTAAATGCCATATAATTTGTCATTTCATTTCTCTCCACAAGTGTAGGAATATAACCAGCAGTGGTGGGATTCAAATGTTTTTACTATTGGTTCTGTGGGCGTGGCTTGGTGGGCATGGCAGGGGAAGGATACTGTAAAATCTCCAGTCCGAGGTGGGATTTGCCGGTTCTCCGAACTACTTAAAATTTCCGTTACCGGTTCTCCAGAACTGTTCAGAACCTGCTGAATACCACCTCTGTAGAAGATAAAATGGCATCTGTCCATTAAAAAAAAAAAAACATACTTGCTATTTTTTTTGCTTTGGACTTCAAATACATAAACATTTATTTTAAGATTATGTTCATTGCAAGGAAAATAGTGGCACATAATTTTTTCCCTTTTTGAACCTAACCACAAAAAAACCCACATATTTTTACTGAGGAAGCTTTGGATTAACCAAATATATTTGTAAAAAAACAACAACCAAAACTTTAAGCAGTCAAAAAAATAATGCACAGTGCAAATTAAATTAAGCACTTTATACTGATCTACTGGGAGAGATAAACTTCTATTGACAGCACTAGGACTTAAAAGTAATATATACATGACTACATTCTGCACACGGAAACCAAATTATTTTCTTACAATGTCACATTCTTTGTAGCTGGTTTGATTATCATTGATCCTCGAAAAAATTAGCAGAACAAGGTGAGGAGGAAAAGCAATGGATTTAGATAAATCTTGACTTTTAGGAGCAGGGAGACATCTCTCTGGATTAAAGCAGATAGGGATGATTCTGATTTTTAATGAGCCCTTTTCTCAAATTTATTATGTTAAACATCATCGTCATCAGAGTTGGAAGGGACCTTGGAGGTCATCTACTCCAATCCCCTGCTCATGCAGGAGACTCTACACCATTTCAGACAAGTGGTTGTCCAGTCTCTTCTTAAAAGCCTCCAGTGATGGAGCACCCACAATTTCTGGAGGAAAACAATTCCATTGGTTGATTGTACTCACAGTTAGGAATTTTCCTAGGTTTGTAAAACACTATGAAGGGGTATATGTTTAGGTGCTATTGCTATCTATCTATCTATCTATCTATCTATCTATCTATCTATCTATCTATCTATCTATCTATCTATCTATCATCTATCTATCTATCTATCAGAAAGCAGTATTGCAGGATGCTTCTGCTGCCCAGAAGTTTGGCTGTTTGAATTTCACCAGGCTCAAGGTTGACTCAACTTTCCATCTTTCTGAGGTCAGTAAAATGAGGACCCAGATTGTTGGGGGCAAGAGGCTGACTCTGTAAACCTCTTAGAGAGGGCTGTAAAGCACTGTGAAGCTGTGCATAAGTCTAAGAGCTATTGCTATTCAGCCACAGGTTGAATTCATTCAATAGTCTGATTTATCTACAAGTTATTCCTTTAATGGTTGTGGAGAAAATCAACACAGCAGTTTGTTGCGTGTGTTTCTATGTGTATGTATGTACATTTAATTTGGAAAAAATCAGGTACAGCTTCATCAGGCCAATTCAGGTTGGAAATCAACAAATGAAGGAAAAAAAAAAATCTGACCAGTCTTACCTGGAATTGAAAGGTTAATAAATTCGGATCTGATTAGCAATTGTGTGGGAGACAATTGTAGATTGGGAAATCAGAATAACATCAGAGTTGAAAGGGACCTTGGAGGTCTTCCAGTCCAACCCCCTGCTCAGGCAGGAAACCCTATACCATTTCAGACAAACGGCTGTCCAATCTCTTCTTAAAAACTTCCACTGTTAGAGCCTTCACAACTCCTGGAGGCAAGTTGTTCCACTGATTAATTATTCTAACTGTCAGGAAATTTCTCCTTAATTCTAAGTTTCTTCTCTCCTTGATTAGTTTCCAGCCATTGTTTCGCCTTCTGGTGCTTTGGAAAACATAAGGTCAGTGTTATCTCACAGTCACCATCTCTCATTGGTAATATTTGGCATTTGCTAAATGACCAGGCATTTCCTTAATGGGCCTGACTTAGCCATCCATTTGTTTCTATTTTTTACTCTTTGTCTTCTAATTCAATCATTCTGGAGGAATTATTCAGCATTCTTGAAATTGTCACATTCAGCAGAAGTAAATAATGGAAAGCAGTAAGGCTAAGCAAACCATTATTTACTTGAGAAATGCAAGGGCACCACACTCTGAAAAAATAGCTGTTCTTTTTTTTTAAAAAAAAATAACATTCTCAGAGCTGTTTAACCTGTTTGGATTTAACATGGGTCTTCTCCATTACAGAACCACCAAAATCACCTTAAATAAGTTGTTGTCTGTAGGAGTAGAACAGGCAGAGCTGAGGGCAGAGTTAAGCAAGTCATCAGCTTAGAGTCCTTGCATTCTCACAAATGGTCGAAGTCCAGCTCTCCTTGAATTCCATTGACTCTTTTCTGATGCCCATCCAGACTTGAATTTTAGTAGGCTAGATTCTTGTATCTGGGCTTGAGCAATAAATCTTCTGAACCCAACTGAACTGATGGTCCTGATCTTGAAAGAGAGTTGACAAGCCAGTCCTTTCATTGTTGAACATTTGGTGATTGAAAAAGCTTACATTTGCCAGTATGAGAAAGAAAAAGGGGCGAGGAATTGGCCCACCATAGTCCTTAATTACTATTTCTTGAAGTCTCCTACCCACTCCAGTGTGCCTGTGTATTTAGCCAAGAAGCTCAGTCTTCAGAGCATTTACATTAACTTAAATTATGATGGGGGACATGTTGCCTCAGTGGCTAAGATGCTGAGCTTGTTGATGGGAAAGATCGGCAGTTCTGTGGTTCGAATCCCTAGTGCTGCATAATGGAGTGAGCTCCCATTATTTGTCCCACCTTGTGCCAACCTAGCAGTTCAAAAACATGTAAAAATGCAAGCAGAAAAATAGGGACCACTTTGGTGGGAAGGCAACAGTGTTCCGTGCACCTTTGGTGTTTAGTCATGCCGGCCACATGACCATGGAGACATCTTTGGACAATGCTGGCTCTTCGGCTTTGCAACAGAGATGAGCACCACCCCTAGAGCTGGAAATGACTAGCATGGATGTTTGAGGGGAACCTTTACCTTTAACTTATGAGAAAAAGGGGAGGAGGAATTGGCCCACCATAGTCCTTAATTATTATTTCTTGAAGTCTCCTACGCACTCCAATCTGCTTGTGAATTTAGCTAAAAAGCTCAGCCTTCAGTGCGTTTACATTTCCTTAAATTATGATGACTAATTCCTTGTCAGTTACGGATTTCCTCCCACTTGACTCCATCATAGCAAATCCTAATGATGAATTTTTAATAGCCATATGGCTTTCTCTAGCCCATGGCATTAATACAGTTATTTTTGTGCACGCCGTTCATGCAGGCCTGAGACTGCAAACTGAAATATGGAGGGAGAGATATTTTATATATACAGCAAACATTAAGCGCAGTGATTTACTTAGGGTTTCCTTAGACTCTTAGATTACTTTTGGGAAAAAAAAATCATACAAGGCCCACACATAATCATGGCAGATTTATTGAAGACGAGTGATGTATTAAAGTTGGGAAGTTATATTTTAAGTTAAAGGTAAATTAAAGCTATAAATTTAGCTCGGGCTCAGATAAAGCCAGTCTTCCACAAACCATAATCACTTGCTTATTTAATTATCTTGGAAGGAATCGTCCCATCCAGATCAGCCCAAGTACATCCTGCCAATTTTCCCAGGAGTCTTATGCCTGAGATGTTTGTTCATTAGCATTTACCTTACTACTGATCACACCATGTCAAAGACAAACCATTTTTATAACAACAACGAGACGATGGTATCCTCATTTTTGTAATTGTATTTGGAACAGGTATCTGGCACGTTCCATCTATGGTGAATTGAATAAGCAACCTCTCTGTGTGTGTGTGTGTGTGTGTGTTTGTGTGTGTGTGTGTGTGTGTGTGTGTGTGTGTGATCTCGGTGACATAAATGACCTAGTTCAACTGATTTCTACAGAAGAGTAAATCTGAAGTTTTCTGCAGCAACAGGGGCTAATAAATCATGGTGTCTTAATCTGAAGTCATATATAGGATTTTCATTTATAACCGAAGATGGGAGTCATCTCTTTTCCTAAGAACATGGTAAGCATGGGAAAAAAAAAAAAAAAGTCTCCCCCAAAGGGTTTCATGGGACCCACTGATTTCTAGTACAGGCTCATCCCAAGTCTGGCTTGAGAACAGAAATTAATGAACAGTGCCAAGCACGCAACTACTGGCTATCCATTCATTTCTCTTAACATGCGTGAGCCATTTATCTCCAAGTAAAGCCAATGACACGTAGTTCTATTTTTCTTTTTCATCAGATTCATGCGAGCTGATGGAAGTGATGAATCAGTGCCCAGGAATAGCAACAGACTGCAGGAAGGCCAATAAACTAAACCACAGTCTGGACAACACAGCAGTTTTGGTTGAAGGATAGATGATTTGTCCAAGAGAGCAATAGCACTTACTTATATACCGCTTCACAGTGCTTCACAGCCCTCTATAAGCGGTTTACAGAGTCAGCCTAATTGTCCCCAGCAATCTTGGTCCTCATTTTACCCACCTTGGAAGGATGGAAGGCTGAATCAACCTTGAGGAAGGAAGGAAGGAAGGAAGGAAGGAAGGAAGGAAGGAAGGAAGGAAGGAAGGAAGGAAGGAAGGAAGGAAGGAAGGAAGGAAGGGGAAAAGGAAGACCAATAGCAATAGCCCTTAGACTTATATATTGCTTCACAGTGTTTTACAGCCCTCTCTAAGCGGTTTACAGAGTCAACATACTTGTCCACAGCAATCTGGGTCTTCATTTTACCCACCTCACAAGGCTGGAAGACTGAGACAACCTTGAATCTGGTGAGATTCAAACTGCCAAACTTCAGGCAGCCGGCAGTCAGCAGAACTAGCCTGCAATACTGCACTCTAACCATTGTGCCACCACAATAGTAGTCGAACCTGTTGAGCAAGGGGCTATATTCATCCTAAAGGTTCAAATCTTGACTTTTAGATTGATCACAATCAGTTTTCTGATATGCCTTCTGCTAATTTAGGCTGGCTACCAGGTAGGGTCTGATCTGAATTGATATAACGATGTCAATACAGGTTGTCCTCAAAATGCAGCCACCATTTCTATCTGTTCAGTGAATTTTGTTCAGTGATTCAGTGAATCACTGCAGTTGTTCAGTTAGTAACATGGTTGTTAAGTGAAGTAAAGGTTTTCCCCTTGACTTTCCTTGTCAGAAAGTCACCAAAGGGGATCATGTGACTCTGGGACACTGCAACTGGCATAAGTACACGTCAATTGCCAAACGTCTGAATTTTGATCACAAGACCCTGAAGTTGCTGCAACGGTCAGTAAATCCAAAAATGGTCACTTTTTCCCCCCACGCCATTGAAACTTTGAACAGTCACTAAATGAACTGTGGTAAGTCAAGGACTACCTATACTTAATATTTATTATCCCGGTCACTTCCCTTTTAGGTTACAACAATGTGTTTGTTGGGGCTGCCCTTGAAGAACGTCTAGAAATTCCATTAGAATCGTGTTAAACTTTTCAGCAATGATCAGGATTATGAATATATTATATTATGCACTGACGATGGTACCTAGTTTGCATAATGAATCGACTGCAAGAAAACAAGCAAGCTCAGAGAGCACCAAGCACCCTTCATTATTAATAGGCTACATCACTCTTCTGAGAGCTGCTTCACTTCTCTCCCTGATAAAAAGAACAGTGAGCAGATGTAATCTTATCTATCTTCAGAAAATAGAATGGAATAACAGAGATGGAAGAGGGACCTCGGAGGTCTTCTAGTCCAACCTCCTGCTTAGTCAGGAAACCCTACAGCATGTCAGACAAATGGTTATCCAATCTCTTCTTAAAAACTTTCACTGTTGGAGCATTCAAAACTTCTGGAGGCAAGTTGTTCCACTGATTGATTGTTCTCACTGTCAGGAAGTTTCTCCTTAGTTCTAGGTTGCTTCTCTCCTTGGTGAGTTTCCATCCATTGCTTCTTATCCTGCCTTCAGGTGCTTTGGAGAATAGCTTGACTCCCTCTTCTTTGGGGCAGCCCCTGAGATATTGGAACACTGCTATCATGTCTCCCCTAGTCCTTCTTTTCATCAAACTAGACACACCCAATTCCAGCAACTGTTCTTTCTCCAGGCAGGTAGATCTTTGCATAACTTGTCCAGAGTATGATATTTTGATCCTGATTATTTATGCCTCAAATGAAGACACTGGGTTGATCTGTTTGATGATCTATAGACATATTTTCTTGGTTGTCTATGTCACTCTCCAGAGTCTTCTCCGACACCCAAGTTCAAAGCCATTAATATCGTTTCTCTCCTGTCTCTTCAGGAAATGCTTGGACATTTAAACAAATCAACAAATAAATAAATATACTGAATACAGTTTCCTCTCTACATAAGTGAGCGGTGCGGTGGTGACAATCAGGAGTCTGTGAGTTTGATCCTAGATAGAGGCAAATATTTATCTCTCTGGGAACAATGAGAATATATCTGCTGAACAAAACTCCACATTGGCAACAGGAAGGACATCCGGCCAGTAATCATTCAGTGCTATTCAGTTGCCCAGACTCCTCCCCAACAAGGGATTATGGGGTCATTAAAAGATTATGATGATGAGTTTCCTCTCTATATAAATCTTTATTTGTGGAAGTATTCTTCATGTCAAGTTTGATTCTTGGTGATTTAATGGAAACATCAATGTACTTTTCTTTGAAACAATGTGGAACTGTATTTAGTAGAAAAATGGTGAGTTTATACATATACATATGCATATACATATTTGTTTTCATAGATTTTCATGGGCATGTTTGGGTCTTTTCCCGTGTAAGATTGAGAGTATCTTGGCGATGTTTCGATGAGATCCCACTCGCCATCTTCAGGCTGGTGCTTTCAGTTTCATGCTTGTGTGAGCAAAGCGTGATCAGAGCTGCGATCGGACCTTGTTGAAACATTGCCAAGATACTCTCAATCTTACACAGGAAAAGACCTGAATACGCGAAGACCTGCATACATATACATACTAACATACGTACGTATGTATGTATAAAGCTGGGTTTTTCATACAATTGTGGATCTTGCCCAGTGTATATTAAAAGATCTTCCAGACAACCTTGGAAACACTAACCTGGTACATTCTCCAAATTGCTCTATGAATTTTGTTTATACACTTAGTTTATTATTTGTCTGTACAGAATAGTACAAATGATTTAGTAGCAAAGAATAAGATTGCTTGATACAATTTAAAATCAGGGGCATTACAGCAACCAAACAAATCATATTTCTGAACAAAACTTTAACTTGATCAAAGTTCTTTCCCAAAGATGTTGCTACTGTAATTATTTTCCAGGTTTAACCTTTGGTGTCTAATAAAAAAAAAAAAGCTAATCAATTTTGCCCAGACTTCTGTTGTGTTATTTTATTTCCTTAGTCATATGTGCACCTAGTTGTGAATATACTGAACTTTTTCAGCCTTTGTGACATTCTAAATCTGTGTATGTTGGTTTTTTTTTTTTAATCCTTTGGTTGCGTATGTATATTTTTAATGATATTGGGAAGGGGTAGGTAGAAGATAAAGATTGTGTAAGTGTAGTGGCAGTGTGGAAAACCATTGTTATTTTGAGGAGTTTAGTGACATATTTTGATTTCTCCTTCATATTGAAAAAAGTTTAAAAGTTTAACGCTCATTCTGAGCCATACCTGTTTGTTTCCCACTCTTGTTTGCTGTATAAAGGAGAAGAGAGTGTGGAATTTACACATAATTGCAAAGCTTTGTGAAAGTCTCCGACTTGTGAATCATATGCCACTTGAACAAGGTCGGATCTTGCTGTCTCATGACCACAAAATCAGGTTCATGAAGCCATGGTGTCAGGTTTTAAAGACCCTAATACTGGTCTTTAAACAGGGAGTTTCTCATAGAATCTAGACCGGGTATTATGGAAATTGGCCATTCTTGAAGCATCTCAGTTGTTGTTATTAAGGAGCTCCTGATACTTTATAAGAAATTTGGATATCATTATCTTGTTTAGTATGTATGTTTTATGGCTAGGAGTATAGGTTAGAATGTGTTCGAGGCCTGATTCTGTCATGGGAAGGGGCAAGTTCTTGTCATATGCTCCAGCTCCTGCAGACCCAACAGTTTGAAAGCAGGTGACTGTGAGTAGATAAATGGGTACCACTTGATGGATAACTTCACAGAGATATGAAAGGAAGTCCCAACTGGACATCCCTCAGGCAGCAAAAGGATTTGTCACTGGCAAATCCTTTCACCACAGAAGCACTTTGTTGCTTCCAACACAGAGATATAAACATGTTATGGTTTAAATCTGTTTGTTTGACTTAATAATAAAGCTTAAAAATCTTTTTGTTCACTGCTCTCACACTTGGAAAACCAATAGGTAGTAGAGTACAATGGAAGAGCTCTAGAATTTTTTTCATCCTGCTCTGACTCTCAGCTCTAACTTTTGCCCTTTTGAAATATCTTTTTTTCAAGAAACAATGCAACTGAGTTCTCTTTAGTGCACTTAAACAAAATGGGAAGGAAATGCAACATGCTCAATTCCGATGCTTGCATTTTTGTGAAGAAACTTGCCATGTTGATGGGGCATTTGAATAATTACTCCTTCCAAATATGCTGGTAAAAATTTACCTTTCCCCTATCTTGTTCTTTTTTTTTTCTCTTTTCCCTTCCTTGAAATGCTTTCAATTTTAACATAATGAAAGAAGCAAATTGGGATACTGGAACAATTCATTCTCAGTGACTCTTGACATCAAGGGATCATAGCTACAGATTTCTACCCCTTTCCATTATTCATTCTGACATAAAGTGCATTTTAGAAATATGTGCTTCTGTAAGAAAAATATGCATCCCCAAACACATATTTAAATGCAAATATCAGTAAGGATTATTTTTTTTTTAAATGAGGATTACTGCAGAAAAGAATAGCAGGGATTTATTAACAATCATACATGAGAGTTTCACAGTCCAGAAATCCACTGATCCATGCAGTTTAAGAGGTAAGACAAAGCGGGAAAGAATACATATCCAGTTCAATTATAGAAGCTTATTTCTACTTGATGAATATCACTAGGATACAATATGCTTTCCTTGTCAAATTCTATGGTGGACTCTGATAGGAAGCTAAGAATAAATATCATTGAAGGATCCAAATAATGCATTAATATCCTGCCAGTAAGATTAATATTATTTTGTTCTGTGATAGGGCTTTTGTGCAGCTTTATAACATACAGAGGAGATATCAGTTGGCTCAGGTTAGCCCTTTCCAGAAGGAAGGAAGGAAGGAAGGAAGGAAGGAAGGAAGGAAGGAAGGAAGGAAGGAAGGAAGGAAGGAAGGAAGGAAGGAAGGAAGGAAGGAGTGAACAAGGAAAGGAGAGAGAGAGAGAAAAAAGAGAAAGAAAGAAAGAAAGAAAGAAAGAAAGAAAGAAAGAAAGAAAGAAAGAAAGAAAGAAAGAAAGAAAGAAAGAAGGAAGCAAACAAAGGAGAGAGAGAGGAAGGAAAGAAGGAAAACAGGGAGAAAGAAAAAAGAAAGAAAGAAAGAAAGAAAGAAAGAAAGAAAGAAAGAAAGAAAGAAAGAAAGAAAGAAAGAAAGAAAGAAAGAAAGAATATTTTGTAAATGTTTTGGATATTTTAATGAAACATTTGGGATGAGTTATCTTAAGTTGTTTTCAGGAATTTGAAATGAAAAGCAAGGTAGAAGTGTTTAAAATCAATTAATTAGAAACCAAAATGCATTCAAGAACCATCAGTTAAGTTGAGAAAACTCTATAAAGGAGAGAGGGATGGGAAGTGGAAAAAAATAATAAAAAAAAATTAAAACTCCTTCAGCTTCAAAAGATGGAAAGCACATTCTAACAGCTTTTTCAATCTTTGTTCTTCTCTTCCTGGAAACCAATGGAATGTAATTCTAGAACAAATAATAATGCATATTAAAGTCTTTCCTTTTCTTTAAAGAATCCAAACAGTGAAACTTTTTATATTAGCCATTCTACTCTTTTCCTCTACTCAGGATGAAGGAAGCCCCATTAAGAGTTACTGCAAATGTAATACAAGGCAATGTTATAAACCCTTTTCTCATGCTAAACGTTTTCTTGTATAAACTCCCTGCTTTTATAAATTTATACCACCATTTCTGTGTCCTGATTTTAATCTTGGATAACCCAATTACACTATATTTCAGGTAATGTAATTTTACTAGCACGGTTTGAGGGAGAAATGGCCAAATCTTTGTGACAACATCTTTCTATAACAAATACTGACCTTTGTTTAAAAGCAACTGTGTTGACTCTTCAGAAATCATACGAAGCAATTATTTGTCTGTGATAGATTACCCAGAGCAATATAGGCTACTAAAAACTAAAACTAAAGAATTTTGCCACCGTGCTTACAAAATTTTATCTTACAGTCTCTAACAGCAAAGGCACTGGAGTTATTTTGAAATTTACTCCAGTGATGAGATTCAAAAATTTTTTCTACTGGTTCTGTGGGCATGGCTTGGTGTGACTTGGTGGGTGTGGCAGGGGAAGGATACTGTAAAGTCTCCATTCCCACCCCACTCCAGATTACTGCCAGTTCTTTGAACTACTCAAAATTTCCGCTACCGCTTCTCCGGAACTGGTCAGAACCTGCTGAATACCACCTCTGATTTACTCCTGTTTGCAGTTTAGGGGTATATAAGCAATATTGCTAAAGTCTCTCTTTCCCCCCCTTTTTTTCCTTCTTCTTTATATTAATTATTATTCAACAGCTGAATGTTGCTATCTTTGTTTATAGTTCAAGATATAGAACCCCCTGATCAGCTTAGAATAAGCAACATGAAACAATTTAAATATAGAGCGTTTAAAGAAGAACATAAAAGAACATGCCAAACACCTGTTTTACTCCAGCAATCTGTTTCCAAAATATTCAAGCAGGTGTGCCTGAAAGCCCACGAGTGGGATACATATCCATTCATAGCGTAAAACTGCCCTGACACATCTTTTCTAGTGTGATTATTGAACACTCATCCCTCCAACCTTCCAAAGGATATTAGTAGATAGATTGAAAAGCAATAGGGCTTTATTTTAAATTCTGAAATTTGGAAAAGCATAGCAGAGTTTTTTCTTGTACTTTACTACAATCTCCTACAGCTTGTTCTGATGCAGTTTTTAAGCGTTTCTTGTATATATGGAAATTTGAGAGTAGAGTAACGAGGAGAAAATGTGGAGGTAGACTTTTTCTTCACTAAAACTCAAGAGGATCATTTCAACTCAAGAGTGAAACAAGGGGAAGCAATAAGAACAGGTGGCACCCGGTGCCCAGGAAAGCTTTTGCAAACTTCTTCTGGTGTACTGGTCACTAGTGATCTTACCAGTCACTTTTACTTAGCCCTAGGAAGGAGGGACGTGGTAGCTCAGTAGCTAAGATGCTGAGCTTGTTGATCAGAAAGGTGGGCAGTTCAGTAGTTTGAATCCCTAGCACTGCGTAATGGAGTGAGCTCCTGTTACTTGTTCCCAGCTTCTGACAACCTAGCAGCTTGAAAGTATGTAAAAATGCAAATAGAAAAATAAGGGCCACTTTAGTGGGAAGGTAATAGCATTCTGTGCACCTTCACCATTTAGTCACTCCGGCCACATGACCACGGAGATGCCTTCAGACAGCGCTGGCTCTTCAGCTTTGTAATGGAGATGAACACCACCCCTAGAGCTGGAAATGACTAGCATGTATGTGCGAGGGGACCCTTTATCTTAGGAAGGAGGCAATGGCAAAACTTTGCCAAGGAAACTGCAGGAAATGGTCCATTGGACACTATTCAACAGAAGAAAAAAGAAAACTAGGCTAAAAATATACTTGATGTCATGCCCCGTTGGAGTAAGACTCTGAGGGAGAGGAGGAACAATGGACAGGGAGTGGAAGTATGGCTGCAGAGGTTGTGGAGGAAACTGGGGAAGGGCACAGGCCAGCTGGACAGTCAGAGGAAGACCCAGGCCCATCCCTTCTTCATCCTAGGGCACACAGGGAAGAGAAGATAAAGGAGAAACGTGAATGGTGTGATCTACGGGGGGAGGAAAGGACCTTGATCCCTTTCATGGGCTGCAGCTGTGAGGTCTGTTTAAAAGGACGGATTGTGCATGGACCAGTGCTGGAAACAAAGCATGAAAATACTTCTAGTCTGTCTGTTCTTATCTGAGTTTAGCGTCCTTTCCAGTGTGTATTTTGATATCTGTGGATGTCTTCAAGCCCTTATCCTGCCTTGTCTCAGTAATTGCTTCAGTGTGGTTTGTGTTGTTTGTTTCTATTTATAATGTATATGTATTTTGAGTTTGAACTGAAGTTCTTCCTTTTTGCAACTGTTTGTGGGGGAGTTTTTTGTCTCCAATCAATGATAATTGAAGCTTTAAAGCCAAGTTGAAGGAATTAAAGAGACTTCACTTGTTTTTCTGACTATGTTGCTTTTGTATCCCACCCTGGGTCATCACACTTGAAAAAAAATAATGGCAAGCCCTTTCTTTATTGGTCTCAATAAAGTTTGCCTGGTAATGTCCATGAAGTCTGAGAAGTTGTAGGATCCAATCTGGAATTGATCACTTGGACCAGAGGTTTGCCCCCACCAGCTTTCAGACTTATGGTAGACTTAGGTAACCTCTCTCTACACGTTCTGGTAGCAGAATGGGACCCACATTACGTATCTAATATTAATACAATTGAGAAAATCCAGAAATATTTCACAAGAAGAGTTCTCCACTCCTCTACTCGTTGCAGAATACCTTATGCCACCAAACTCGAAATTCTAGACCTAGAAAACCTAGAAATATGCCACCTTTGGTCCAATTTAAGTATAGTACATAAAATCATACATTGCAATGTCCTACCTGTCAATGAATACTTCAGCTTCAACCATAACAATACAGGAGCACACAATAGAGATGAACTCAAGGTTAATTGCACCAAACTTGATTGCAGGAAATACGACTTCAGCAACAGAGTGGTCAATGTCTGGAATACTCTACCTGACTCTGTGGTTTCTTCCCCAAACCCCAATAACTTTAACCTTAGACTGTCTACTATTGACCTCACCCCTTTCCTAAGAGGTCTGTAGGGGGCGTGCATAAGCGCACCAACGTGCCTACCGTCCCTGTCCTATTGTTTCTTTTTCTTATATGTATCCATGTATTCATAACGATGTTTTTACTTATACCTATTGTCTTGTAAGCGATTGACAAATCAAATCAAATAAAAAAATAAACCTGCCATAGCCAACTTGCTGCAGCCAACTTAACATGGCCAACTTGCTGTGAGACAATTCGCCACAGCCAACTTGCTGTAGCACAATTTAACAATTCAATTTAATTATTGTTCTCCTGTGGCAAGCTGGCCATGGCGAATTGGATATGGCAAATTGTCATAGACTCTTTCAGAGAAGTTTTCTGAGGATGGGCACCAACACAAGTCTGAAAGCTCAGTGTCAGCGTTCCAACTAACCAACCCCAAACCTATAAACTCCGAGACAGGCATTTTCTCAACGTTTCATTTTATTAGAGTTGTCATACTGGCACATCTGGGAGAACCCAAATCAGAGAGTTCCTGGTTTTCCCTTCCCAAAAGAAATTGGAGTGATCTGGGTATAGGGGATATAGTTGTGGAACCCCTGTCATGGACGGATCACTCGCTTCTGAAGCTCGACTTCCGTTCCGCACACCCTGACCGCAGGGAGGCGGGACCATTAAAATGGTACCGCCCCAGGCGCCTGATGGACCCTGATAGGTTCCTGACGGAGCTTGGGCCATTTCCCGAAGCTCACACACACGACTCGGTTGAGGGCTTGGTCGCCACCTGGGATAGGGTGGCTGCTGGGGCCCTTGACCGAGTTGTGCACTTGCGGCCTCTGACCCGGTGCCGATCCCAGGTGGCTCCCTGGTTTTCTGAGGAGCTAAGGGAGATGAAGCGCCGGAAAAGATGCCTAGAGAGCAGTTGGAGGGCTAGCCGCTCTGGGTCTGACCGGACACTATTACGATATTATATCAAGATGTATTTAGTGGCGATAAGGATGGCGAGGAGGTCTTACATCTCCACCCTTATTGCGTCCGCGGAAAACCGCCCAGCCGCCCTGTTCAGGGTGACCCGCTCCCTCCTGGAGGTGGGAGCGCGGGAGGACCCCTTGCAGGGATGGGCTGAGGAGTTTTCTAGGTTTCTGCAGGACAAAATCGCTCAGATCCGGGATGAACTGGACTCCGACTGGGCATCTCCGGGCGGGGGGGGGCGGGGGGTGGATATCGGTGAGGTCAACTGGGTTGAGTTCGATCCTGTTACTGTGGAGGACGTGGACAGGATGCTGGGGGGGCTGAATGCCACCACCTGTTTGCTGGACTCGTGCCCCTCCTGGCTGGTCCTGGCCACTCGGGAGGTGACACGAGGCTGGTTCCAGGGTATTATAAACGCTTCCTTGAGAGAGGGGCTGTTACCTGCCGCCTTGAAAGAGGCGGTGGTGCGGCCCCTCCTCAAGAAACCGTCCCTGGACCCAGCATTGTTATCTAATTATCGTCCTGTCTCCAACCTTCGCTTTGTTGTGAAGGTTGTTGAGAGTGTGGTGGCACGTCAGCTCCCGCAGTACCTGGATGAAGCGAGTTATCTTGACCCCCTCCAATCGGGCTTCAGGCCCGGGCACAGCACGGAGACGGCGTTGGTCGCGTTGGTGGATGACCTCTGGAGGGCCCGGGACAGGGGCTGTTCCTCTGTCCTGGTCCTGTTAGATCTCTCAGCGGCTTTTGATACTGTCGACCACAGTATCCTATTGCGGCGGTTGGAGGGGTTGGGGGTGGGGGGCACCGTGTTGCGGTGATTCACCTCCTTCCTCTCCGACCGTTCGCAATTTGTGTTGACGGGGGGGCAGAGATCAGCCCCGAGGCCCCTACTATGTGGGGTCCCTCAGGGGTCGGTGCTCTCGCCCCTGCTGTTCAACATTTATGTAAAGCCGCTGGGTGAGGTCATCGGTGGCTTCGGGATGGAGTTCCATCAGTACGCTATTCCATCAGTACGGATTATTGCAATGCTCTCTACATAGGGCTCCCCTTGAAGAGTCTCCGGAGGTAACAGTTGGTCCAGAATGCAGCCGCGCGGGTGATCGTGGGTGCCCCTCGGAGCTCCCACGTTACACCGCTTCTCCGCAGGCTGCACTGGCTTCCTGTGGCCTTCCGGATTTGATTCAAGGTGGTGCTTCTGATGGTATTTAAAGTGCTCAGCTGTACATCTCCACCCCGGGCCACCCCAACGAAGCCGTCGAAGTGATGTCCCGGTGCCTGGAGGCCGTGCGGAGTTGGAAGGGTCGTAACAGGCTTCGTCTCAACCCGACCAAAACCGAGTGGCTGTGGTTTCCTGCGCCCAGATACAGCCAGCTGGTTCCTTCGCTGGCCGTGGGGGGAGAGGTTTTGACCCCCGTGGAAAGGGCGCACAACTTGGGTGTCTTCCTGGACGTACGGCTGTCTTTAGAAGAACACATAGCAGCCATCGCCAGGGGGGCTTTTTATCAGATTCGTCTGATCTACCAGTTGCAGCCCTTTCTGGATCTGGGCACACTTCGCGCAGTCACTTCCGCCCTCGTTATCTCCCGCCTGGATTATTGCAATGCTCTCTACATAGGGCTCCCCTTGAAGAGTCTCCGGAGGTTACAGTTGGTCCAGAATGCAGCTGCGCGGGTGATCGTGGGTGCCCCTCGGAGCTCCCACGTTACACCGCTTCTCCGCAGGCTGCACTGGCTTCCTGTGGCCTTCCGGATTTGATTCAAGGTGGTACTGATGGTATTTAAAGTGCTCCATGGCTCGGGATCTGGGTACTTACGGGACCGCCTACTGCCATCGTCAACCTCCCGCCACCCAGTAAGCTCCCACAGGGTTGCCCTTCTTGGGGTACCGCCGCCCGGCCGTTGTCGGCTGACGGCCCTGAGAGTTCGGGCTTTCTCTGTGGGAGCTCCCTCCCTATGGAATGATCTCCCCCCGGAGATACGTGCCATGACAGATATTCTGACCTTCCGGCGCGCAGTTAAAACCCTATTTTTTAGACAGGCTGGCCTGGCCCAGTAATCAGGTTTCGGTTTTTAAACTTAATTCAATTTTAGTAATAAATTTTTAATTTTTATTCAGTTTCCTGATTTTATATTTCTAAATTTAATTTTGATGGGACACAGCCGGACCAATCGCGTTTAATATATTTTTAATTGTATTTATAATGTATTTATTATGTGTTTTTAGTAGGCTGTACACCGCCCCGAGTCCCTTTTTGGGAGAGGGAGCAGTATAAAAATATGATAAATAAATAAATAAATAAATAAATAAATAAATAAATAAATAAATAAATAAATGCAAAACTCCATTCCCTGCACCCATCAGTCTATCACATGGTTCAATCAAACATCCCAACTGGAGAAATCCCTCCAGTTCACTCCATCCCTCCAGTCACTCCCCTCCAGGTTCAGGGCAACATGTCCTTGACTCTCTGAGAAAGAATGTTGTTGAGTCTAATCTTCCACCTCTCTATGAAACCCCCCTTTTCAAATCCCCAGGCATTAAATGTGGCAGTCTGGAAGCTTCCAAGTGAAATATGGCTTCCAAGGCTGACACTCAGAAGACTTAACCTCTGATCCTGGTGACCTATCCAGCCTGGATCCTGCAACATTATCCTGGGACACCTTCATTCTGAGAAGCTGTGTTCTATACTTTAAACCAAAGTTCATTTGCCTGTTTCCCTAGGTTGCAGAAACCCTTTGGAATATTTGTTCTCATTAAAATATTTGGTGTCCTCTACAAGCTTGTAGTCACTGCCGGAGTGTTCTTAAAAGGTAGTGAAAGCAAACCATACATTTATAAATCCTACGAGTCACCTTTGGAGAGGATTCGAAGCCATGGTGGCCTAGTGGATAAATGCAGTATTGTAGGCAAACTCTACCCACAGCTGGAGTTCGATCCTGATGGGTTCAAAGTTGACTTAGCTCGCCATCCTTCCGAGATTGATAAAATGAGGACGCAGATTGTTGCCATGTATAGATGCAGATTGTGAAATTCTCAGCTGAATCAACAGGAGACTCCGTAAATAATTTCAAGGGCTATATTGACTTTTGCAAAGGCCGGCACTTTGTCCTGCTCTGGGTAGAGGCACAAAGGGCAATGAGACAAATGATTTACAGAGTTTTATATACTTCAAGACCCCAAAACCTCCCACCTTTCTCACTGCCTCATTGGTCAAAATTAACATCGGATGATTCTAGGATGATTCCTGGGATCACAGTCTATCCCATAGTAACATGCAGAACAATTAATCATTTACTTAGCATTTGTTTAACAGTTGCTACATCCTGACATTGTTTGCACTAACTGGTGTCCTGAGCTGGGTCGGCATGACAACTGTCCTCACATGGACTATTCTTAAAGGATTTTTGTCATGTTAGCACAACTATCTTCATTAATATTTCACCAGGGGCTTCTCAGGTTATACAGAAGAGAAATATACAGACAAGGAATATATCGCTATTTTTGCTCTTTTCTTTACAGAAATAATTTTTACTTCTATCTGCAGATAATGTTGACATTGTAAATTGCCCAGAGAGCACTGTAAAGTGCTATGGAGTGGCATAACATAAATGTTATGGCTATTTATATTTATAATGCTTGCCATTAAACATGATTTGTTAGATCCTCTCCGATCCAACTGTTGTTTTTTTCCAAATCTTTGATTCAATGTAATGTAGGAAAGAAATGATGTGAAGGAGATTGACAACTTTGTCTGCCTACCAACATGACCCCTCTCCAAGAATATAACAGAATTGGACCAAACTTAGTGAACAAAGAGAAGGCTGCAAAAGTAAAACAGAAATTGAAAATGGGTCTGATCTGACTTAAGAACTTCAAAGAGAGAGAGAGAGAGAGGGAGGGAGGGACGGGGAGAGAGAGAGAAGGGAAAAATCAAAATATCTCTATGAAAGGGCAATTGACAGTAGCTTCTGTTATTGGCAAGTCTTCCATTTTAAGCCCCTCCCTTAGGGGTAGTGTGATGACTCAGGGCGTGGCACAAAAGCACAAAGTCACAAAAGTAAGTAAAGTCCCTTTAATTCTTCAAACTTGACCCCCAATTTCTAGTTATCATTGGCAGGAGAAAAAACTCTCCCAAGAACAGTTTTTAAAGGGAAGAAATTCAGTCCAAGCCCAAAGTATATATAAATTATAAATAAAAACCAACATTAACCATGCTGCAGCAATTAACAAGACAGGGCAGGATAAGGAATTGCAGAACTCAAAATATAATGAAACGCAGACAGTTGGGAGGATGCCAGAACCCAGATAAGACTTGACAAACAAAAATAATGCACGCTTTGCTTCCAGCAAGGTGCTGTGCGCAAACACCCTTTTTAAATCCTGTTTTCCCAACTGCAGCTAATGAAGGGAATCAGGGCCCTTTTCTCCCCCATAACCCACATTTCTCCCTTCTCCGTTCCTCCCTGCGTGCCCTAGGATGAAGAGGGGGGTGGGCCTGGATCAGCAGCCCACCAGAGCCACACTTCCACTCCCTGTCAGCTGTTTGACCACCCCCTCAGAATCAGATTCCAACAGGGGCATGACAGGTGGGCTGCTACAGGTTTGCACGGGTTTGGGCGATCCTCTAGCTAGAATTCTTCATGGCTTGGGAAACCTCCAAATCCCACTCCTGGCTGGCCCTGCCCACCCTGCCCCATCCCACCCACCCTGCCCCTCCCAGAAGTCCCCACATGCCCCGTTTTGGATGCCAAGTAAGTACAGGGACCACATGGAGCCTGGGGAAGGCGAAAAATGGGCGTCCCGGAGACTCTGGAAGGCCAGAAATGGGCCTATTTCTAGCCTCCAGAGGACCTCTAGAGCCCAGGGAAGGTTGTTTTCACCCTCCTGGAGGTTCGAAGGAAGCCTCTGGAGCCCATGGAGGGTGAAAAATGAGGCTCCTGAAAGTTCCGGAAGGCCAGAAACAGGCCTGTTTTCACCCTCCCGGAGGCTCAAGAAAAGCCTCCAATGTCCGAGGAGGGCGAAAACGCCCCCCTCCCCGCCGTGGTGCAGGAAGCTGACTAGGCCACACCTACCATGGCCATGCCCACCCCAGCAACCAAGCAGATAACCGGTTGCTGACATTTTTTAAGCCTACCCCTGTCCTCCCTCCTCTCTTCCTTTCCAGTCATGTGACCTGAATCAGGTCTATTTTAATGAGTTGGAAAGAATTTTGGAAACTAAACTTTGCGTGATTCCCTGGTATGTTTAAAGGATTTCTCTCCTTTTCTTCTGTTTGTTCCTCAAAGAATCGTCTACTCCTTTTGCTAAAAAATTAATCTTCCCTTGCCATTATTCATATCTTTTTCCTTGTGATCCCTTAGATTCAGTGTGAGTTTCTTTCCTCATTGTCAGTAGGTGTTCTGGATGAGTAAATTGGAGTAAAAGTTTGTTTCCTTGAGTTTGTCTTTCAACATTTTTTTTCAGTCTTTCATTTTTTTATTTTTTATTTGAAAAAAAAAATAGTGATCTCCTGAAGTGTCTGTGTTTGGACTTCTTGGGCAATTTTCCACTTACTATAAATTACATTTGATGGCATTGTAGCAACAGTTTCCAACTGCTTCGACACTCACCGTATAAAACCATATAATCAGAAGCGATATATGGTATGATAACAGAGCATGACTCACAGCACCTGAGCATTAAGCATACAGATTTAAAACTTCTATTTGGATAAACTGAGTGACACTCTCATTTTCCAGAGCTATTCCTATATCATGAATAAAGGATGGGCTTCACCCTCATGAAATATTTTTGTATTAAACTAGCACAGAACTACCAAAATCTACAAAAATGTCTTGAGGACCAGTAGGAAGAAGCATACTTCTCAAGAAAATTACTGATAAAGGAGAATATTTGTAGCTCAGGGTGGAAATTTTGGTCACCACATTATAAAAAAAAAAAAAGATGTTGAAACTCTAGAAAGAGTGCAGAAATGAGCAACAAAGACGGTTAGGTGTTCTGACACACGCCCTTTTCCAACAAATCAAACACAATCCAAAAGGAACAGAAACTTTGTAATGCTTCTGCAAAATAATTAGCCGTGATAAGCACAAACCTTGCCAAACTGTGCAAGACTTGCCAAAAGATAACAGACAAGAAATAATTTGCAGTACAAAAATCTTCTAATACAAATTCAGGATACTGGAATGTCCACGAGGCTGGAGTTTCAAAACGTCTTTGCCTTCTGCAAAGTACATTTGTTTCACAGCTGGCTTTTATCTTCTTGAAGGAGGGGCCATTACCTTGCAGCCTTACTCCCAAGTCACCCGTGCTGTTGTAGCTGCTCTTTCCTACAAGCAGCCCTGCGTGCACGTGCACTTGGCACAGGCTCCTCGGGAATCTCCTCATCGCTGCAGCCATCCCCCACAATGTCTGAAGGCAGCAGTCCACTCTCTAATGGTCCTGGCCCCTCACCTGAGTCCTTGCTCTCCTCAGCCATCCACACCTGCTGCTGGCTAACTACAACATTAGGGGACTGGAGGCTAAAATATAAGATGAACGGTTGTAGGAACTGGGCATGGCTAGTCTAGGGAAGAGAAGGAACAAGGGAGACAGGATAGCAGCCTTCCAATATATTGAGACTTTAGAAAAAGTGCAGAGGAGAGCAACCAAGATGATTAGAGGACTGGAGACTACAGTAAAACATAGGAAGAACAGTTATAGGAACTGGGCATGGCTAGTCTAGTAAAGAGAAGAACCAGGGGAGACATGCTAGCAGTGGTCCAATATTTCAGGGGCTGCCACAGAGTGGAGGAGGGGGTCAAGCTATTTTCCAAAGCACTTGAAGGCCAGACAAGGAATAATGGATGGAAATTGATATAGGAGAGATTCAACCTTAGAAATAAATAGAAATTTTCTGACGGTGAAAACAATCGATCAATGAACCAGCTTACCTTCAGAAGTTATGGGTGCTTCATCACTGAAGGCTTTCAAGAAGAGACTGGACTGACACTTGTCAGAAATGGTATACTTGAATTTGAACTAGGGGACCTCCAAGGATCCTTCCAACTCTGTTTTTCTGTTTTGTTCTGAAATGAGGGGTCCTTGGCATTCTCTGAGCTTTGATGGAAAGCTACAGGGAATGGTTACTTCTTCCATAGTAAATGCAAATAAGTGTTGTTTGAATATTGTCATGTGGCATTCTTCTTTTAAGACTCATTGATAAGTGTATTTTCCCCATCAAGTGAAAAATCTTGCCTAGCTCTTATCACATTTGCTGTAAGAGTTTGCATTCTAGAAAATTTAAGTGGAAATCATCAAGGCTTACTGCTAACCTCAGCTTTGAAAGTGCTTCTGATATGAAAAGTTTGATTACAAAATAAAACAAGCTTCAATTGTGAAATTAATGAATGCTGGAACTCTTTTTTTTTTACAAAGAGAAAATTAAAACAATTAGATATTTAACTGCTGAATATTATCACAACTAATATTAGCACAAGTCATAAGAAAAATCAATGCATGATTAGCATAAGAAAAAACACCCTTCTTCTCCATTCCAATTAGGAATAGGATTGATCAGGGTAAAAAGGTTAAATGCTAGTTCACTGAAATTGATGTAGATAAGAGGCGGATGCAACATCTAATGACCATTCAAAACATGGCTCAAAAAGGGGGAATATAAGGAAGTTATATTTGACCATGACTGCATTAAATTCAGAATTATATTTTCCATTCTAGCAGGTATTAAGAAGTCACATGTTCCCCTCTGTTATTGTATCTGCTACTATTTGTATATCTATATATCATCTCTCTATCCATACATCATCATCATCATCATCTTTTAACAACCCCATAATCCCTTGCAGGGTGGAGTCTGGGCAACTGAATGGAGCTACAGAGTGTCTAATGGCTGGATGCCCTTCCTGTCACCAGTGTGGAGTTTTGTTCAGCAATATATTCTCATTGTGCCCAGAGAGAGAAATATCTGCCCCCTGATTGTGAGGCAGAGCTTCATTTCTAGGCTACTGCAGCACTCCTGTCCATCCATCCATCCATCCATCCATCCATTTATCTACCATCTATCTATTGGTATCTATTTGTTTCTATCTGTGTCTATTTGTTTATCTGCCTGCAGGGGGCATGTATAAGCGCACCAACATGCCTACCTTCCCTGTCCTATTGTTTCTTTTATGTATTTTAATTTTTCTTATACGTATCCATGTATTCATAACTATGTTTTTACTTATACCTATTACCTTGTAAGCAATTAACAAATTGACAAATAAATCTATCTATCTATCTATCTATCTATCTATCTATCTATCTATCTATCTATCTATCTATCTATCTATCTATCTATCTATCTATCTATCTATCTGTCACCTACCTATCATCCATCATCTATTATCTAGCAACTAACATCTATCTAGATTTTAAATTGTGGTGGCTTTTTGAAAAATAAAACCCTTTTGCATGAATATAGTTGCATGAAGAGTCTAAGCAGTACACTCAGGGGTAGGATTCAAAATTTTTAACAACCGGTTCTGTGGGTGTGGCTTAGGTGGTGGGCGTGGCTTGGTGGTCATATAACTGGGTGGACATGGCTTGGTGGTCATGTTATTGGCTGGGTGTGGCCAATATCACTCACATCAAGGCATGCATCTCCTCGCATGGCCTCTTATGACTGTGGGGATGCTGCAACAGTCATAAGTGTGAAAAAGCATCCTAAATCACTTTTTTCAGTGCCATTGTAACTTTGAATGGTCACTCCACACAAGCAAAGTACCAGCAAAGGAGGGGAAAAAAACTCCAGAGAAGTTCCTGAGACAGGAAGTCCAGTCCTGCCAAGTATATAATAAGGGTTAACAGAGAAGCATTTTCTGTAAGCAATATCAGAATGTTTCCTTCCTGCCTTCCTTACAGGATTAGGCCAGTAATTTCTTCTAACAACCGGTTCTCCAAACTGCTTAGAATGTTAACAACCGGTTCTAACAAAAACTGGTAGAATCCCACCCCTGAGTACACTACTTCACCTTCATACCCGAGGCACTGTGAATCTGGATAGAGCTTCCTCTGTAAAATTTAATTTACCCAAAGGAAGTCATGCCATACATAACAAAGGAGCAAGGGGAGTGGGTGTCAGAGAGGAGAATAACTTCTACTTTCAGCTTTAAGAGAACCTTAAAATAAACATTTACGTTGAACAACCCAGAGCAAAGAAAAATTGGAATGGGAATAGGTTTTGTTCTAAATTTCATAAGTTCTCACTTTAATGTGCCAAAACAACTGAAGCCTAAGTTTTTAAGTAATACACAGCATAGATCAAATATGAGAAACTATCTTTGAAAAGAATGCTAAAAGGAATAGAAAATCAATTTCGGCTGCAAAGTGAATTTTTATGCCTTTAAAGAGTACAGTGTCAACACCGAACAGCCAAAATGCCATTTGTGTAATAGCACACACCGCGACTGATGGATGGCCCTTTCCATTTTGTATGGCAAGAGTCTTAAACAGAAAGATAGAACGAGGAATGTATATATTTCAATTTCTATCCTGCCCTTCTCTGGAATCAGGAGCAGATACCATCAATTTAACCACCTCGCGTAGGCTTAAAAAAAAGAGGGCAGAACTCCAGTTACATTTTAATCAAAAATTTGCTTTTTGATTAACCTTACTTCTAACTAGCTATGGCTGCTAAAAGCCAACACAAACAAAATAAACTTTAAGAAAGTTGGGGATTCTGAACACTGTAGTACCTGGAACTCTGTATGGCTCACTCCCATTTATAAAGGTTATAAGTAAAAAGTAAATAAAGAATTGGGTTCATTTGTAGTTAAGGCCTGTGTATCTATAAAATAAAACATGAGACTATTAGTAAAAATTACTTGAGGATACTCCAAATAACTATATAGTTTTTTTTGGCAAGTTATGGAAGGGTACTCTCTCTTTCTCTCTACCTCTCTCCCTCCCTCCTTCCCTTTCTCTCTCTCTCTCTCTGTCTCCTCCATTTCTATCTCTTCCTCCCTACCTTTCTCTCGCTTCCTCCGTCCCTCCCTCTCTCTCCCTCCCTCCATCCCTCCCTCCCTCTCTCTCTCTCTCTGCCCCCTAAATCAAGCATAAAATCCTATTGGCCATAGTCAGTCTTGATTAGCTTTCTAGGTAGCCTAAGTGAATGATGTATAACTTACAAAATAGTCCTCAACTTACAACTTTTCATTTCTTGACTGTTTGGAATTACCATGGCGCAGAAAAAATGACCTACAACTAGTCTTGACATGTGCAACCATCAGAACATCCATATGGTCATGATTCATGTTGGCAACTGGAATGTACTTACAATGGCCGTCGATTCTAGAGTCAAGCAATTCCCATTGATAACCTTCCAAACCGATTGTCTGACAACAATGGGGGAAGCCAGACTTAATGACTGTGGCAACCTGGTCATAAAATCAGGCATGACTCGCTGAATAACCATATGGGTTAGTGTTGGCAGATTCAGCCCAGTTGGGGTTGCACTTTGAGAACTTTGTAGGTATGACTTGCAAATTGAATTTAATGATAATGATAACAATAAGAATAGCAGTAGCACTTAGACTTATATACCGCTTCACAGTGCTTTACAGCCCTCTCTAAGTGGTTTGCAGAATCAGCCTAATGCCCCCAACAATCTGGGTCCTCATTTTACCTACCTCAGAAGGATGGAAGGCTGAGTCAACCTTGAGCGTGGTGGGATTTGAACTGCCAAATTGCAGTCAGCTGGCAGTCAGCAGAAGTAGCCTGCAGTACTGCACTCTAACCACTGTGCCACCGCATCTCAATAACAGTAATAATAATTTGTTTATTTCCGATTCTCTACTGAACTGGAAAAGCCGGTTGCCATAGCATATTATTTTTACTCTTACCCTGAATGAGAGGTGAAAGCTCTCTGAATTCTATTTGATCTTGAATCAGTTCCAGTAGTGGGATTCATTTTTTTTACTACCGGTTCTGTGGGTGTGGCTTGGTGGACGTGGCAGGGGAAGAATACTGTAAAATCTCCAATCAGAGGTGGTATTTCTGGTTTTCTGAACTACTCAAAATTTCCATTACCGGTTCCCCAGGTCTGGTCAAAACCTACTGAATACCACCTCTGATCAGTTTGATGTTTTAGTTTAGTTTACTTTATTGTCATTGCACCTCGTACAACAAAATCAGACACCATCTTCACTACACATCATGACCATGACTATGAAATTAAACGCAAACACACATCCTTCACCCTCCACACATTGAACCAAAAACCCCCGACACCGCACCAACACTGCACTATACAGCAGAATTCAAAAGAGCTACTGCCCTGTGATAGAAGCTGTTTTTCAGCCTATTTGTCCTTGTTTTTATTATTCTGTACCGTCTGCCAGATGGTAATAGTTCAAAAAAAAGGGGTGCCCAGGATGAGATGGATCTTTAAGGATGTTTTGAACTTTCTTAAGGCAGTGGGAGCTATAAAGCTCTTCCAAAGAGGGGAGAGGACAGCAAATGATATTCTGGGCAATGGAATTAATCCTCTGGAGTGCTTTCCTATCTGCCACTGTGCAATTGGCAAACTACATAGAGGTGCAGTAAGTTAAATTACTCTCTATGGTGCAGCGGTGGAAGGTCACCAGCAGTTTTTCATTCAGTTGTTTGCAAGGTTTGAAAGATGCTCCTCCCAGTTTTGCCTTGAACAGTCATATTTCCCAAGCCGGGTACAAGTTCAGACTGTTATTTTTTAATTTTGGGAAACAGATTCTGAAATTGATTTTTTAAAAAAACCTACTCGGACTTGGTGGACTGCTTTCTAAGAGTCTGCTGCTTGCTATTGATTAAGAGGTATCAAAATACTACAGCTAGAGCATTATTAATCCGGTGGTTCTCCTTTGAAGATATTTAATTGGAAAACAATACAATGAATTACATGGATGCTGTTTCTTAAAATATTGTTAGTAATGGGATTGAAGTTTTTTTTTTTTTTCAGATAGGCTATAGATTTCTTTGTTTTACTTCTCATGAAGGACATTTGTTATATTATTGGTCTATTGATTGCAATTTTCATATAGTTTAAGTTTTTCTTTGGAAGAGAACCTCAGCATGCAACTAATAAAAAAATTAAGTAAAAGATTTAAATAAACATTTGTGTTATCTGAATCCTTAAATTGACCCTAAGAATTGTTCTTCCATATATTCATATTCCCTTCAATTGGTTTCTTAAGCAAGGGTGGATGAATTGATATATCTGCTTTCTCTCCATTTCTGTTTTTTCCACTCTTGCAATATATTACCACTTAATTTTCTTTTGTTTGCAAATTAAATTCATGTTTCATATATAATATATTTTTCAAGCTTCATATTTTTTTGGGGGGGGAGGCGATAATTTTTTTAATAAACATTTTTTTGCTTTCCTGTTTCAGTAATGTACATATACTGTATATTGTATGAATTTCTAATAGTAAGAAATTCCAAGAAAAGTAAACAGCATAAGATAACTGCATTCCGGCTCATATCTTGATTTTTAAATGTAAATGGGATACATTCTTAGCCAAGTTAAAACAAGATTCTCCCCCCCATTGTTTGATAAATTCCACATCTACTTAAATAGTTCACTCCTCTGAATAACAATCCCTGGAAGACTGATCATAAATGTTAATATTTAGACAATGTTTGAGCTGTGAGAAGTGACTGGGCTGAATGCAGACTTCAGCGTTAGAACTGTGTGCAATATTCCAAGATTAAAAAGTAATTTATGATTAAAACAGTGCTCGGTTTATTATACAAGTAGTCCTTGACTTCAGACCATGAGTGAGCCCAAAATTTCTGTTGCTAAGTGAGACATTTGTTAAGTAAACGTTGTCCCATTTTATAATATTTCTTGCTAACAGCTGTTAAGGGAATAACTGCAATTGTGAAGTTGATAACCTGGTTGTTAAATGAATCTGGCTTCCCCTGTTGACTTTAATTTAGTTTACTTTATTGTCATTGCACCTCATACAACAAAATCAGACACCATCTTCGGTGCACATCATGACCATGACAATAAACACAAACACACATCCTTCATCCTCCACACATTGAACCGAAAACCCCAACACCGCACCAACGCTGCACTATACAGCAGAATTCAAAAGAGCTACTGCCCTGGGATAGAAGCTGTTTTTCAGCCTATTTGTCCTTATTTTTATTATCCTGTATCGTCTGCCAGATGGTAATAGTTCAAAAAAAGAGTTCCCAGGATGAGGTGGATCTTTGAGAATGGTTTGAACTTTCTTAAGGCAGAGGGAGCTCTAAAGCTCTTCCAAAGAGGGGAGAGGGCAACCCATTGCAATGTCCTACCTGCAAATGAATACTTCAGCTTCAATCATAACAATACAAGAGCAAACAATAGACACAAACTCAAGGTTAATCGCACCAAACTTGATTGCAGGAAATATGACTTCAGCAACAGAGTGGTCAATGTCTGAATACTCTGCCTGACTCTGTGGTTTCTTCCCCAAACTCCAAAAACTTTAACCTTAGACTGTCTACTATTGACCTCACGCCCTTCCTAGGAGGCCTGTAGGGGGCACGCATAAGCGCACCAATGTGCCTACTGTCCCTGTCCTATTGTTTCTTTTATTTTTCTTATACGTATCTATCTCATGCATTCAAAACTATATTTATTCTTATACCTGTATCTTGTAAGCGATTGACAAATCAACTAAATACTAAAAATACTAAAGTGGTATATAAGTCTAAGTGCTATTGCTATCTATCTTCTATCTATCTATCTATCTATCTATCTATCTATCTATCTATCTATCTATCTATCTATCTATCTATCTATCTATCTATTAGAATGCAGTACTGCAGGATAATTATTCTGACTGCCGGCTGCCCAGAAAGTTTGGCAGTTCGAATCTCACCAGGCTCAAGGCTGACTCAACCTTCCATCCTTCCAAGGTGGGTAAAATGAGGACTCAGATTGTTGGGGGCAACAGGCTTACTCTGTAAACTGCTTAGAAAGGGATGTAAAGCACTGTGAAGTGGTATATAAGTCTAAGTGCTATTGCTATTCATCCATGGGTCCAAGGGTGGGGGCCAGCGGGTGGGCGGGCCATGTGGGAGATGCAGCCTTGTGTTCCCATGCAGCCTGGATTAATTGCTTCGGGTGGGTGCTTTGGGGGGGGGGGCATTTTGCTGTGGACCACCAACATTTTCTTGCAGACCACCAGTGGTCCCTGGTCCACTCTTTGGTGACCACTGTTCTAGTACAACCCCCTACTTAGACAGGAAACCCTGTACCACTTCAGACAAATGGTTATCCAATCTCTTCTTAAAAACTTCCAGTGTAGGAGCATTCAAATTTTTTGAAGGCAAGTTGTCCCACTGATTAATTGATCTAACTGTCAGAAAATTTCTCCTTAGTTCTAGCTTGCTTCTCTCCTTGATTAGTTTCCATCCATTGCTTCTTGTCCTGCCTTCAGGTGCTTTGGAGAGTAGCTTGACCCCCTCTTCTTTGTGGCAGTCCCTTAGACATTGGAACACTCTATCATGTCTCCCCTAGTCCTTCTTTTCATTAGACTAGACATACCCAGTTCTTGCAACCATTCTTCATATGTTTTAGCCTCCAGTCCCTTAATCATCTTTGTTGCTCTTTCTGCATTCTTTCTAGAGTCTCAACATCTTTTTTACATCATGGCAACCAATACTGGATGCAGAATTTCAAGTGTGGCCTTACCAAGACATTATAAAGTGGTATTAACACTTAATGTGATCTTGATTCTATTCTTCTGTTTATGCAGCCTAAAACTGTGTTGGCTTTTTTTGGCAGCTGCAGCACACAGCTGGCTCATGTTTAAGTGATTGTCCACTAAGACTCCAAAAGAAAAAGCCAAGAATAAGTCAATGACAAATTATTTCTATTCTCTTTTTCTGACACTGTGTTTCAATAGCCATTTAACGATCCTGATTTGTCCATTAAGATGTTATGAAAAATTAATTCATAGGCTGTTGTAATAGAAGGAATATTATTGTTTTTATTCAGATTAAGACAAAGATAGTTCTGTAAATGTTCTGACCTAATTTATGTTTATTTCATTTCTATAGCTGCCCACCTCAACAAATGACACCAATCATTACTGAGAGATTCACAAGCTGATTATGTTGCTGAATATCAAACTAATTTATTTCTTTTCTTTCTTTGCATGAATTAAAAATTATTCAAGTTTTCTTTAAAAAATAATAAGTCAAACATGGTCAAATAAAACAAAAGTTCCAGTAAATCATTGCTTGAAAACTATACCCATGACGTCTGTTTTGCGTTATGCTATTCTCATCACACTTTGACACATGCCTACCAAAAAAAAAAAAAAAATTCAGTAGGGGGGGAAAGGTTTTCCATTTATGTCCTTTCATTTTTTCACTTTCATTTCTGTTTACTTAAATGCATGAAAAAAGGTAATTAGCACTTCCTACTCTAACACTAATTAACTATAACACTTCCTACTCTACTACTGTTCTTATTATGCTTCCCATAGTCCCATTCAATCCAAATCAGAAAAGGAACTTTAATAAAATAGAATCTGACACTTTTTGAAGTTCTTTGATTCCTTTTCCCGTTACCACTGATTGTTGGCTATTATAAGAGTGGAATTTAAGATGATTAAAACTAAAATTAAGATGATTAAAGGCCTGGAGACTAAAACATACGAAGAATAGTTGCAGGAATTGAGTATGACTAGTGTAGAGAAAAGAAGAACTAGGGGAGACATGATAGCTGTCTTCCAGTATTTGAGGGTTGCCACAAAGAAGAGGGAGTCAAATTATTCCTCAAAGCACCTGAAGGCAGGAGAAGAAGCAATGGATGGAAACTCATCAAGGAGAAAAGCAACCTGGAATTAAGGAGAAACTTCCTAACTGTGAGGACAATTAATCAGTGGAACAGAATTTGCCTTCAGAAGTTGTGGGTGCTTCATCACTGGAGGTTTTTAAGAAGAGACTAGATAGCCACTTGTCTGGAATTGTAGAGGATCTCCTGCTTGAGCAAGGGGTTGAACTAGAAGACCTCCAAAGTCCCTTCCAGCTCTATTCTGAATCAAGATGAATCAAGAATCTAAATAGAAATCTTAGCTTATTGATTGCTCTAACAGGGCCCTACTATGTTTCATTGAAGCCACTGTGCATGAGCTTCAGTGCCATGTCAGAATCATATTTCCATGTGCCTTTGCGAAAATAAATATAAATATTGTATAGAGCTCCTGGCCACTTACGCTTCTTACATCTGTGATGGATTTAGGAATTTTCATGATATTTGATCTTTTGATGTGCGTACAATCCCTCCAGTGGTGGGATTCACATTTTTTTAATACCAGTTCTGTGGGCGTGGCTTGGTGAATGTGGCAGGAGAAGGATCTCCAGTTACAGGTGGTATTGGCCGGTACTCTGAACTACTCAAAATTTCCACTACCGGTTCTCCAGAACTGGTCAAAACCACCTCTGAATCCCTCCCACCAGAAAAAAATTGGATTGCTGGGTCCTTGAAATGTAGAAAATGGATACCAGAAAAAGACTTAGTAGTCCATCTAGTCTGCTCTTTGAGTTTATTTTGGGTTTTGTTTTTGTTTTTTTGAAATGGAAAGGGTTGAGCAAAATTGGGAAACAACTCAGGTTGGAGTGTTAGAGTCTGGAGCAAATGTAGCAAGTCTTTCAATCGAACGATCACGTGAAGTGTTAATACCACTAGAAGCTACTAAGCTTTTTCATTGCATCATCTCAGTTGCACCCTCCCTTCCAAACTTCAACCAAACTTAGCTCAGACAACCTACAGAGCCAGCTATGACCCCTACAACAGCCAATAGAATACATGTTCTTACACAGGAATAGGAAGCTCAAGTTCAAAGCCCAAGAGAAGGTATAAATACCCCCACACACACTCTCAATTCTATGCGGTCAGCTGCACCAGAACCACAAACCCATGTGGTTTTGCTTCATTAAACCATCTTTTGCTTCCTCATTAAACCAAACAGCCTCCATGTTTCCAGTGTCTTCCTCCTGGCTTGGAACTGAACCAGATGGATACTTTTTCCAAGAGTACTTTGTAACGGCTTTGGGTCTAAGGAGGACTGCACAGATGGGATAAAATGGAAAAACATGTAGATAGTATTAGCTGCAGAATCAGTTAATATGGGTAACATTTTTCTCCCCTTTGGATGTCTTCAGAAACAGCAATGACAACACTCACTTTGTATGTGTGTGTGTGAGAGAGGGGGGAATGGGGAGGGAGGGAGAAAGAGAGGGAGAGCGGGAGAGAGAGAGAGAGAGAGAGAGATTGATTGATTGCTGGCAATGTATGATTCAGCTAATTCTTGCAACTGACAATACTTTCTTCTTCCATGCTTTATATTTCAAAATGCAACCACTTGTCTGACATGGTAAAACATCCCCTGCTGAGCAGTGGGTTGAACTAGAAGATCTCCAAGGTCCCTTCCATTCAAATATTTAGCAATCTCTCCCTAGCAGCATTTGCAATACGCCTCTTAAAAAAGCGTCACCACCTCACACACAAAAAAAATGTTTGGGTTTGATTCTTTAAGAAGAATAAGAAAACGAGCCATTACTGGTCCTCTTTTGTGGAATTACAAACTCTCTTGCACATAAGTAAATAACTGCACAAATACTAAGCATACATTTTGCAGATGACTCTCGCTAAGTGAAAGTTTGGGCAGGGAACTGACTTGTTAAAGTGGATGTACTTGAGTCTTTTTTCCCTCTTTAAATACTTCTGTAATATATTGTGAGCTGCCTGGAGGCTATACCTCCAAAAGAAACGATGGTTCAATCTAACGCCATTATGTAAGCGTGCACATAATTGTTAAAAATTTGACTACTTGCTTTCCTCACCTCGATAGGAAGGAAAGTACATCTGTCCATTAAGTCGGAACAATTGTAGAGAGAATCAATGTGGACATATTTCAGAATCTATTCCTTGATTTACTAATTGCTTACTACACTTTTTTGTTGGACTTTAGGAGTAAACATTGCTTCTTAATTAGAAGCTAACACTACGCCTGCTGGAAGCATCTCCATCTATCTATCTATTATACATATAAAAGTGTAATACCACTCACACATCATCACAAAATCTCCAGAACCGTAAAGCCTACAAACTTGAAATTTGGCACATATGTTCCTCTTTGCTTCTAGGTGTTCACTAAGAAAGGATTTTTCCAAATGACCATCAGAGCATTTAGAGTATTTCTTATATTATTATTAACATGCTCTGATATTAATGAGTTCTACTCCCCCTTCCCAGCTGAAAAGAAATTTCTTCCAAATGCAAAGCAGAAGCAGAGGAGAGGAGTTTCAGTTTCAGTTGTAGTTTCACAGCAGCAACCAGCTTTAGTACAGAACAATTGAGCTAAGCCACGCCCAGGCTCCTTGCTGTCTCCTTCTTGCTCACACAGAAAATGCTGTTTCACTTTCTAAACAGCCTTCAACTCTCTCACACACTGACAGGATGCTAGCCAGATGGATGCTGGTAGGCAGAGGCAGAATTTTCTCCCCTTGTTTTCCTCCCCAAAAACTAAGCCCAACCACATAGTATCATAGTGAAGTATAGTATCGAGCTAGTTATTTTATAAAACATTTTGGAACACACTCGCCGCGGCTTAGAATATCGATACCCTTATTATGGATACCAAAAGAGATCCTGGCGGGAACCGTTTATCATCCTTCCATGCTAAGGTTAGTTTGTAGACAACGATCATCCAAAGCAGCCTTTGTTTAGATAGGAACAATTCCCTGCTACTGGTAGGTGTGTTGCAGCTTGTGCCCTGCCCTGTATTTATGTAGGAATTGGTTTCATTGTTTAAGAAAGAATATTGAGTCTCTCTGCCCAGTAGAAAAAGTTTATGATTTTGAAAACTTTCCTTCACATGCCTGTTTGGTTATAATACTGTGCCAGCATCTTTCTGTCTCCGTCTCTCCCTTTCTCTCTCCCTTTCTCTCTCCCCCTCTCTCTCCCTCTCTTCTTCCCCTCCTTATTCTCCCCCTCTTCCTTTCCCTCTTCTCTCTCCCCCTCCCCCTTTCCCCTCTCCTCCTCTCTCTCCCTCTCCCTTCTCTCTCCCTCTCTCCCTTTCCCTCTCTCTCTCTCTCCTCTCCCCCTCTCCCTCTTGCTCTCTCTCTCTCTCTCTCCCCTCTCTCTCTCTCAGAAACACACACATATATATATATATTGCCCCATAATATATAACTTTTTAATACAGTTTTAATTGTTTGTGTCCACTAGTTCTCCAAATAAATGAGACTCAACATGTAACCCATCTACTTTTCCCATATCAAAGTTATCGTGCTTTCTTCGGTACCAAAAATATAAGATAATCTCAAATATTATAAAACTCTCAATTACCCCCTTTCGAATGGTAGCATTGAGATTAGAATGTAGATTTCTTTATCCCGCAAAGGACTCAGTTTTGTCCCACTGAGCGTATTAAAAAGTCTAACTCTACTTATTATTTAATCAAGGCATTATGGGGAAGAGAATTTATATTAATGGATGTAGGTGGGGGATAGAATTACATACAATGAACAAAAAGCTGATCATTTAGGACCGTTTCTTGTTTTCTTTTCTTTTCTTTCTTTTCTTTTTTTTTCTTTTTTTGGTAGTTTGGGCTTTAAAGTTTCCAATGAAATAAAAAAGAGGAAAATTTAAAACCAGGAGGTTATCGTGATTTCATTGGGCTGATAACTTTTATTTGCAAGCTGTACACCAGAGTAACTCTAAATATTGTATATCGTATATACATAATGCCTGTCAAGGAAGGAAGGAAGGAAGGAAGGAAGGAAGGAAGGAAGGAGAAGGGAGGAGGGAGGGAGTAAGAGAAAGGAAAAAAGAAAAGAGAAGAGAGGAGGGAGGGAGAGATGAAAGAAGGGAAGAAGGAAAGGGAAGAGAGAAGGAAGGGAGAGATGAAGGAAGGAAGAGTGGAAGAAAGTTTTTCTTTTTCTTCCTTTTTAACAGATTTTTGAAACTAAGCCACATTAAGGAGAAATCTTCACTAACACAAACAAGATGAAATTCTAGTGTGCATTTCTTCTACCAAGCCGGAGGCTTAATAGCAGGAAATTCCTATAGAGTGAGGTAGTATAGGTTAAGGATAACTTTAAAAATGGTTCTGGGGTTTTAGAAATCTCAGTAGAAAGCTAAATCTCCTTCAGCAGTTTTCTAACATCTGTAGCATGTTCTTCCCATTGATCTTTCTTTCTATCCTCCTAGGAGTCCCTTCTTGTTATCTATGTACCAACCCTCTTGGGGTGACTTCAGCTGACTTTTTATCTAGCCTAGATTTCATCAGTGTGACCTTCTCATTAGGGATAAAACCAATGTTTACTTTCTTCCTTCTCTTACCTCATTATAAAAGCAATATTTCTAAAAGTCTAACATACTCAGCTAGAAGAAAGCCCTTCAGTTAGTCTTTAGAAGAGTTTGGAGGAAAAAGTTTATATATACAGTATCTCTCTCTCTCCCTCTCTCTCTTTCTTTTTCTCTCTCTCTTAGATAGATGATAGAGAGAGATAGATAGATAGATAGATAGATAGATAGATAGATAGATAGATAGATAGATAGATAGATAGATAGATAGATAGATAGATTATGCAGGAAGGCAGACAGACAGACAGACAGATAGATAGAAACAAACCATATGGCTTTATAATACTGAATGCCTGCAAGAATGAAAATCTAGGCTTAGGACACATTACTTAGGCCATCTCAATATTTCTTTGTTGGCTAGAAAGTTTAAAAAGAAATAATTACATTATTACATGAATAAACGGGATGATACCTCCCGCCTACCAGACATATGGAAATTAGCCAAATGAGTCCCAGCCACGAAAACCAACACCGGACCGAAAACAACACATGATGCCACCACCAATCTCCTTCACCAGATTCAAACCCAAACCCATCCCATAGACGAAAGTCCAGAAACCAGACCACAGCTGCATTACCAGCTGCCACACCTCCCAAACCAAGCAAACTGACACACGCCATGAACACATAGCCAGACCTCAAACTCGAAGCCAAACCAAAGCCCGGGACATTGAATCACAGCCACCCGCTCAGGATATCACATCACAGAACTCAGGAGGTTACACCACAAAACCTCAGGATGTTACAACACAGCCAATGACCCAGGAGATTACAGCACAAGACCCAGGATGTCACAACAATAGAACTCAGAAGGTCATCACACAGCCCATTACCCAGGTTGTTACAACACAGGAGGTTGATAGACACACAGCCAATACCTCAGCCACACATGTCCTTACAAAAAAGCCAATCAATCTGCAAACATCAACTCCATCAAACAATCAAGAAATAACAATACAGCCAACCAGCCCACTTACAACAGAGCCAGCACTCCACACCTCCCCACCAGTATTTATAGAGAGACGGCAGCTCCGATCATGCTTTGCTCAAACAAGCATGAAGCCGAAAGCACCAGCCTGAAGATGGCGAGTGGGACCTCGTCGAAATGTCACCAAGACACTCTCAATCTTAACACAGGAAAAGACCCAAACCTGGCAAGACCTGCTATCTCTATCTATCTATCTATCTATCTATCTATCTATCTATCTATCTATCTATCTATCTATCTATCTATCTATCTATCTATCTATCTATCTATCTATCTATCTATCTATCTATCTATCTATCTATCACAGCCCAAATTAAACCTGTCAATGTTTCCCAAAGTTTTTTATATATATTTAAAAGAAGGGAAAATATATATTAATATTGAGAAAAGATTACCAGTTAAAATAGGTGTCCTATGCAATTTCACACATGCACGCATAAATCAGGAATATTTTCTTGTCACCCAGTTATTTATAAACCACCCTGTAGCTTGTTTTTCATGACTTTGTCATATAGCTTACTGGAGACTTCATGTTTATGGAGTGGATTGCACTTTCTGCTTTGCACTGATAAATCATATCGCCCATGAAAATCCTAAGAAGATACAGTGATATAATGTACACCTGTATGCGCATAGCAATATAGGAGTTGGTTTAAAGCCAGGTCTCATGCTTTCTGTGGTATAAAAACAGTAGACAGAGATCCTGAGTGAGAAATAACAGAACAACAGAGTTGGAAGGGACCTTGGAGGTCTTCTAGTCCTGCTCAAGACAGAGACCCTAGACCCATGGTGGCGAACCTATGGCACATGTGCCGAAAGTAGCACGCAGAGCCATTACTGCCAGCATGTGAGTACTCACCCAGAAAAAGTCTACTACACATGTGCACATGTCACCCTACTGACAGCTAATTGTTAAGTATTGGGCGCACATGTGCGGGGGTGTGGTGGCATGGAGGAAACACTTGTGCATGTGCAGAAGCACATGGAGCATGGGGATAGTGCACGCATGTGCAGAAACACATAGCACAGGTCATGTGAGTTGCACCTGCATGCGCAGGAGGCATGGGGTGCCCACTTCTGGATGATGGCATGCGAGAACGAGCAGGCAAGCATGTGTGCAATTATCAGCACATGAGCCCAAAAAGGTTAGCCACCACTGCCCTGGACCATTTCAGATAGGTGGCTGTCCAGTTTTTTCTTAAAAACTTTCAGTGGTGAAGCACCCACAACTTCCGAAGACAAGCTGTTCAGAATAACAGAATGATAGAGTTGGAAGGGTCCTTGGAAGTCTTCTAGCCCAACCCCTTGTCAAGCAGGACACCCTACACCATTTCAGACAAGTGACTCTCCAATCTCTTCTTTAAAAACTCCAGTGATGGAGCACACCCAACAACTTCTGGAGACAAGCTGTTCCCCTGGTTAATTGTTCTCACTGTCAGGAAATTTCTTATTAATTCTACATTGCTTCTTTCCTACATTGCTTTAACTGGTAATCTTTTCTCAATTTATTTATTTATTTATTTGTCGAAAGCTTACAATATAACAGAAACAAGAATAAACATAAGTTTAAATACAAGAAATGGGAACTAATAATTGGGGACAATAGGACAGGGATGGTAGGCACAAATATGCGCTTATGCACACTCCTTACAGACCTCTTAGGAATGGGGTGAGGTCCATAGAGGTTAGTTTGAGAGTAAAGGAGTGGGGGTTTGAGCAGGTGACAACAGAATCAGGTAGTGAGCTCCAGACATTGACCACTCTGTTGCAGAAATCGTACTTCCTGCAATCGAGTGGTTTACATTGAGTTTATATCTGTTGCGTGCTCTTGTGTTGTTGTGATCGAAGCTGAAATATTCATTAACTGGTAAGGCGTTGTAACATGATTTTATGTACTATTCTTAAGTCTAATCTTAGTTGGCATAGTTCAAGGTTGTCTAAGCCTAGAATTTCAAGTCTGGAAATATTAATAGATATTTTCCCTTCTTTTAGATATATTAAAAAAAACTTTGGTTGGGAAACATTGACAGGTTTAATTTGGGATGCAATATTTTTTAAATAACAAAACTAATGTAAATAGCCCACAAATATCTTAGACCTGCATGTCCAGCTTCCTTTCTGAAATTTATATCCATTGCTTCTTGTTCTGTTTTCAGTTGCTTGATTCCCCTTCTTCTTTGTGATAATATCTCAGATATTGGAACACTGCTATCATGTCACCCGGTAGTCCTTCTTTTCACTAGACAAGACATACCCAATTCCTGCAACCATTCTTTGTGTGTTTTAATGTCCAGCCCCCTAACATCTCTGTTGGTCTTCTCTGAACCTCTGAATCTCTTTCTTAGAGTCTCAACATCTGGATGGCAACCAAAATTGGATGCAGTATTCCAAGTGTGGTCTTACCAAGGCATTCTATTGAATTCCATTTCTGAATTCGTCTGCTATATATAGAGGTTCTCCCAGGGGTGGGATTCAGTTGGTTTGGACCGGTTCAAGCGAACTGGTAGTTTTGACAATTAATTGGCCCTGTCCACCTGCTTCTGCCCTAGTCTGTCCTTTATTTCCATGTTTTGCAGACCAGCTGATTCACACGACACAGCAGATTGCTGCGCCTCAGCTGTTTTTCTCACCAGGGCTGCAACAGAAGGTAAGCTTTACAGCTGAAAATGGACAGTTTTCAAATGCTCTGTGCGTGCGCGTGCAAAGCGTGCGATCCCCAAACCTGTTGTTACACTGGTTGAATCCCACCACTGGGTTCTCCTTATATCAAAATTACTTTAGAATTGGAATCTCTCTTTCACAGATCGGACAGATAAACTTTTTCACTTCTTTTTGTACCGTAGCTATTTGCTCAGTCCTCCTGGATGCACAAACTCCCTTAGGCATTCCCCCTTCTATTTTCATAAACCACGGAGATTTTGATGAATCAAAGTTTTGTTTGTTGCCACCAAGACGAGAACGACAACAGAAAGCAAAGCAGTTGGAAGCTCAGGCGCCATGCACCAAGCAGCAAATTACTTTATGAGGAAATTATAGTCATTTGCATTCTCACAGAGCAGCACTGTTAATTGAAATGAATTAGCAGGAAATTAAAGCAGGTTCCACCGAGAGTCTTCTTGCCTAGCATTGCTCTCCTTTTGGCATTTTGCATTCAATGTTTTCAGCGGCTCAACTACTGAACTTTTGGCAGGCTTAGCAGTAGTCAACATTTTCCCTGTAGAGGATGATGTCTGAAATTAACCGACTCCTCTCACAATGCAGTGAGACATGTGCAGATCTGTACATCGGAGAAACAAAACAACCACTTCATAAATGCGTGGCACAACACAGGAGAACAAATCCATCCGGTCAAGAGTCAGCAGTCCATCTGCTTTTTAAAAGACAAAGGCAGTTCTTTTGAAGACAGCAAAATCCACATTTTGGAAAGAGAGGACTGCTGGTCTGAAAGAGTGGTCAAAGAGGCCACCTGTGTCAAAATAGAATAGCCCTCTCTCAACAGAGGAGTATGATCCTCTATTTCCAATCTACAATAGTCCTTTCAGCAGTTCCAAGAAGGCTCCATACCCATTTCCACTACTCAGGTGACCCTGAGGACACAGGTAGACCTCCAAGTGGCTTCAACAACTCTCGAAAAGAATGCAAATGACCTGCAAGGAATATAAATCCTTCCCTCCCTCACCATCCAGTCAGAACTGAAGAAGCTTCTAGGGTGAGAAGTGAAACGACTTCAAGGAAAAACCAGAAAGTACAGTTGCCACTTGAAAAACCACCTTTGGGTCTTCTCATAAAGACGCAACATATATTAACAATGAAGAAAAAAGGTGATGAAGCTTTCCTTGTGAGATGCTTCCAGCACCCCCATTACTTAGAATTCCTATCTTCATTCCCCCTGGAAGACTCCAAGTGCATTTAAACACCACCAAGTTCAGATCTTGATTCCTCACAGTCAATTTGGAGATGACCACTTTTGCTAGACATGACATGCCAAAAACATCATGAATGAATTTGTCCTCCCTCTACTGGAATATAGAATACTTGTGATCATCATGATACAAAAAGGGATCTTGAGACCATAGATCTTTTTTTTTTTTTGTATTATGGTGATGAGAATATTCTATAGTTCTGATCACAGAACACCGAGAAGATCAACAAATGATCAGGGTCTGGAAGCCAATATTTATGATGAATGGTTAAAGGAACTAGGTATGCCTAACAAGGAGAAGGATGTGATAGCAGTCTTCTCGTACTTGAGGGGCTGTCACAGAAAATGGGTCAATCTTATTTTCAACCAATCAATCCTATCAAATTCTGTACTTGTCAACAGTGGTGTCCCCCAAGGCAGTATTCTAGGAACAACTCTCTTCATACTCTACATAAATGACCTCTGTGATCACATTAAGAGCAACTGCATTCTCTTCATTGATGATGTTAAGCTATTCAATACCACAGACAATACTTCTACCCTCCAAAAAGACCTTGACTATGTATCAGAATGGCCAATCAAATGGCAACTTCAAATCTCAACAAATAAATGCTCTGTCTTACATATTGGCAAAAAAATAATAATCAGAAAATAAAATACAAGTTGAATAGTCAAGACCTTGTTGAGGATCCAAACTCTGTCACGGACCTTGGAGTATTCATCTCTAATGATCTAAGTGCTAGAGCCCACTGTCATTACATAGCCAAAAAGAGTTGTTAACCTAATCCTACATAGCTTCTTCTCTGGTAATATCACACTACTAACTAGAGCATACAAAACATTTGCTAGACCAATACTCGAATACAGCTCATCAGTCTGGAACCCATATCATGTATCTGATATTAAAACAATTGAGAAAGTCCAGAAATATTTCACAAGAAGAATTCTCCACTCCTCTACTCATTGCAGAATACCTTATGCCACCAGACTTGAAACTCTAGACCTAGAAAACCTAGAACTACGGTTTTCTACTTCCTTCGGTCCGATCTAAATATAGTATATAAAATCATACATTGCAATGTCCTATCTGTCAATGAATACTTCAGTTTCAACCATAACACAAGAGCAAACAATAGATACAAACTCAAGGTTAATCGCACCAAACTTGATTGCAGGAAATACGAATTCAGCAACAGAGTGGTCAATGTCTGGAATATTCTACCTGACTCTGTGGTTTCTTCCCCAAACCCTAAAAACTTTAACCTTAGACTGTCTACTATTGACCTCACGCCCTTCCTAAGAGGCCTTTAGGGGGTGTGCATAAGCACACCAATCGTGCCTACCATCCCTGTCCTATTGTTTCTTTTTATTTTTCTTATACATATCCATCTCATGTATTCAAAACTATGTTTATACTTATACCTGCTATCTTGTAAGCGATTGACAAATCAATCAATCAATCAAACAAAGAAACAAACAAATAAACAAATAAATAAATCCTATTCACCAAAGCACATAAGAGCAAGGCAAGGCGTAAGAGGTGGGAGATCATTTAAGAGAGATCCAACCTAGAATTAAGGAGGACTTCCGTAGCAGTGAGAACAAGTAACTATTAAAAGGGGAACAGCTTGCTTCTGGGAATTGTGAATGCTCCAACACTGGAGATGTTTAAGAACTCCAAAGTCTCTTTCAAGCCTCTTTGTTCTGACCCAGGCTTCATAAACCGTAATCACAAACCTATTTTAAAAACAAGAGTTATTTTATTGCAACATTGGGAATTGTTTTCATTCTCAGCCGGAATTAATCTCAAACAGTCCCCCAAGATAAGCATGCACCTTTCAGTTCTGTGAAGTGCTGCCCAAAAAAGAGGTATCAAAAAAAGAAAAGAAACCAACCCAAGTACAAGAAAAAGCAATCGAAGTACAAAAAGCTTCAAAGATGCTTCCTGCAAAGGTTTTGTCATCTTGGCCTGACTTTTATACCTTACAGGAGGGGCAATCACTTCCTGAGTTACTCCTGAGTTGCCCCTTTTGTTTCAGCTGCTCTTGCCTTCTAGCAGCTCTGTGCACACGCACACTGGGAACAGGCTCCCCTGGGTCCTCTGCCTCACTGCTGCCAGTCTCCAAAGGCTCCGGACTCAGCACTCCACTCCCAAAGGGTCCTGGCCCCATCTCTGCATCGGATGCAGGACCCTCATCCAAGTCCTCTCCAAACTCCCTGACTGGTCCCCGTTCTTCCCCATTGTCCGATTCCGCTGCCGTCTGCATCAGCTGCCAGCGAACCACAACACTATTATTCTATGTTCTGTACTCTAATAAATTTTAATCAATGCCCTGCTTCGAGCCCCTACTAGTTTGCTACAACCAAACTCCTCTTGCCTACCCCATATAAATTGAAAACAACTTTCCCGCTCCCATTTCACATGTTCAGAACATGTTCATTTTGATGTATATATTGTGGCTATAAAGGGATGTTTTTGACAGCCAAACCATGGGCATTTGGAGAACGGAGAGAAGAACAGCTGCTGATGGTAAAGACGAAGGGAGTTTGTCTTGTATAAATGAGCATTATGAAGTTGGACATATTTTTTCTTTTTGGAGTTGCAGAACCAAGTTATGATTTCCACATCCACATAAAAGTATATCAGCTCCACTCTCTGGCAGTTGTCTTGTTCTGTGTTCTGTGTATTTGTTTTTTGAAAAAAACTGCTAGATTTATAAAGCCGTCCAAGATTTTTAAAAATATGACTCTGGGTGGTATAAAATAACAACAAAATAAATAAATAAACAGAAACCCACAATAAAGAGACAAATACAAAAATGCATATCATTGAAACATATACACTACATACTTAACTAATATAAAGCCTATAATCTCATTAGAGGCCTTTACTAATGTTTGTATCTTACAGAAAATAAGTTGTTAATTCTCATCCCTTCTCGTTTTGTCTTCTAGTGAGATTGTTTGTTTCAATTTCTGCATGTCTGGGTACAATTTTCCTTGCAATGGCTCAGGAGTCATTGCAGGATCATCGAACATAGAATAATAGGCTTGGAAGGGACCTCAGAGGTTTTCTTGTCCAACCCCCTGCTCAATAAGAAGACTTTATAGCATTCCAGACAAATGGCTGTGCAATTTCTTCTTGAAAACCTCCAGCGATCCTTTGCATTGCTTCATCTGTTACTCTTTTCTTTCTAAGCCCTGACCTCCAAACAAGAAGTTAAAGATAAAGGCGTGTCTTAAAAGGCACTTTGAAAAGCTGTAGACAAATAGTGTAATTAGGTAAATAATTTCCATTTGGCTGTTTTCGTAGTCAATGTGCTCTGAAAAGCATTTCAGTGCAGATAAAGATCCAAGCTGACATCGGTAAGCATCTAGGACTATTCTAGGGCTAAACGATGAAGTCCAGATTGCAGAATCTATTTGGAATGCAATCTAATGTGTAATTTTCAATATAAAGAGTACAATTCACTATAAAGAACCTTCATGTAGAGGTAGTCCTCCGCTTACGACCACAATAGAGTCGAAAATTTCTATGGCTGAGGAAGGCAGTTGTTAAGAGGGCCCTGCTCCATTTTATGAATGTGGTTGTCACACTTGTTTTGAATCACTGCAGCTGTGAAGTCAGTAAAACAGTTGCTCTGACCTGGCTTCCAAACACAACAAGCCCTTTGTAGTTAATGAAATGTTCCCTTATTAGGAGTGTCAGCAGCCACTCTCTCACAGCAGGCTATGAAGCCTCTAAATTCTGTGGAAAGTGATGCTTGCTTACTTTCTGCCACACCTATTCATCACTGCCCACTGCCTTTTATCCCCAGAGCTAGAATGGGGCCTCACTAGCAGCAGTGGCTCTTCTGTCCCAAGGACCGGCCCATAGATTTCCACTGCTTTCCTCTCCTCTGCCTTCTGCACATCCACGCGTCAGGCACTAGGCCCAGCTGTTCCTCTTCTTCCTCATCAGCCACTTCCAGACCTGGGGGATGTTGACTCTCCATCTGAGGGCTGATGGATGGCCCAGGCTCTGCCTCTGTCTCTCCCATTCCCTCTTCCCCTTCGGAGTTCTCAGGTTGCCTTGATGCTGGTCCTGACTCCCACACCTCCTCCTTCTCCTCTGATTCAGCTGCTGAATGGGCTGGCGGCCAACAGGCCACAACACTAGTTTTCCCATTGACTTTTGCAGAAGGCTGCAAAAAGGGATCACATGACTCCAGGACACTGCAACCGTCATAAGCACATGCCAGTTGCCAAACGTCTTTGATCATGTGGCCAGGAGGAAGCTGCCATGTTCGTGTGAAAAATAACTCGCTTTTTTCAATGCCGTTGTAAGTTTGAAGAGTCACTAAACATATGCTTGTAAATTGAGGGCTACCTGTATGTTTTAGCCTCCAGTCTCTTAATCATCTTTGTTGCAAAGAATAACAAAGATGATTAGGGGGACTGGAGGCTAAGACATATGAAGTACAGTTGCAGGAACTGGGTATGTCTAACTTAATGAAAATAAGGACTAGGGGAGACATGATAGCAGCCTTCCCATATCTCAGGGGCTGCCACAAAGAAGAGGGAGTCAAGCTATTCTCCAAAGCACCTGAAGGCAGGACAAGAAGCAATGGGTGGAAACTAATCAAGGAGAGAAGCAACCTGGAACTAAGGAGAAATTTTCTGAAAGTGAGGACAATTAATCAGTGGAACAACTTGCCTCCAGAAGTTGTGAATGCTCCAACACTGGAGGTTTTTAAGAAGATGTTGGATAACCATTTCTCTGAAATAATGTAGAGTTTTCTACCTAAGCAGTGGGTTGGACTAGAAGACCTTCAAGGTCCCTTCCAACTCTGTTATTCTATTCTATTCTATTCTATTCTATTCTATTCTATTCTATTCTATTCTATTCTATTCTATTCTATTCTATTCTACTCTACTCTACTCTACTCTGCTCTACTCTATTCTCTATAAGAAATACAGCTCTCCATTATTAAATATAATGAGATTGGCATCAAGTCACAATTTAACTTTAGATATGGTCTGCATTTGTATGTTGAGGTTCTTTCTTTTCTTTTTCCTGCCCACTCCCTCTATTACTGCATTTTTCTCTGTATAAGAACTGCAGGTATTCATTGTTCCTAAAGATATATAAGATGTATACTATTTTTTTCTTATGACGTTAAAAGTTTCAAGACAGTGCTGTCTCAACTCTATCCAATGCTAATGGCATTAATGGGCCCAAACTCATCTCCGATTTCATTAAAGCACTAACTTTTCCAATTAAAGTTCAGCTTTTTAAAAAGTCAATTTACGTCGGCACCATCCTAAAACAAATAGGAATGCAATTTGTCACTATTATGGCTTTCTGAAGCATTATCAGGATGAGCTTATCCTCTGTCATAGCTAATAAAGCAGAACTTGGATAAAGAGCTCGATTAGATGTACCCAAAAGGGAGAAAACCAGGGCAACATGTTACCTTATTTGTATAATGTTAGGCAACGATGCAAGGTGTTTGGTCTCCTGAAACATCAGATTTGCAATTTGTATCTTTTTTTTTAGGCTGGCACTCGTGTTCCTATCTTAATGAGGGATCATGTGATCTCTTAATGAGACATCATGTGATATGAAGCCTCACGGTGCTGTAGTAATTGCCATTTCCTGAAGCTGCTACTCAAAATGCCATTTAAGCTCTCCCTTCCCAGTTTTTTCATAATTACGGATAATAAAAGAGCATCAAATGTTTCCTCTCATGGTGGCACCGTTTCTCATTCTTTTCCACCAGGAAGAACAAGTGATTCTTATTGTTTTGGCTTCTCTTGCCCACAGATGGAGAACTGGGAAGATGAACTTGGAAAGAAGGAGAACTCAGAGACAGGGAATTGGAGAAAGTCAAGTCCTAGCCTGGCACAAGGCCTCGGGTTTTAATGGCCCTGAGCCTCTGTGGGTTGGCTACAGAGCCAGGCAAACAATATATCTGATTTATTCCCATCTTTAGAAGCCTTGATAAACATCCCTCTGTCTTCTGGTACACTAAATTCAATCCTTCCTATGTTTTACTGACAAAATTGCAAGGACTAGTCTAGTTGTCTATGCATGTCTGCAATCTATTTGCAAGTGAAATGGTTGTCCTCTTCCTCCTTCTTCTCCTTCTCCTCCTTCCCCCCTTCTCTCCTCCTTTTCCTTCTCCTCCTCCTTCTCCTTCTCCTCCTCCTTTTCCTCCTGCTCCTGCTCCTCTGTAACATATGTGTGCATGTACTGTATACACAGACAGAGACACAGACTTGTCTGTATGTAAATGTACACAAACAAACACATATTGGGTATTTCTAAGTGCATATTATCTTCTCTGATGTTAATTCCCTAACTCTATTTTGATTCTAAAACATGTTTGCAATGTAATACGATTCTGTATTTTATGCATTTTAATTTCCCATCTATTTGAGAAATATGAAATATAAATAAATAACATACTTATATTTATTTATAATAAATAAATTGTATAAAAGGAAGCTGAACTTTAAAATGTTTAGGATTAAAAAAAAATTTCCAATACCTTGGAGCAAAGTTCCAACTGTTCTAATCACTAACTCTTCACATTTTTGATCCCATGATTGATTACATATTTGAACAGCGTGTGATACTGGAGGCTTTGAAATATGATTAATTTAGGCTCAGGGTCTAAAAAAGTTTCAGGGATAAAAATCGAAAGAGATTAATTAGTCAGAAAACAACAGCGGACTCTGGCAATGAAGAAATAGAAGCACTTGCTGGAGTCTTTAAGTCCATTCAAGATGGCTGTTCTTTGCATGGATGGGTTCTCTGCATCAGTTGAGTATTATAACCTCATTGAGATCTTTCTATCCCTATGACATTTAATTTAGCATTTTTAGTAGGCAGTCATTACACACATCATATAACAGAATAAGAAAATTGGAAGAGATCTTGGAGGTCTTCTTGACCAACCCTCTGCTCAAGCAGAAAAATGGTTGTCCAGCTTTTCTTAAAAACCTCCAGTAATGGAGCACCTACAACTTCTAAAGTCAACCATTCCATTGATTAATTGTTCTAAGTGTCAGGAAATTTCTCCTTGATTCTACATTGGAGGTCTCCTTTATTGGTCTCCATCCATTGCTTCTTATTCTGCCTTCAGATGTTTTGACTCCCTCTTCTTCATGGCAGTCCCTCAAATCAGGTTGACTCAGCCTTCTATCCTTCCGAGGTGGGTAAAATGAAGACCCAGATTGTTGGGGCAACATGCTGACTCTCTAAAACTGCTTAGAGAGGGCTGTAAAAGCACTGTGAAATGGTATATAAGCACAATAGAATAGAATAAAATAAAATAAAAGAGTTGGAAGGGACCTTAGAGGTCTTTCCTACTTAGGCAGGAAATCCTACACCACTTCAGACAAATGGTTGTCCAACATCTTTTTAAAAACTTCCAGTGTTGGAGCATTTACAACTTCTGGAGGCAAGTTGTTCCACTGATTAATTGTTCTAACTGTCAGGAAATTTCTCCTTAGTTCCAGGCTGCATCTCTCCTTGATTAGTTTCCACCCATTGCTTCTTGTCCTGTCCTTCAGGTGCTTTGGAGAATAGCTTGACTCCCTCTTCTTTGTGGTAACACCTTAGATAAGACTAAGAGCTATTGCTATTGGAAGACTGTTATCATGTCACCTCTAATGCTTCTTTTAATTAAACTCTATATACCCAATCCCTGCAAACGTTCTTCATATGTTTTAGCCTCCAGTTCTCTAACCATTTCTGTTGGTGTTCTCTGTAGCAGCTCTTCTGTTCTATCCATACGAGAGCACAAGATTGAGAAGATACAGGTCTACACTGTATAAGGTTTTATAAAGTGTGGTTTTAGCAAAATTTATTTTTGTTTGACTGCTGTCGATAGCTTGACACCATAATGACATTGAGCAGCTCAATGCTTGCCATAAATTATTCTCAGTAAAGATCAAGAACATTTTAATAACCCCTTCACTATTAATCCTGTGGGGAATATGGTAGAGATGAGGTACATACAATGTGAGATGGCCTTTCCAATCTGCCTGACTATGACTACAACTACTATTGCTAGTATTCTTGGCTGATTGGGAGACATACTTTTGTAATAATAGACCATAAGTTCACCGTGCTCTTATGTTGTTGCTATGTTATACTTTCTTTATTATGTCCTTCTGTGCTTTTAATAATAATGCTATAAAACAAGTAGCAGATTGCATCTGTTGAAGTGTTCTCCTCTACCCATCTATATAAACTCCAGATTCTCTTGTAATTGATCATCTACTCAGCTCCCTGTTTCCAATAAAAGTATTTGGAATACTTCAAATTCCAAAACACAAGGTTTAATCCAGCCAAAGTGAAATATTTGAAGCTTTAATTTCAGTGAAGGAATCAATGCTTTCTAGTCAGCGGTGACTTTCCCATGTCCTGTGCACTTAATTAATATAGTCGATATTATTAACACGCTGTTGCTATTTTGGAAATGCAGAGATCTGTATGGAGTTTACAAGCCATTACTTAATGTGTGCCTCATTTCTCATCATTATAACGAAACCTGATTAATTAAACTGCAGAGTTGCTGTACAGAGGGCATGGTTTGCTACTCTTATGTGGCAAACTATATCAGCGTGATTGTTATATTACATTATATATAATATAGCCAGAAGAAATAATGGAGCTCATATTGGTTCCTTCAATTGTTCTCAACTTGCTCATCAAAGTATAGCTTAAAGGGAAAATTAGGTAGATAGATAGATAGAATACTTTATTGGCCAAGTGTGATTGGACACACAAGGAATTTGTCTTGATGTAAATACTCTCAGTATACATAAAGAAGGAACATTCGTTAAGAATCAAGAATCATAATGTACAACACTTAATGATAGTCATAGGGTACAATCAAAAAGAAGAACAGCTTCTTTTTTCAAGATGGCGACCGGCAGCTCCATCCGAGGGGAGCTCCGCCGAGCGCCTGCTTCTGCCAGTTAAGCCGGCCTCCCCCCTCGACCCCCATATGCTGAGGGGGTTCCGAGGGGTTTCGCCCCGTTTGGGGCATTAGAAGAGCCGCCAGAGCCGCCGGGAGGCCGCCCGGGTGACTCTTTGGGGCGGCGGCGGCGGCGGCGGCAGCGATTCAGCCGCGGCGGCCGAGAGGCCAGGCGTGGGGGCTGCGATGGTCGAGAGGCTCGGCATGGAGCCCGCCTCCCCCCTCGTCCCCCAGGTGCAGAAGAGCCGCCGGAAGAGCCGCCGGGAGGCCGCCCGGGTGATTCTTCGGGGCGGCGGCGGCGGCAGCGGCGGCGATTCAGTGGAGGCCGCGGCAGCCGAGAGGCCAGGTGTGGGGGCCGCGGTGGTCGAGAGGCTGGGCATGGAGCCCACCTCCCCCCTCGACCCCCAGGTATGGAAGAGCCGCCGGAAGAGCCGCCGGGAGGCCGCCCAGGTGATTCTTCGGGACGGCGGCGGCGGCGATTCAGCAGAGGCCGCGGCGGCCGAGAGGCCAGGCGTGGGGGCTGCGATGGTCGAGAGGCTCGGCATGGAGCCCGCCTCCTCCCTCGTCCCCCAGGTGCAGAAGAGCCGCCGGAAGAGCCGCCGGGAGGCCACCCGGGTGATTCTTCGGGGCGGCGGCGGCGGCGGCGATTCAGTGGAGGCCGCGGCGGCCGAGAGGCCAGGTGTGGGGGCCGCGGTGGTCGAGAGGCTGGGCATGGAGCCCGCCTCCCCCCTCGACCCCCAGGTACGGAAGAGCCGCCGGAAGAGCCGCCGGGAGGCCGCCCAGGTGATTCTTCGGGGCGGCGGCGGCGGCGATTCAGCAGAGGCCGCGGCGGCCGAGACGCCAGGCGTGGGGGCCACGGTGGCCGAGAGGCTGGGCATGGAGCCCGCCTCCCCCCTCGACCCCCAGGTGCTGAGGGGGTAGCGAGGGGTCTCGCTTTGGCTGGGGTGTCGGAAGAGCCGCCGGAGGAGCCGCCGGGAGGCCGCCCGGGTGACTTTTTGGGGCGGCGGCGGCGGAGATTCGGTGGAGGCCGCGGAAGCCACGGCGGCCGAGAGCCCAGGCGTGGAAGCCATGGTGGCCGGGAGGCCAGACATGGAGCCAGCCTCCCCCCTCGACCCCCATGTATTGAGGGGGTGTCGAGGGGTCTCGCCCCATCCGGGGCGTCGAAGGAGCCGCCGGGAGGCCGCCTGGGTGATCCTTTGGGACGGCGGCAGCGGCGATTTTGCGGAGGCCGCGGCGGCAGTGATGACGGACGTGGACCTGCCCCCCCCTTGGCCCCCATCCATTGAGGGATGCAATTGGCAGGGGCAACAACAGGACTGGCTGGCCTGAAGGACGCCGATGATCTCGGTGGTGGTCCCCGATCCGGCGACGGCGAGGGCTAGAAGAACATACTTCTCGGCGGAATTACGGGCCCTCGGGAGGGTCCCCCACTCCCTGGAGTGGCCCTCCGGTCTATCGATGGCCTACCTCAAGGACGGTTCCTGGGATCCGGAGAGGTGGCATGGCCATCAAAAAAGGATTTTTAGAGGGGGTTTTAAACTTTTTAGATTTTTATTCGGGGTTTTATCGAGGTTAGGGAGGGTGACGAAGAGAGGGTTGGGGGATGGAAATTTATTGGGGTTAGGGAGGGTACCTGGTCCGGGTTTGGGGGATAACCCGGGGGGATTTGGAGTCAGCCAGGCTGGAGTGCACGTCTGGGGGAACCCAGAGGGTCATGAGTCGTGGGGGCAAACACAGGGGGTGGGTTTCATTGGCACCATAAGTGGGAGGGGCAGATATGACGGGGGTAGAGGGCCATATCAAGTTAGGGGATCGCGTGCCCGCTGTCTCCAAGCGGTGGCGCGCTCCGACCCTCCCGACCCGTCTGGCAGGCCTGGTTGTGCAGAGTCTCAGGCCCTGAGTACCCGGCTGATGTTATGTAATGCCAGGTCCGTCGTTAACAAGGCCCCCCCTGATTTGTGATCTCATTCAGGAGGAGGGTGCGGACCTGGCAGGGGTCACCGAAACCTGGTTGGGCCCAGAGGGCAGTGTCCCTCTGGTAGAGATATGCCCACCAGGTTTCCAAGCATTCCATCGACCGAGGTCTCAGGGAAGGGGTGGTGGGGTGGCGGCGATTATTAGAGAAGTCCTTTGTCCTAGGGAGGCCACTGTTCCTCAGACGGCTGGTTGTGAGTCTCTCTTTGTGAAGTGGGGTCGGGGGGTTCAGATGGGCCTGTTGATAACGTACCTGGCTCCTTGCCACGTGTCATCGGCCCTGCCCGGGCTCCTCGAGGTGATAGCCGGGCTGGCGGTTGAAACCCCCAGGCTTTTAGTCATGGGTGATTTCAACCTGCCTTCGCTTGGGGAAACCTCTGGGGTGGCCCGGGAGTTCCTGGCTTCCATGACGGCCATGGATCTGACCCAATTAGTTTCTGACCCCACTCACACGGGGGGACACACACCGGACCTGATTTTCGCCTCTGGTCAGTGGTTGAATGATCGTGTTGGAGACCTAGTTATAAAACCCTTGTCATGGTCCGATCATTCTCTTCTTAGACTGGACTTCGGTGCCGCCACCCCCCATCGCAGGGAGGCGGAGCCGAGGAGATGGTTCCGCCCCAGGCGCCTGATGGATCCGGAACGGTTCCAGATGGAGCTTGGGCCATTTCCTGAAACTCTGGCTCATAACTCAGCCACAGACTTGGTGGCCACCTGGGATAGGTTGGCCGCTGAGGCTCTGGACTGAGTTGTGCCTTTGCGACCTCTGACTCGGCATAGATCCCACCTGGCTCCGTGGTTCACGGGGGAGCTGAGGGGGATGAAATGCCGGAAAAGACGTCTGGAGGGCATCTGGAGGGCATCTGGAGGGCCAGTCGTGCTGAGTCTGACTGGACACAGGTGAGGTCCTATATTAGGACCTACCTAGTGGCGATAAGGGCGGCGAGGCGTTCACACTTCTCCGCCCTTATTGCGTCTGCAGAAAATCGGCCTGCTGCCCTGTTTAGAGTGACCCGCTCCCTGCTTGAGCCGAGAGCGCGGGAGGACCTCTTGCAGGGTAAAGCAGAAGAGTTTTCCCGATTTCTGCATGATAAAATCGCCCAGATTCGGGATGGGCTGGACTCCAGTTGGGTGGTCCCGGGGGAGGTGTCCGGGGCAGGTCTTGAGACGGTTATCTGGGAAGAGTTCGATCCTGTGACCGCCGAGGGTGTGGACAGACTACTGGGGAGGCTGAATGCCACCACATGTTTATTGGACCCGTGCCCTTCCTGGTTGGTTTCTACCTCCAGAGAGGTGACACGAGGCTGGCTCCAGGGGATTGTCAATGCTTCGTTGACGGAGGGGGCGCTTCCGACCGCCCTGAAAATGGCGGTGGTGCGGCCCCTCCTCAAGAAGCCTTCCCTGGACCCGGCTCTTTTGAATAACTATCGTCCTGTCTCCAACCTTCTCTTTGTGGCGAAGGTTGTTGAGAGTGTGGTGGCGCGTCAGCTCCCTCAGTATCTGGAGGAAGCATCCTATTTAGATCCGTTCCAATCGGGCTTCAGGCCCGGGCACAGTACCGAAACAGCATTGGTCGCATTGGTAGATGATCTCTGGAGGGCCCGGGACAGAGGTTATTCCTCTGTCCTGGTCCTCTTAGATCTGTCAGCGGCTTTTGATACTATCGACCATAGTATCCTATTGCGGCGGTTGGAGGGGTTGGGAATTGGGGGCACCGTCTTGCAGTGGTTCTCGTCCTTCCTCTCGGACCGCTCGCAATTGGTGTTGATGGGGGGGGAGAGGTCCACCCCTAGGCCCCTCATGTGTGGGGTGCCTCAGGGGTCGGTCCTCTCCCCTCTTCTGTTCAACATCTATGTGAAGCCGCTGGGAGAGATCATCCGTGGTTTTGGGGTGAAATGCCATCTTTATGCTGATGACACTCAGCTTTACATCTCCACCCCAAGCCACCCCAACGATGCTGTGGAGGTTATGGCCCGTTGCCTGGAGGCTGTGCGGAACTGGATGGGCGAGAACAGGCTTCGACTCAACCCTTCCAAGACCGAGTGGCTGTGGTTTCCGGCGGCCCGATATAGTCAGCTGACTCCGTCGCTGGCTATTGGGGATGAGATCTTGACCCCCACAGAAGGGGCCCGCAATCTTGGTGTCCTCCTGGATGTACGGCTGTCTTTGGAAGATCATATTACGGCCGTCTCCAGGGGGGCTTTTTATCAGGTTCGCCTGATACGCCAGATGCGGCCCTTTCTTGATCGGGACGCCTTACGCACAGTCACTCATGCCCTGGTCACCTCCTGTCTGGACTACTGTAATGCCCTCTACATGGGGCTCCCTGCGGGGAGCACCCGGAGGCTTCAACTGGTACAAAATGCAGCCGCGCGGGTGGTTACGGGGGCGTCGAGATACTCCCACGTGACACCCCTCCTGCGCGAGCTGCATTGGTTGCCGGTGGCCTTCCGGGTTCGCTTTAAAGTACTGGTTTTGGTCTTTAAAGCGCTCCATGGCATCGGACCAGGATACTTACAAGACCGCATTCTGCCAGTAGTCTCCCACCGACCGGTGCACTCCCACAGAGAGGGTCTCCTCCGGGTCCCGATGCCTTCTATGTGTCGTCTGGTGACCCCGAGGAATAGGGCCTTCTCTGTGGGGGCACCCGCCCTTTGGAATGGGATGCCCCCTGGATTACGAACGACCAGTGACCTGAGGGCCTTCAGACGTGACCTGAAGACCTGGCTCTTCGAGCAGGCCGGCCTGAGCTGACTAATGGGATTTTAAATGGGGTTTTTAGATTACTTGGGACGGGGTATGAAGTTTTATTGATTTTAATTGGGGTTTTTAGATTTGGGACAGTCTAGTGTTTAATTCTCTTTTAAATAATTTATACTTTGTCTACTTGTATTTTAGTTGGCTGTTCACCGCCCTGAGTCCTTCGGGAGAAGGGCGGTATATAAAACTCAGAAATAAATAAATAAATAAAATAAACATCAAATCATACTAGGAAACAGAGGATACAAGCAACAAAGTTATAGTCACAAGTGGGAGGGGATGGGTGATAAGGAGTGATGAGAAGATTAACAGTAATAGTAGTGTACACTTTGTAAATAGTTGAACAGTGTTGAGGGAATTATTTGTTTAGCAGAGTGATGGCTTTCGGGAAAAATCTATTCTTGTGTCTAGTTGTTCTGGTGTGCAGTGCTCTATCTCAAATGACCTAAGTGCTAGAGCCCACTGTAACTATGTAGCCAAAAAGGTGTTAAGAGTTGTTAACCTAATCTTACGTAGCTTTTTCTGGTAATATTATACTACTAACTAGAGCATAGATTGCCAGACCAATACTCAAATACAGCTCATCAGTCTGGAAACCACATTACGTATCTGATATTAACACAGTTGAGATAGTCCAGAATTATTTCACAAGAAGAGTTCTCCACTCCTCTACTCTTTGCAGAATACCTTATGCTACCAGACTCGAAATTCTAGACCTAAAAAACCTAGAACTACGCTGCCTTCAGTCTGATCTAAGTACATAAAATTATACATTGCAATGCCCTACCTGTCAATGAATACTTCAACTTCAACCACAACAATACAAGAGCACACAATAGATACAAACTCAAGGTTAATCACACCAAACTTGATTGCAGGGAATACGACTTCAGCAACAGAGTGGTCAATGTCTGGAATACTCTACCTGACTCTGTGGGTTCCTCCCCAAACCCCAAAAACTTTAACCTTAGACTGTCTATTATTGACCTCACCCCTTTCCTAAGAGGTCTGTAGGGGGCGTGCATAAGCTCACCAACGTGCCTATTGTTTCTTTTATATTTTATTTTTCTTATATGTATCCATGTATTCATAACTATGTTTTACTTATACCTATTATCTTGTAAACAATTGACAAATAAATAAATTTTAAAAAATAATTTAAAAAAATTATGACAATTCATAGTCTAAAGGAGAAGGACAATCAGTCCAAAGGGATATAAGCTAATGGGAGAATTTATAAGAGGATTAGGAGCCCATTCTCCTATTGTAGAATGTTAGCAAAGGACATAGGGGAACTATAATCTATTTTACAGCAACCTAACTCAAACCCACACACAACAACAGGAAAGGTCAACTCCTGACCTTAAAATGGTTGTTGCCTAAGAAAGTGTAAAATGGAGGGATGGACACAATTCAATAATTCAGCTGCCACCCATCATGCAAAAAAGTACAAAAAAAAATGAAAAATAAAAACTCCAGGCATGTATGTGCTTTAAAAATATAAATAGCAGTAGCACTGAGACTTATATGCTGCTTTACAGTGCTATACAGCCCTCTCTAAGTGGTTTACAGAGTCAGCCTATGGCCCGCAACAATCTGGGTCCTTACTTTACTGACTTCAGAAGGATATAAAGCTGAGTCAACTTTGAGCTGGTCAGGATCGAACTTCTGTCAATGGGCAGAATTAGCCTACCGTACTGCATTCTAACCACTGTTCCACCATGGCTCATCATGTGCACATATATCCTAATACATGCATGTTAACCATTTTGTCTAATGGAAATAAATTCTGTAAGACTGTCTGAATATACATCCTTTCATCAGCCCTGTTAACTTTGCATATCAATTTGAGCAAGCACTTTTTACAGTTTCAAACTAGGTCTCAAAAATATGTCTTACAAGTTCAGAAGGTGTCACTATTTAAAATACACATTTAAAAAAAAAAAATTCTTGGAAAAATTCAGTTCAAGTAATGAGGAACAAGCTGATGGAATTAAATTCAGGGAATGTCATCTTCCTTTACATGTATTCATGCTTCTCCTTGAGATTCTAGCTAAATCTTTCTGATTCATCCTGCTTCTTTTTTTCATGTTTTTAAATCTCAAACTTGGCAACAGTCTTTTCTTCTTCTTGCTTTTACCATTTTCATTTTGGGGTGAATTTTATATGCCTTTTTCTTTCTGCGGTTGTTGTACTTTCCCTTTAATGTGTCATGTTTTATTATCAATTTTATACTTTCTATTTCTTTTAAATTGCTCCAGACATTTTATGAAGAGCAAAGTATAAATTTATTAAAGACATGAATAAATAATTCTGCCAAACTTTTAGTGCTAGCTGCCTGACACGACAAATTAGGTAATGCTTAAATCTTCTATGACTTTGACTGGAAATATTACATTTTTTGCTAGATGTTGTTAACCATCTTAAAATATTAGATTATACAAGTTAAAAGACTTTAGATCTAAATATTAATGTTTGCAATTCATTGGTTTTAGATTGAAATTATAATAGCAATAGCACTTAGATTTATATATCACTTCACAGTGCTTTACAGTCCTTTCTAAGCAGTTTACAGAGTCAGCCTATTGCCCCCAACAATTTGAGTCCTCATTTTACCCACCTTGGAAGGATGGAAGGCTGAGTCAACCTTGATCCTGGTGAGATTCAACTGCCAAACTGCAGTCAGCTAGCAGTCAGCAGAAGTATAATGATGTGTCTGAAGATGTATATATGTATTGTTATCAGTTCTGGAGACTTATTCAATAAATTATTTGCTTGTCACAATTTATTTCTACCTGATCAAAGCATCCTTTTTCTTCTATTTGCACAATATGGAATGTTATCTGCATTATTCTTTCTGTGTTAACATTCTTCATATGGCTAAATAATTTGTTTTCCCCCATTTTGAACTTGCTCAACACAATTTTAATAATATGCTGCTGACCAGCACTTGACAGAGCAGCCACAAAAGCTCTAAAAAAATAATAATCAGATATTGTGATGTTGTGTGCCTATACCTACAAAGATCAACATTTTTCAAGCTATGGTATTTTCTGTGATACTCAATAGAAGCAAAAGTTGTGCTTTGAAAAAAAAAAAAAGAAGTTAAGAAGAATAGTGATGCTTTTCAATTTTGGTTTGGAGGTTTCTGAGTATACCATGGAGAGCCCCAATAATTAGTTTATGGATCATTAAACTGAGTCAACCCAGAATTCTTACTTAAGGTACAAATGAAAAGACTAGAATTATCTTAATACGGAGTAAGTTACGGGGATGATAAGTGTCCTCTTGGAAGACATAAAAGATTGCATTAAATCATGGTGCAAATCTGCCAGTGTGGTCACCATTGTTGATACTGACTAATGTTGACAGTGACCAGAGTCAATAACAATTTGATAGCAGATTAATGATGATGATGGTGATGATGATTGTGATGGTGAAGATGATGAAGATGATATTCATTCAGTCATGTCTGTTTTTGGCAATTCTATGGGCCAGGTCTTCCACATCTTCCGATCTTGCATTTCTTCTTTGAGTTATTCTATACTCTGGTTGGTGTCAGCCTTGATGGTGCCTGGCCACCATGTTCTTTGATGGACTGGTTTCCTTTTACCACTAACTCTTCTCAACATAATTGCTTCCTCCAGTGAATAGAATAGAGTAGGGTAGGGTAGAGTAGAGTAGAGTAGAGTAGAGTAGAATAGAGTAGAGTAGAGTAGAGTAGAGTAGAGTAGAACAGAACAGAACAGAACAGAATAGAATTCTTTATTGGCCAAATGTGATTGGACACACAAGGAATTTGTCTTGGTGCAAATGCTCTCAGTGTACATAAAAAGTAAAGATACATTTGTCAGAGTCAAGAATCATCAGGTACAACACTTAATGATAGTCATAGGTTACAATAAGCAATCAAATCATACTAGACAGTCAATATAAATTGTAAGGATACAAGCACCAAGTTAATCATACAGTCATACGTGGGAGAGGGTTGGTGATAAGGAGTGATGAGGAGATTAATAGTAATAGTGCAGACTTTGTAAATAGTTGGACAGTGTTGAGGGAATTATTTGTTTAGCAGAGTGATGGCTTTGTGGAAAAAAAACTATCCCTGTGTCTAGTTGTTCTGGTGTGCAGTGCTCTATAGCGACGTTTTGAGGGTAGGAGTTGAAACAGTTTATGTCCAGGATGTGAGGGGTCTGTAAATATTTTAACAGCCCTCTTTTTGACTCATGCAGTATACAGGTCCTCAATGGAAGGTAGATTGGTAGTAATTGTTTTTTCTACAGTCCTAATTACTCTCTGAATTCTGTGTCTGTCTTGCTGGATTCAGAACCAAGCCAGACAGTTATAGAGGTACAGATGACAGACTCAATAATTCCTCTGTAGAATTCTCCCATACGACATGGACAAAGTAAGTGAGATGCAGTTTTGTGATTCTACCTTCTAGTGACATATCCGGTGTTATGCACTACATGGATAGAAGGTACTCAATTAAAAAAAATTATATACTTTTAAAATTCTCCTCGTCCTCCTTCTCCTCACAGATGCATTTCAGCTGAAGCTTTCCATTTTCTTTCTTGTTTATTTTTGCCTGTCTTTGCATTCTTTAGATTGTGTGGGGTAAAATTCTTCCCACTCTCATTTTTTTTTCCATTGCTGCTTTTGAACAGAAGTTGTCTGCTGTGCAATAAAACAGCTGTACTTGAACTGCTGGCTCAGCTTTGAAGCAAGATAGAGAATGATATCTGATGGAAGACAAATCCTTTTCAGATTTGTAATGGCACTAGATGCGGTTATGAGCAATAAAGAAAATGATTTTGTTTTTCTCTATGGGAATTGTTTAATCAGAAGTGCAAGCCTGCACAAGAGGCTTATTAAATCAGTTCTTTTGAGCTGCAATGAATATTCCTGAAGAAGACTTAGGAAGGGCGGTCATGAAGAAGCCATGAGCAATCATCACAACAATGAAATAGTGAAACTGGTGAGCCTTACCTTGAGAAAGATATTTGGGAGCAACAAGACAATGAATGCAGCTCACAAAGTTTAATTACTATCAGCTACCTATAGGGGAAGTAGGTTTGAGAGATGCTAAACAAGAGTTCTATCCAATCAATTTTGCCTGGAAAATTCAACACTTTTGAACCAGATTCCTGTTTGGTGTATGCATTTAGTGAAGAAGGATGAAAGTGAACCTGTTGTTCTAATTCTAATAACTATCAAACTCTAAGAATATTGAGCTTATGGCCAAGATGTGGTGTACTCTCTGGGTAACAAGAAAATGAAGTCTACTTATCTAGTTCATCTTTTCAATCCAATGGGTGGTGCAGTGGCCTAGAGGTAGAGCTCTCACCTTACAATCAGGAGGCTGTGAATTCAATCCTAGGTAGAGGTAGATATTTCTCTCTGTGGGCACAATGAGAATATATCTGCTCAACAAAACTCCTCGTTGGCGACAGGAAGGGCATCTGGCCAGTAAACACTCAGCTCCATTCAGACTCCACACCGTCATTAAAAGGAGATGATGATGATCTTTTCAGTCCTACCTAACAAGAATAATAATAACAACAACAACAACAACAAGCATAATACCAGAAGAAATCAGATGGGAACTATGAGGCCAGGTGAAATCAAGCTTGCATCCTGACTTGTGTCCTGATTTGGTCTTGCAAATCAATCTTATTCAGTTAAATCAGTTTGAACTGATTTAAAACATATTGTGATTTGATCTGGACATTAGAAAAAAAAAATCTAATTTCATGGGGGTCTTTGAACTCAGCTGGAAAAAATCAACCTCTACTCATGGGTAGAATGGATTGAATTGTCTCCTCAGCTCAAAGGCTCAGGATGATGATTCAAATTCATATTCTAATTAAATTTTAGATGGCCAATTTAGCCTAGAGTCTTGATGGAATCATTTTCACTTTCTCTGAATTAAACATTCACCCATGCCTCACTCTTGGGAAGTTCTCCCTTCAATTTCCACAAGCCTTAAGACAAGGATCTGCATTGTTTAAAAGCACTATTTCTCTTAGGATCAACTGTTGTGCATCAGGGAAATCATAAAATCTAGGCAGTTCAAATGGGTATAAAGATTTATGGCAAACTTAAGATAAGAGTCACAGAAAAGCAAGGTGGGCTGGACTTAGGTCTCTTGTGGGTGTGAAGTGACTCATAACTGATGACATGTTTGATCCTTCCTTCCAGTTCAGCCTTGGTCAACTCCTACACCAACATATTGTTTCACTCTCTGCTCAGTGGTGGGATTTAATTTTTTTTACTACTAGTTCTGTGGGCGTGGCTTGATGGGGGCATGGCAGGGGAATAATATTGCAAAATCTCCATTCCCACCCCACTCCTGCTGAATACCACCTCTGGCTCTGCTTTGTTAAGATATCTACAACCTTGTAAATAGTTCACATCAGATTCCAAGTGCAAAACAAAAATGAGTAAGTGCTGTCAACTTCCTGTATTTTTCATGCAATTCTTGACCTCTTGGAATGCATAGGATAACTTTGTCTTTTGTGTCTGCGCAACAATTACCGCTAGATTTAGTGTGTTTCATTGCTCAGTGGAGTTCCCATTCGTATTACAGAAAGTGTGTTTGTGTGTGTGTGTGTGTATGTGTGTGAGTGTCTGTGCATGCTTTAAGAGAAAGCAAAGATCATTCATGCAGTTTTGAGAATCCTCCTGCTACTATATTTTGTTTTAACTCAGATTAAGAGCCATCCAACTTTGTACAAGGCTGTTGTTCTCAATGAAACAAGGAAGGGTTAAAATAGAAAGATATATCATGCAAATTAATTTCAGGTTGCCTCAAAATACGAAATTCTTCTGGGAGGTTGCAAGCAGCAAGTTATTTTCTAAGGTTTTCATAAACCGATGCTTATCACAGATTAATGAAAATATTAATATTTAATTCTGTTGCAACTATTATTCATAATACTCCTTACCCAAATCAGCTAGTGAATCTTGGGCATTACCATTGTGAAGTCCCATTCATCTTCTATGGAGTTGCTTGGGAGACATGCCTGTTTTTTGGGGGGTTTTTTGCGGCATCATTTGATGGATGTTTTATTTTAGACATTGGCTTAAAGGCATGTTTGAATTTATTTGTGGAGCATCAACCCTCTAGAGAAAAGAGTAAACTATAATAGAGTTCACTTTGATCAGAAATCAGACTCAAGATTAAATGGGTTTAAAGAGTTTATTCATTAATATTGGGGAAAACCTTCTGAGTTGGTGTCACAGCAAAGAAATAAATAGAGCATACTGGTAGCCATTTATCTATTTCACTTCTCCAAACAACATATACATTTTGAAACAGCAACAGAATTCATCATGTATACATTCATTGCAATTTAGTATTAGGGTTTTTTCCCCCCTCCCAATTAATGCCAAGGCAATAAATCCCCACTTCCTTTTAATTTCCTTGATATAAATCAAGGAAGTAGTCTGAAATCATGCATCTTTTGCCTTTGACATATCGAATCTGGAATTCATTTTTATTTGTACACTTTTAATTTTGTAGTGCTTTTTTTTAAAAAAAAATAAAAATCTAATGCTATACAGCCATTGTTCCATGAAACTCGAAAGGAGGATTCGTGTACAGAATAAGAAATAGAGAGAGAAAAGAGAAATTGTCCCAACACAATGTAATCATTTTCTGATTATTTTTTCTTCTTGATTTGGATTCTGCTGCCTGTTCACATGTCTCTTGGGATGAGAAATGTAAAAAAAAAAACCCCAGTGACTTTATTTTCCTTCACAACCACATCATCATACATAGCCTTTTAATCATCTCTGGACTGATCGCCTAAGAATCCCATTGAAAATGGTAAGAATGGAAGAGTGAATCAGTATACATATAACTGGGTGAAGCCAGGCTCAATAGCAGTAACTGTGAGAAGGATCTTGGAGTCTTAATGGACAACCAGCTAAATATGAGCCAGCAGTCTGCAGCAGCAGCCAAAAAGCTAATGCAATCCTAAACTGCATTAACAGAGGGATACAATCAAGATCAAGTGAGGTACTAATACCACTCTATAAAGCTTTAGTAAGACCACGCCTAGAGTACTGCATCCAGTTTTGTTCACCATGTTATAAAAAAGATGTTGAGACTCTAGAAAAAGTACAGAGAAGAGGAACCAGGATGATTAGGGGGACTGGAGACTAAAACATAAAGAACAGTTACAGGAACTGGGCATGGCTAGTGTAGTGAAGAGAAGGATCAGGGAAGACATGATAGCAGTCTTCCAATATTTGAGGGGCTGTCACAGAGAGGAAAGGGTCAAGCTATTTTCTAAAGCGCCTGTAGGCCAGACAAGGAATAATGGATGGAAACAGAACAAGGAGAGATTTAACCTGGAAATAAGGAGGAACTTTTTGACAGTGAGAACAATCAACCATTGGAACAGCTTGCCCTCGGATGTTGTGGGAGTGCCATCACTTGAGACTTTCAAGAAGAGATTGGATTGCCATTTGTCAGAAATGATATAGGGTCTCCCGCTTGGGCAGGGGATTGGACTAGATGACCTATAAGGTGCCTTCCAACTCTGATTATCTGTTATCTGTTATCTTCCCGACACATTGGGGAGAGAAAAGAAGAAACCAAGACCAACCATACAGCACACCCATCCATCCATCAAAAGCAGAATGCAGCTTCCGAGATCTGCAAGTAGGCATCACACACTCACTGCCTATGTAAGGACAAATTATGCAATGTAAAGATCACATGGAGGTAGGCGATACTTCCAATGTAATCTACCAGATCCTCTGCATGGATTGCCCCTGTGACTATGTAGAAGAGACTGGTAGGAAACTAACCAACACAAGCGAGCGTCAGACGAGGAGACCTGAACTCATTGGTAGCCACACACTGCAATGAACAAGGACACATTCAATTTTGCAGCTACTAAGATTGTTGGACGAGCAGGCACAAAAACAGCCAGGGAAGTGACTGAAGCCTGGGAAACAAGCCCCTCATCAGTCACTAGAAGGGCCTATCAAGTACTTAGAAGGCAAGGGCTGGGCAGCATAAGCAAATGATAGCTGATGATTTAAAAGCCAGCCACCAATGCACCCAATCATCATATAAAAAGTTACTTACAATAGGCACTATAAATACCACAAAGAGAACAGCACACACTTTGCTAGATAGATGTTTCTGGAAGATGGCTTCCAGCAAGAGTCTGAAAGTTCAGAAGATAACATTTATTTAATTTAATTTATTTATTTGTCAAGATAATAGGATAGCTTACAAGATAATAGGTATAAGTAAAACATAGTTATGAATACATGGATACATATAAGAAAAATAAAATATAAAAGAAACAATAGGACAGGGATGGTAGGCACGTTGGTGCGCTTATGCACGCCCCCTACAGACCTCTTAGGAAAGGAGTGAGGTCAATAGTAGACAGTCTAAGGTTAAAGTTTTTGGGGTTTGGAGAAGAAACCACAGAGTCAGGTAGAGTATTCCAGACATTGACCACTCTGTTGCTGAAGTCGTATTTCCTGCAATCAAATTTGGTGTGATTAACCTTGAGTTTGTATCTATTGTTTGCTCTTGTGTTATTATGGTTGAAGCTGAAGTATTCATTGACAGGAAGGACATTGCAATGTATGATTTTATATACTATTATTTTTATTTATTTTTATTTATTTATTTTATCATATTTTTATACCGCTCCCTCTCCCAAAAAAGGGACTCGGGGCGCTGTACAGCCTACTAAAAACATATAAATACATTATAAATACAATTAAAAATATATTAAACGCGATTTTCCGGCTGTATCCCATCAGAACCAAATACAACAATATAAAATCAGGGATCTTGGATAAAAATTAAAAGTTAATTACTAAAACCCAATTTAAAACCAGAATCTACTATACTTAGATTCAGACCGAAGGCGGCGTAGTTCTAGGTTTTCTAGATCTAGAATTTCGAGTCTGGTGGCATAAGGTATTCTGCAACGAGTAGAGGAGTGAAGAACTCTTCCTGTAAAATATTTCAGACTTTCTCAACTGCATTAATATCAGATATGTAATGTGGGTTCCAGACTGATGAGCTGTATTCGACTATTGGTCTGGCAAATGTTTTGTATGCTCTAGTTAGTAGTGTGATATTACCAGAGAAAAAGCTACGTAAGATTAGGTTAACAATTCTTAGCGCCTTTTTGGCTATGTAGTTACAGTGCACTCTAGCACTTAGATCATTTGAGATGAGTACTCCAAGATCCTTGACAGAGTTTGGATCATCAACAAGGTCTTGACTATTCAGCCTGTATTTTATTTTCTGATTTTTTTTTTTTTTTTTTGCCAATATGTAGGACAGAGCATTTATTTGTTGAGATATGAAGTTGCCATTTGTTTGACCATTCTGATACATAGTCAAGATCTTTTTGAAGGGTAGCAGTATTGTCTGTGGTGTTGAATAGCTATACATCATCAGCGAAGAGAACACAGTTTGCCAGGTAAGGAGTGAGTGGGCGGGGAGAGTTCCCGCAGGCCATGTGAGCAACACAGCCTTATGTTCCCACACAGCCTGGATTAATTGCTTTGGGAGGTGCTCTGAGGTAACATTTCTCTCCAGCCCACCAAAATTTTCTTGCAGCCCACCAGTTGGTGACCACTGATCTAGGTCATGGTTGTTCCAAAGATGCTTTTCCAAAAGACAATTGGACTTCCTTAGTTTATTTTTTATTTTTATTTTCTCATCTTAGCAGACTTTCACCATTAAACCACATTAATAGTTTACTGGGCAATGCTATGGACATGTTCTGTATTAGATTCCTTCAGTGTACTTTTCTACTCTCCAGCCTAGCCTAAAGCTATTTCTTAATGGCATCTCATCCATGCATTAAACAGGCTTGACCTTATTATTATTTTTTTCAGAATAAGTGAAAGCAAGTTAGACTTTGCTATTTAACTGAGCAAACTCAAGGATCTTCCCATGAAATCATATGCAATTTGCCTAATATTCCATTTTAGATATCCCCCCTCAGCTAAATAAAAGATGAAATGCAAATCAAAGCCCTAAATAATAAATGCTCTTTAATGACAACTGACCAAATTGGAAATATATTCAATGAATGCAAATATTTTATCTCATTCAGACTTTAGACATTTAGGTATAGAGATAACACATTTTGGGTGAGAATATACTCTGTGAAGAGCCTGTTACGTTTTCTGCCAACAACTTCACAATCACACCATTGTTTTAAACTTTAAATAAGGGCAAAGTGACATTTGCTTTTCAGTGACATGTGCTAATTAGAAGCTTATAGTTGCCAGAGAAATTATTAGCCGGGTCTCTCTTCTTCTTTCAGACAAGACTATTGTTATTGAAACCATTGTTTAATGGTCATATAAGCTGAAAACAATTATCTAGTTATTTTCCTTTTAATTTGAAAGTCTTATTACAGGATCAGAAACTCTCTCGTAAGGTAATTGCTTTTGAACTACTTGGGAACTTGAAATATAATTATGAAGTGATTTAAAAATATGGGATTACTCAATAGGCCATATGCTCTCCCATTTTATGCATCATTGGGTTTTGAAAAACTCAAAACTTTATCCCAATCCTTTGGAAAGTGGCAGGTGCTGTTTTACTTTCTCGTTGTTTTTCTTGTGTATATTTCAACTAGTGGCTGAAATACATGGATGAAAAGAGCAAGTTTGAATACAGAACAATAATGTTGGAAGGGACCTCGGGGGTCTATTTTAACCTCCTGCTCCATCAGGGGACCCTATACCATTCCAGGCAAATGGTTGTTCTTAAAATCCCCAGTGATGAAGCAGCCACAACTTCTGAAGACAAGCTGTTCCAATAATTAGTTGTAAACAATGTCAGGAAATGTCTTCTTAGTTCAGGGTTGGATCTCTCCTTGATAAGTTTCCACCAGCTACTTCTTGTTCTACCTTCAGGTGCTTTGGAGCAGAGGTCTCCAACCTTGGCCACTTTAAGACTTGTGGACTTCAACTCCCAGAGTTCCTCAGTCCACAAGTTTTAAAGTGGCCAAGGTTGGAGACCCTTGCTTTGGAGAATAGGTTGACCCCTCCTTCTCTGCTCAAAAATTGGAAGACTGCTAACATGTCACCTCAGTTCTTCTCTTCATTAGATTAGACATATCCAGTTCCTGCAACCGTTCATCATATGTTTCAGCCTCCAGCCCCTTAATCATCTTTGTTGCTCATGTCTGCACCTTGTCTAGAATCTCCACATCTATTGTATCATGGTGACAAAAACTGGATGAAGTTATCCATGTATGAATCATTTGGACCAGATTTCCTACAATCTGCTCTACCAAGAGACGACACAAAGGTGTAGCCCATATGGAGCTTGGTACATTGATCTATGAGCATCCGTACCCCATCAAGCTATATGTTTGCATCACATCCTGATATTTTCTCATGGTTTGATATTAAGAAGACATATACTGAAGACATATCCCAGACTATCTCACAATGTTTTTTTTTAAATAGTATTTTATTTTTATTTTTATATTTGGAATGAATAAAAAAAAAAAACCACAGAACTCGTTGAAAAAAATGTTTTTGAGATTTTCCTGTGCAATGTGAGAATGTCAAAGAATGAAGACAGTGGTAAGTGGCAGACATGTCTCCATAAGTCTTCTAGGCTTATGGTTCTGAATATCTGCAAAGATCAGAAGATCTTTGTAGCAAGGAAACCAAAATCACTATTTTCCACATCTATGAACTGAAATAACACACATAAAGAAAGAGAGCACTGCACGGAATCTCTTACATCTTACAAATAAAGTTAAAATGAATTCTATTCTGCAAGTACATAGAATACATCCTTGGTGGTCTTAGGACTGAATTAGAAGGTGGGGCCAGCAGAAAAGCTAAAATGTGTTTATGCTTATACAAATCTCTCAAATGACCTTTTCTGTCTCTCTGCTGAATCTCAGCCTGATGAATAATTTTTTTCATGTGGCTTCTCCTTTTAGACCTTGAAGGTAGTGTAATGACAAGGGCATGAACTGAATTTGATTATAGATCATGCATCATCAACAGAAGCATTAATTAAGTTCAACCTGCAAAATCTTTAGACTTGGTGATGTTGAGAAAAGATGAAAGAATAATCTCTTGCTCAGCTACCAAAGAGGAGCATATGAGTGGAATTGTAATGTAATCTTGGACAACTTTGACAATATTTAAGACGAAGCGAGCAGGATCAGATGATTCGATGTAAAATTCTTCATCTTAGTATCAACCAGATGTTTGGGAATTTGGAATAGCAAGATGTGTAATTCAAATGCATCTGGAGGACATCAAGTCAAAGAATATAATTTGCTGCAGCATAAATTCCAGGGTCCTTCATTGATAAGGAAAAGATGTGGGTCATACTCTTTAGCCTTCCAAAGAAAATCTAGCTATGCCAGCTGGCATGGGGTCCTAAAGAAGTTTGACTAGAAGTAGTTGATACACTAATACAGGAGACACCCCAACCCTCTTCTCCAAACCCCTGTTTTTTGTTGTTGTTAGTCTCAAAGTCATGTCACAACCCCATGGACAATGTTCCTCTATTAGTTCCTCCAGGCCTTCCTGTCCTCTATCATCCCCCAGAGTCCATTTAAATTCACGCTGATTGCTTCAGTGACTCCATCCAGCCACCTCATTCTCTGCCGTCCCCTTCTTCTTCTTTTGCCCTCAATCTTTCCCAGCATTAGGCTCTTCTCCAGTGAGTCCTTCCTTCTCATGAGGTGGCCAAAGTATTGGAGTTTCTTCTTCAGGATCTGGCCTTCTAAAAAGCAGTCAGGGTTGATCTCCTCCAGTCTGATTGCCTTGCAGTCCAAGGGACTCGCAGGAGTCTTCTCCAGCACCAGAGTTCAAAGGCCTCCATTCTTTGGTGCTCAGCTTTCCTTATGGTCCAACTTTCACAGCCATACATCACAACTGGGACAACTGTATGCTGTCTAGATTTGCCATAGTTTTCTCCCCATGAGCAAGCATTTTTTTATTTCTTGGCTGCAGTCCTCATCTGCAGTGATCTTGATCTTGGAGGCCAGGAAGATAAAATCTGTCACTATCACCATTTCTTCACCATCTATTTGCCTGTTCTTTTAGCTTGCTTTATTTTTTGTAAATTTAATTCACTTTTATATTTATAATTGTTGCTCTATATCATTTATCCTGATGTAAGCTGTTCAGAGTTTCCTGAAATGCAAGATGGATGGCAAAGAACAATAGCACTTAGACTTATATACTGTTTCACAGTGCTTTATAGCCCTCTCTATGCAGTTTATGGATTCAGCATATTGCCTCCAACAATCTGGATCCTCATTTTACCAACCTTGGATGGATGGATATGGATATGGATATATATACAATATATATATAGAGAGAGATAAATGGATAGAGTGGATAGATGAGATAGATGAGATACATAGAGATAGATTTAGATGGGTAGAGATATATAGATGGAGGGAGGGAGGGAGGGAGGGAGGGAGGGAGAATGAGGGAGAGATATTTAAGGACCATGCTGTTTTTGCATCTGGAATTTCTGATTGTTTTTTATTTGTGATGTTTCTCTGTGTCATACATGTTTGTATGGGGGGAATATGCATAATGGTAATTTTTTTGAGAGCTGAATGTAACAACATTTCATTTGTATGCTGATTTGAATATTTAAAATGATTGTAAAGGTGGGACATACATCTAATGGCTTATTTTTCTTTTTTTAAAAAGCCTACCTTAAAATCCATGTTCTATGATGAGTCTTATAAACATCAACTTTATTAAAGTTTATTTATTTTTATGGACATTGAATACTTCTGTACCAGAGACAAATTCCTTCTGTGTTTAATCACACCTGGCCAAAGAATTCTATTCTATTCTATTCTATTCTATTCTATTCTATTCTATTCTATTCTATTCTATTCTATTCTATTCTATTCTATTCTATTCCATGTATTTTCTGTATTGTTTAAATCTGTTGCCTAAGAAAGAGTGTGATTGTCCTACTAATGGACAAGCATTTCTCACATCTGGCAGCTTGAAGATATATGAACTTCAATTCCAAGTATTCCCCAGCTAGCATGGTTTAACCAAATCCCTTGAGTCTTTCAGTCCTGAATATATTTTTCTTGGTCTCAATTTCATGATGCTTAAAGCAAAGCCCAGTGATGCTAGGAGGAATCATAATTTAAATACCTCAAAACTATGAATATTTGTATATATACTTAGATGTAAGACATATGTTAATTCATCCTATGCATTGGTGAAACAAGAACTATTCATTTATAGACTGAAATGAATAAAGCAAGGAAAATTAAGATACACGTGTGCAATTGATAGTTTACACAGGCATCAAGCCCTTAGGCCTTACAAAAAATCTATTTCCAGGTTGTTCGTAAAACAGCTTTTCATTTTCTCCTGGCTGCAAATATTTTTAATAAACAAGTGTCACCTATGAATGGCATTTTGCTAATACCAAATGTAAGGGTAAATTTAATTACGTCCACAGATGGTAGTGCATAACTGATGGTATTAAAGTAATGTAAACTGGAAGTTACTATTTCTAAAAGCATATCTTCTTTAGAAACAACTCTATAATGATTTTGGCTGCCTAAAAATATTGTACTACAATGACTTCGACATGCCAGCAAAATTTTTTGTTGATGCAAGATTTCATTTTAATAGCCAGCCAAAATTTTGTTTCCCATTAAACAGGAAATTACTAAAAAGACGGTCAAATTACTAAATCAAAAGGGATATGTATGGATACTTTATGTCTATCTATGTGCATTATAAAAAAGGTAAAGGAGTCCCTACAGATTTTACTCCACCTGTGGCTCAGTGGCTAAGATGCTGAGCTTGTCAATCAGAAAGATTGAATCCCTAGCTCCAGATTGGTGGTTCGAATCCCTAGCGCCACATCACAGAGTGAGCTCCCGTTACTTCTCCCAGCTTCTGCCAACCTGGCAGTTCAAAAGCATGTAAAAAAAGCAAGTAGAAAAATAGGGATCACTTTGATGGGAAGGTAACAGCATTCTGTGTGCCTTTGGGCATTTAGTCATGCCGGCCACATGACCACAGAGATGTCTTCGGACAGCACTGGCTCTTCAACTTTGTAATGGAAATGAGCACTGTCCCCTAGAGCCAGAAACAATTAGCATGTATGCGCGAGATGAACCTTTACCATTTAGTGGGAGATGCTCCTGTTTGTTTCAAGACCATTGAGCCAACTCTGTCCAAAGACAGCTTCATGGTCATGTGACCAGCATGACATCACCGAGCACTGTTACCTTCTCACCAAAATGGTATCTATTTATCTACTTGCATTTGCATGCTTTTGAACTTCTAGGATGACAAGAGCTGAAGCAAATAACGGGAGCTCACCCCATTGGGTGGCATTCGGGTCTCAAACCTGGGGTGCTGGCTTTCCAGCTAACAAACCCAGGGTTTTAACCTCTGAGCCACCGTGCTATCCAGTGTACATAATATAGACTTTGAAAAATCTATAAAGCTAATTACTAAGTAGTAATTATTACCAGTATTTGTTTTTAAGTGATCTAATAACTTTCCTCTCTTACTAGACCTAGAATGTACCATTATCTATCTGTTTATGAATGATAACAGATACAAGTGTGACAAACATCATTTCTGGATCCGATAAATTTCCACTTTATTATATGAGATAAAGTACAATGAGGGAAAGTTTTTTTATGATCTTGATTCCTATTCTATTTTGTTCTGTTCTGTTCTGCTCTGCTCTGCTCTGTTCATATTCTATTCTATTCTATTCTATTCTATTCTATTCTATTCTATTCTATTCTATTCTATTCCACTCCACTCTGTTCTGTTCCTTTTCTATATGCCATTCTATTCTATTCTGTTCTATCCATTTTCTATATTCTGTCCTGTTCCATTCATTTTCTTTTATTCTATTCTTTAAAGAGTGGATGGGTGGATCACTGCATGTGTTAAAGAATACATAAATGGCTTAAACAAATAAAGAAATCTGCTCAATCTCACTCAATTTAACTCAATATTTATGATTCAAAGCTGTGCCTCAATATCCTGCAGGGATTTTTTTTCTGGATCATAATCAACTGTCAGTCAGGTTTTGGAACTAGCTTTTATACCTAGATAGATCTGCCTGCTAAAGATCAGACCACTGTTATCAAAGGAATTATCCCTGGTTACCCTGCAATAAGCTGTCAACATAAAATGTTCTGAAGATAGCAAAAATCATCAAACTTTGGGGACCAGATAGGATCTTTGTATTAGCTATTAATTTTCTTTTTAATTTATATTTATCGCCCAAGAAATAAATTTGGTTTGGCTGAAATGTTTGCAACACACAGTTTGATGGAAAGATGCTGATGTTCAATAACTAAAGTGATTATTATTATTTTTTTAATGTAGGCTAGGAGTTTGAAGGTTGGACATTAGAGAGAATAAGAAGGAACTAAAGAGTAGAGTTAAATGAGAAGAACACTTAAAGTTGACTTACAAATACAGAATGGAGTGAAGTGTCTTAACACTGATCATATTGAAAAGTTTTTTGAATAATGAAAAGAAGCTAATTTTAAGAGTGCCTCTATCAATAGATTGTGTATAATATAATGTATGTGATGTATATTTATTGTAATGTATATGGAACGGAAGAGGAACATGTTTTCTGGAAAAGATAGACAATTCTCAAAGTGGATTTAAAAATGACTGGCTACAGGAATGATCTGTCAAATTGCTACAAAGGACATATAACCAGTTGTTAATAATTAAAGTTGATATAGAAATAACAAAAAGAGAACATTTTTCTTATATTGGATTTACAAAAGAGGCCTGTTCATGTTTGGAAGATTTCTTTTTTTGAGAGGGGTCCAGAAAAGAATAACAAGAAATAAAGTTCTAGGGTATTATTTAAAGGTACTAAAAATCAAGATTTTGAAAAATGAAAGGAAGGAATATAAAGATGGTTTATTTGATCAAGGTTAAAATAAATATATATTTATCTGAAATATAGCACTGTCTTAGGCCTAAAGATATTTACCCAGGTAGTAGGCTGTATTAATATTATCTTTCTCATCTTCTCATTTTTTTTTCATCTTCTCATTTCTCATCTTTTCTACTAACTTCTCCTATTGGTACCTTACGATTATCACTTATTGTTTGTATCTTATGATTAATGGTTGTAACTATGCTTTATTATTTATGATCTGTCACTGTTGTTGTTTGAATGTACACTGAGACCTTATGCACGAGATGCAAATTTGTTGTGTGTCCAATCACACTTAGCCAATAAAGAATTCTATTCTGTTCCATTCCATTCTGTAGAACCACAGTTTGATTATTTTCATGTCCAAATATGAAACTGCCGTTGTCCAACTTTTCATTATCATTTTATAAACCAGTTGCCTAATTCCAAATTGCAAAAGGACCTCCTATGTCTAAACACTTTTTTTTCCTTCTCAAATCTGTTCCATTCATTACCATATTAGAATAGAATAAAGTAGAGTAGAGTAGAGTAGAGTAGAGTAGAGTAGAGTAGAGTAGAGTAGAGTAGAGTAGAGTAGAGTAGAATAGACTTTTTTATTGGCCAAGTGTAGTTGGACACAAGGAATTTGTGTTGGTGCAAATACTCTCAGTATACATAAAAGAAAAGATACATTAATCAAGAGTCAAGAATTATAAGGAACAACACTTAATGATAGTCATAGGGTACAATAAGCAATCAAATCATACTAGGAAACAGTCAATATAGATTGTAAGGATACAAGTGACAAAGTTACAGTCATACAGTCACAAGTGGGAGGGAATGGGTGATAAGAAATGATGAGAAGATTATCAGTAATAGTAGTGCAGACTTTGTAAATAGTTGGACAATGTTGAAGGAATTATTTGTTTAGCAGAGTAATGGCTTTCGGGGGGGAAAAATGTCCTTGTATCTAGTTGTTCTGGTGTGCAGGGCTCTGTAACATTGTTTTGAGGATAGGAGCTGAAACAGTTTATGTTCAAGATGTGAGGGGCAGGTTGGTAGTAACTATTTTTTTTTTTTTGTGGTCCTAATTATCCTCTGAAGTCTGCAAAACCAAACCAGACAGTTATAGAGGTGCAGATGATAGACTCACTAATTCCTCGGTAGAACTGTTAATCTGCAGAGTCCAAAAATCCTTTTTGAGTTACTTCCTATTAAACTGCCAAGGATTTTGACAAACACCTTTGATCAGGTTGCTTAACAAAAGTTCCTTCATGAAACCCTGTCTGTAGAATCAGGAGCAGAATAGAAATCACTTCATGCAATGCTGCGATTCTAACAGTTTCCATCCATTCCGAACCATCTCCATCAGGACTGGCACTTTTTAATATGTTCATAAATCAACTGCTTTTAGGGTTTTTTGGCTGGCATCATATCAGGATGCTTAAATTAAAAAGAAGCAGTAAAAAGTTCCAGGAAGATATTTCCTAGCCAGCGTTAAATTTTTAAATGCAGTTCACTGTATGCAGTTAGTAAGATTCTTAATTTTGCATATTTGGTGCTGGGTTCAAAGCTCATTTTAATCAGGGGGAAAAAATCAAGAGATTGTTCTGTATGGGACACAAACTGATCTACTGCTGCTGAGGATGGGGGTAAGGAGACAATATCTATGGGGTTGAACATTTGAAAAGGGATCAGAAATAAAGATAGCAATATTTGAATGAGCTGGAAGGGACCTTGGAGGTCTTCTAGTCCAGCCCCCTGTTCAAGCAGGAGAACTATACTATTTCAGATAAATGACTGTCTAGACTTTTCTTAAAAAACATCCAGTGATGAAGAGTCCATGATTTCTGGAAGCAAACTGTTCCACCAGTTAATTGTCCTCACTGTTAGGAAGTTTCTCCTTAATTCCAAGTTGCTTCTCTCCTTGATGAGTTTCCATCCATTGTTTCTTGTCCTGCCCTCTGATGCTTTGGAAAATAGGTTGACCCCCTTTTCTTTGTGGCAGCTCCTCAAGTACTGGAATACTGCTATCATGTCACTCCTAATTCTTCTTTTCTTTAGATGAGCCAAACCCAAATCTTGCAGCCATTCTTCATATGTCTTGGTCTCCAGGCCTTTTATCATCTGAGTTGCTCTTCTCTAAACTTTTGCCAAAGTCTCAACATCTTTTTTTGTAGTATGGTGACCAAAATTGGTTGTCGTATTCTCGGTGTGGTCTTACTAGGGTTTTATATTTTTATTAGAACATCATTTTGTAATTTCTTGAAGGTTGCCATTCTAAAAGGGTATTATAATGTTGAAGGTGGCCAACCCAGGATGGCTTCTTTCCCAAGGAGAAATATCTCCCCAAGGTGAAAGGGCATATCACTGATAGAAAGTGAGCAAATAAATCAACTTTCTCTTTCCTTCACAGCAAACAAATAGAATAACTATGTTCTCCTCAAAGTAGTCCCATCTGACCCTCTACTTTTTCTATGCTGATCCAGAAGCCCTTCCAAAAGTTTGAGCTTCATGCTTGGAGAAATATCGGTTCTTCCTAGAATTTGTTATGGAGCCATGATAGGTTTTGATTATTTCTGAGTTTGGAGAGTGACACCTTGCCAGTTAACACTCGCTGAGAGTGAAAATTCACCTTTGTGCTATTGACTCCTATTCTACTAAAACTCCAGACAATATCCTGAAGAAATAATTGGGTAGGCTCGCTGTTTTAAAAGAATTCATATGAACGACAAATACCCCATCAAAGAAATAAGAATGAATTGACCAGTTTGTGTTATGTGTGATTTGCAAGACATTAAGTTGTTCACACATCTAAAGCCAGCTTCTTGAACCAATTGTTCCTTCCTGTTTTTCTTGGCAGGTAGGATTCTTTCTCATTTTATGGTTCATGCATTAATGTTCTATTCAGAGCGTCTATCTTCAAGATTCTGTACAAAAGCAAATTGTTCTTTCAAGCTGCTTTTTTCTTTTTGTTTTTTTTTACCAAAACTTGTTATTTGATAAATTCAGTTACAAATTAGAAGAAAGGTATGTTTTTTTAAAGAACAAAACAAGAAATTTCTTTATCTCTTCATGCAGCTTTTTAAGATCATGGTATTTATATCTCTATTTTTCCGTAAGTAGTTCATAAAGTTTATTCTTGATAATGACATAAATGTATAATAAAGTGATTGTTCTTGTTAGAGTGAAGGCCAGCAACATAACCAGTGTGATTAATGAATGCAATAGAGGTCACTCATAATGGATAAGATCCATCATCTGGCAATAAGAAAAAAAAAAGATTTTGATCATGGATATATGCATATGATTAAGAATAAGTAAATATTTGCTTTCATCTGAAAATTTTGCATGTTACCAGTTATAGTAAATCTGCTATAGTAAATCAATAAATCTTTACCAGTTATAGTAAAGATTACACACTATCCTTCACTGAAATGGTATCTTACTTTTTTATGAAATAACTGATACAAGGAACAGTACACATCCAAAGTTTGTAAGTTTATTACACCATGTTAAACACAGACCATAGAAGAAAAATAGGATTGCAGCCTTCTGTATATTATCAGGACCAAACCTATAAATATAGGATTATCAGAGAAAGCAAATCTTTTCAAAAGTATATTATGAATTTTATACTGCAGATAATTATAACAGTCTCTGCCTCATAATTTTAAAGTCAAAGGGACTGAAATTTAATAATGATCTGTGGCTACATTTAACTTCTGTTTAGGATATACACTACAGCAAAATTGTTTCATTCTGTACCTCAGTGATCTATATACTGGTATTTGAATGTAACAAGATATTGCAAACTGGCAAACTTTTTCTCCTATATCAATAATTCGGTCCAAATGCTTGTTTCCAACAGTCTGCAGCCTGCATTTAAAATTTCCAGTGATAACCTCGGGCTTTTGACATAGCATAATAGAGGAGTATTTTAATGGATGCTTCATAGAGTAGTTGCTGTTAGCAAAAGTGACTGAATAAATCAGATGGTGCTGAACTGTATGAAGGGATGCCAGATTTTTTCTGATAAACAGACTAAAGTCCTCGAACTCTTGTAAAATTATCTGCAGAGATAGTCAACCTAAGAGGCACAATAGGTCGGAACAGGCTTGTTAAGAGAAGGAAACACTGCCATTAAACACACTTGCATATGAATATAACGAATAACCTGTTTTAATAGCTGAAACCTTCCCTGGCTAAGAATCAATAATCTTGGGATCCATTTGTTTGCTGGGGAAAAAAAGTGTATCCAGGATTATTAATTAGCCCTTGACTATGAATCAGGCTACCAATGCCAAAAAGATCATGAGAAAGAAAGAAATTAAGAGAAACTGATAATGTTGTCTCCTTGCCACCAGCTAGCGTTCACCTGGATTCTTGCTAGTCCAGATCTTATAACTTCTGCTCTGAGTAAACTTATAGCTTGTCTTAATGAATGAACCTGAATTTGATGAATTCTACCCATGCCCATTGGCAGAATGGGAAAAAGAAGGATTGTTTATTCTAGAGAGCGATGATGCCAGGAGTATCTTAGGATCCAAGCAATTATTCCTAAGTGCCAACTGCTTAAATTTTAAGTTGTGTGTCATAGCGTTGCTGCCAATTTTGTCAGTTGCAAAGCAGAAACATCTGCCGCCTTTTGCAAATATTCTCCACTTGACATTTTCCTTTGCAGCTGAAAGAGGTCAGACTCATTGATGTATAATAAGCAGCTTCTTCCCTTGTGCCCTTCATAGATAGATAGACACACACACACACACAGAGAGAGAGAGAGAGAGAGAGAGAGAGAGAGAGAGAGAGAGAGAGAGAGAGAGAGAGAGAGATCCTTTTCTTGCCTAAGTGTAGGACTTTACTTTTCTCTACATTGAATTTCATTTTGTTAGATACGGCCCATTGTTCTAGTCTGTCAAGTTCCACTACGGTTTGTCAGCAGTTGCGAGTCCATCTAGTGGTGGTGCTATCTATTCCATTTTTTTCTAGCTTACTGAAAAGTAGGTGGGGGCCTACTTTGTCGAATGGTCTGATTTGTTTATCTCTCTGTGTGTGTCTCTATCATCTCTATCTATCATCTATTTATCATCTATCAATCTATCATCCATCTATCTATCATCATCTATCAATCATCTATCATGCATCTATCAATCTATCATTTATCAATCAATCATCAATCAATCATTGATCAGTCATCTATCATCTATCAATCATCTATCAATCTATCATCTATCAATTTATATCTATCTATCTATCTATCTATTCATCCATCCATCATCTGTCCATCCGTCCATCCATTATCTATCTATCTATCTATCTATCTATCTATCTATCTATCTATCTATCTATCTATCTATCTATCTATCTATCTATCTATCTACCTACCTACCTACCTACCTACCTATCTAATATAGTCCTTTTGTAATCAAATTGTTTCCAAATTTTTGTGGTAAGATTTGTCTAAACCACAAAGTCAAATCACTTGTAGCATAATTTTAAACCAAAGTGAAGAGTTACAGCATGGGTGTCAAACTCGTGATGTCATGTTGTTGTCACGTGACCTATCACAATTTTTTCTCCCTTTGCTAAACTGGGAGTGGGAGAGGCCAGCGCATGATGCTTCCATCCGACAGGCCGTGCGTTTGATATCCTTGACCACTTTAGAGGAAGGCAAAGCAAGTTTGGAAACAACTACAAGTTACCTTACTATGTAAACGCTATTTATTTCCCTGAAAAACATGTTATATTTGTTTTTGTTTCACTAAAATTCTGGGAATTATTAAGTGGAACTCCGGGTTGGTACTATCAGGAATGAAGAGGCAGGCAACTTACTTCACTTCCCCCCCCACCCCCCGTGATTGAGTTACAATTCTCTCTACCAATCTTCAAGCCTGCCGAATGACCTTGATCTAAAATCTGCCAAACCTTTTGCCAAATCCATTGTCAGATGATGGTCTTGGGACTGATTGATCATCTACTTTTCTTTTAGGAGCTCAAGTAACCGTCATAAATCCTCTTCACAATCCCACAATTAGTCTAACTGAGAATGGACTAAGACAGTGGTGGCTAACCTTTTTGGGCTCCCGTGCCAATAATTGTGTGCATGCTTGCCTGCTTGTGCTTGCATGCTAACACCCAGAAGACAATGGGCCTCTATGCCTCCTGCGCATGTACGTGCAACCAGTGCGACTCGCGTGACTCGTGTGACTTCCATGACCCGCGCTTCTGCGCATGCAAATGCAACCCACACACCTCATGTTGCATGCTTCCGTACATTCACACGTGACTCCCAACATGTGCCGCATGCTTGTTAACAACCGTTTGAAGTGTGGACTGATCATAAAAATTTGGAAGCACTCCAAAACCCACGTCAGCTGTCACCGAAGCAAGTACGCTGGGTGATATTTTTTAAAAGGTTCAACTGTACCTTAAAATATGTTCTGTCAGGGAAGAACTTTATGGCAGATGCTTTATCACGACTTCCTCAGTATAATAGTGTGCGCGAGAATATAATCCAACCACTGATACCAGCTACTAATAGGATAGAATCGTTACGACGCGAAATCCTTACAACAGACTTACCGACAATGTTAGCGGAACATGACTGGTTAGTAAATAATAAAAATCAAATAGAAATGAGAAATGGGATTGCATGGAGAGGAACTAAAATATATGTGCCAAACATATTAAGTTCAGTAGCATTAAAAAAATGCCATGATGTTAAACAGGCAGGACATTATGGGTTCCTAAAAACACTACATTTAGCAAAACGACAGTTTTGGTGGCCAAGTATGAGACTAAATATAGAGAATTACGTGAAGTCCTGTCCTATTTGTGTAATAAATAAAACTAAAATTGGAAAGCCATGTCCACCAGATACCCAAAAATCAGCTGTCAGGCAGGCGGTGCGGGCGCATGCCCAGTAGACCTTTTCTGGGTGTGTACTCACATGCCAGCAGTAATGGCTCTATGTGCCACTTCCGGCATGCATGCCATAGGTTCACCACCATGGGACTAAGGTCTTCCACATATGAAGTGGGGTGGACTAGAATCTCTACACCTAATCCACCCCCATTCCATGCTACATTGGCTCATGCAAAGCAAGGTAAGGAAAAAAAAATGGAGGTATCAGCTACTTTGTTTCCTTCCTCTCCTATCAAAATGTCACCAGCTGATGAGAAAGCATCTGTCAGTCAGTTTCTTTAATGTGGGATGGAGCTAGGCCTGCGGAAGAGTCAAATTTTGACAGACAGGTAGACTAGCTATCTGTAAAGCTCACCCTGGCTTTTGCAAAAGTCTTTTGCATGAGAGTGCATGCAAAGGAAGCTTAACTATCAGCTGTCCATATTAGGATATACTGTAAGGTGTACTGCTTTTCTGAGAAAGTGCTAATCCTCAGTTAAAACAAAACGCTTGCCCCTGACAAGTGAAATCTTGTACTGGGTAGGAGAAAAAAAGTTGTTTCTGTTTTTTTCCTGCTCCATCCTTCAGACCACCCAATCAGTGCTGGCAGTTTATTCATCAGCTCAAAAACCTGGACAACACAAGGAGAAGGGATAGGTTTGAAAGAAGGCTGCTCTCCAGCTGCATTTTACAAAGTAGAATTACTCTGGAATGACCAGGATGCACATCCAAATAAGCGTAATAAAATGATCCCAAGGGTGCTTTTTCAAAAGGCAGCTGGACTTTCTTTGTTTTTCCTTGAAGATGTTTCGCTTCTCATCCAAGCAGCTTCTTCAGTTCTGACTGAATGGTGGAATGGAAGGATTTACATTCCTTGCAGTCATCTGGTCATTAGCGCTCTTTCTGAGAATCACCTAAATACCTCAAATGGATATGGAATCTTCTTGGGACAGCTGAGAGGACTATGTTATGGACAGGAGATAGATGGTGTCTCTCAGAAAGAGTGCTAAGTACTAAATGGCTGCAAGGAATATAAATTCTTCCAATCTCCACCATTCATTCCAAACTGAAGAAGCTTCTTGGATAAGAAGTGAAACATCTTCAAGGAAAAACAAAGAAAATCCAGTTGTTTTTTGAAAAAAAAAACCTGTGGGGCAAAACTATGACCTGAATGTCCCAAAGGTGCATTTTTTTTCAAGAGGCAACTGGACTTTTCTGATTTTTCTTTGAAGATATTTTGCTTCTCATCCAATAAACTTCTCCAGCTCTGACTGGATGGTAAGGAATGGAAGGATTTACACTCCTTGGAGATAGCTGGTCATTTAGCAAGTCATTAAAGCCCCTTGGAACTTCATCTGTGTCATCAGGGTCACTTGAGTAATGCAAATGGGTGTGGAGCCTTCTTGAAATTGTGTTGTAGATTGGAGATAGATGGTGTTGTATCCCTCCCCCTCCATTGAGAGAAGGCTGTTCAATTTTGACATAGTTGGGATCTTTGACCCCTCTTTCAAACCAGTGGTCCTCTCTATCCAAAATGTGAACTTTGCTCCCTTCAAAAGAGCAGCCTTTGTCTTTTAAATGCAGATGGACTGCTGAATCTTGTCCTGATGGATTTGTTCTCCTATGTTGAGAAACGAAATGTCTTCAAAGAAAAGACAGAATGTCCAGTTGCCTCTTGGAAAAGCACCTTTGGGACAACCATGACCTGGTTGACTGAGAATCTCCATAGACATGGATGGATGGATGGATGGATGGATGGATGGATAGATGGATGGATGGATGGATGGGAATCTCCATAGACATGGGTGGAAGGAAGGATGGATGGATAGATGGATAGATGAGAATCTCCATAGACATGGATGGAAAGAAGAAAGGATGGACAGATGGATGGATGGTTGGATGAGAATCTCCATAGCCATGGATGGATGGATATGTGGGTGGATGGATGGATGGATGGATGGATGAGAATCTCCATAGTCTAGTAGGGTGATCCCAAAGACTAATAGAGGTCACCCTGCAGGATTATGACACCAATAGAACAATTAGTGAATTCTATCTAGAGTTGAAAAGACATGGCTGGTTTCCTTTTGAGGAAGAAAGCAGAATAGTTAAGGATAATTGCTGATACTGGTTGTGAATTAGATAAAGTCAACCTGGTGAGAACACAGCAGAGAAAGTGACTGGTGGGACTTCTCTGTTGTCAGGACATGGGCGCTCTAGTTAGGTGCAAGTTAGAACTCCCTGTACAGCTTTGCTAAAGAACAGGCATCATCCTTGATTAATTCGAGGCAGATAATTAAGCAGAATCCTTGCATCGACTCACATGCTCATGTTGGCTGAGAAAAAGCAAGGAAGCAATTAAGGGGTAGCTGTCATATTATTCAGCTGACCTGGCCTTTGTCCACATTTCTGCTGTATAGATGATGAGTAGTTAAGGAGGTGAAGCAGATCCCTTTTCTGGGTCCCACTAAGTGAGAGAGAGAGAGGCAAGCGAGCAGGGCAAAACAGTGCTACAAATGCTAGAGCTTCCATATGTTGGCTGCCAAATTCTGCAATTTCTGTTGTGCCACATGTGAATATTGTCTATCCAGCATCACTGTATGTGGAAGGTTAAAAACTCTATGCCATCTGCTGGAGAAGGACCAGATGTTGTTCTGTTGAATCCCAGCAAGGGTTTTGGGACTTCCTTCCTATGCAGGTGGTATGAAGAACAAACAGTTGAGACTACAATTCCCCTATAACATTTGCTTGAATCCCCTCAAGCCATTGCTTACTTCCAGAATTCAGATGTCTCTTCTGCTTAGAATCAGCAAACCAAGAATCCCAGACAAAACAAGCTAAGCAAATTCAACCTAGTTAGTGTTTGAGCGACAGAGTACTCATTAAAAAAAAAAATGCAATCAAGAAAACTAGATTGCTACTTCTATGAAGTAATTTGGAGCTAAGCAAATCTCAAGACCTCTTTCCTTTAGTCTACTACTTGACCTAAGAGGAATGCAAACTCTGACTGAGTTCTCATAAAGATGGCAACTCAGTTTAAATCCATTTATCTCAGGCATACCTCTACCTTATCAGACAATTATTAAGTTGATATTGTCCTGTAGTTAAATACAATCCAATAATAATAGTTATGATTAGATGCTCCTCTGAGTAAGCAAAGCAATGTCAAGAGAAAGAAAAGAAGAAAGGTCTGCAGAATTCTTCAGAACAGGATACTATGAGCTTGTGTTTAATCTCTATCTTTCTATCTATCTTTTTTATCTTTCTATCTCTATCTATCTGTCTGTCTGTCTGTCTGTCTGTCTGTCTGTCTGTCTGTCTGTCTATCTATCTATCTATCTATCTATCTATCTATCTATCTATCTATCTATCTATCTATCTATCTATCTATCTATCTATCTATCTATCTGTCATCTATCATATATTATCTATTTGCAATTTTCTTTCTCTGCAAAGTGTTGTGTTCCTTTAACAAACTCCTTCCTGTCTTATAGCTCATATAAATCAAATGTGATTCCTTTTGTTCTTACCCCTAAATCAGTTTCAGTGATGCCAGCTAACAAATTCAAATTTGTAAGTTTGGTCTGCTTAGAAAGTTCTGCTATTCCTGCAAACTTCATGTAATCCTCAGTCCTACAGTGACCGTAGCAAAAACAGCCCATGTGATCAGTTTGACTTTCCATAAGAGAAACCTGATAAATCACGGCAGGAGCCTGGAAAAGCTACCAAAGAGAATAATTGTCCTATGTAAAAGGTAATGAGGGAAAAGCATTTTTTTTTCTTTCTTTCTTATTCTTGATGCACTGGAACGCCTAGATCAACTTTGAAAACCAGGGAAAACAAATGCTTGGTTCATCTTTCACTGTTATTGCCTTCAGAGCCGCAGTGGCTCTTAGCAGAAACCAAAGAGAAGAGATGTATTCAATGGCAATGTAGAAGAGAGAAAGGATGTTTTGTTTTGTAAGTTAGCCCCTTTGTGCTGTTTTGGCACCAACACTCATTTCTCATCATCAGCCCTGTAGCTAGATCCTAATTTACCAGCCATCCTGCTGAGAAGATATTGTAAGTCACTTCTAATATGAAATTACTTCCCTATCCTCACAGCGTTCTTGTCAGGCTTATCAGCTGAAATATAACAACAGAATGAGGGGTAGATAACATTTTTCCTTGACTATTCCTTATTCTCCCAAATTGTTTTCTTTTAAAGTCATAACTGTTTGAAAGAGAGCAGGAGGGAAAGCGGCCTTAACATTTCTGCAACTTTTAAGGGCCTGGGAGAAAAAAAAAAAAAAACAGAAGGATCTCAACGGATCAAAAATAAGATTGTTTCACACGGATTCAGGAAACATTCAAATTAAATGAAGCTCAACCTGAATCAGAACCTTTTCAAAGATTTCAAGATTTGAAAAGACACCCAGTTGTGGAAGAGATTTTTGTGTACATGTTTGTGTATGTATGTGCACTATATGTGCATGTGGTCATTTTTATTTTTACTGCTGAATTCAACCATAGTTCCAACAAGGCAGCTGGCATTTGGATTTTAGGAAGAAGGATGAAGGATTTTGTATGCACAACTCTGGAAAAAAAAAGGGGTTCCACCAGAAGGCATGGTTATAAAAAAATAATAATAGATTGTATAGAGATGGACAGGCTAACGATGAAAATAAAAGACAGAGAAGATTCAATTTACTATAAGGCCTGGGATGCCTGGGATGAGTGGTTTAGAAATAAAAATAAAATAAAATGGCAATTAGGAAAAGACTGAGGGAATATGTAAATATGTAAATATACTATAGAGAAGATTGATGTGTAAGGATAAAAGGTATTGATTTTATAGCAAGAGTAAGATGTAATGGTAAAGGAATAAGTAAATACATACACCAAAAAATGTAAGGAGATACAAAAGATGTCTTGATGTTGATAACAGTGTATAAAGTTTTATTTTATGTTTGTTTTTTTAAATTTGAAAAATTAATAAAATTTATTTTTTTTAAAAAAAGGAAGAAGGATGAATTCCTTTGCTTATTCTATTTGATGACAACATAATTCCTAGATAAAATAGAATAACAAAGTTGGAAGGGACTTTGGAGATCATCCAGTTCAACCCTCTGCTCAAGTTTATACCATTTCAGACATCTGGCTGTCTAGTCTCTTCTTGAAAGCCTTCAGTAATGGAGCACCCACAATTTCTGAAGGCAAGCAGTTCCACCGGTTGATTGTTCTCATGGTTATAAAATTTCTCCTTAGCTCTAGGTTGGTTCTCCCCTTGATTTGTTTCCAACCATTCCAACCTTGCCTTTAGATGCTTTGGAAAAGAGGAAATTCAACAGTATTGTGTGACTGCCATATTTTGTAATATTATTATTTATAAAGTAACAAGCAAAATGTCATGCATCATTGTGGCTGAAAACTGGTTGTCCTTTAATGGTTTAGCAGAGTCCATGATCAGTTATACCTACCAGCATCAGAAAAAAGATGCATAACTTGTCCAAGGCGTAGCACACAGCAGGATGGGGGAAAAAAAGCCTTTGCTTATCTGCTGATGTATTTATTTGATTCCTCCTCTCCTCCTACACACATTCTTTCAGATCAGAGAATCTAGATTTTAGTAACCGGGACTGACTCTGTTTTTGGCCTTCACTGAACTCAGAATAAGAAGAAAATCTAATTAAGGAGAGTTAATTGGGAATGAAACTGCATTTGTCATTGACTTGTCCCTTGTCCCTGCTTCAGAAACTTTTTTCCAAGTAAAATTCTCTCTGTTGTAAATTTTGTTTTGTGGCTAGCTATTATTCAAAACAATTGCATTTCTTGGGGATATTGATTTTTAATGCCCTCCCTGTCCAGATATTATTTCTAATACCTATACATTCTGCATACCAATATATTCCAGATACATCAGAGTCTTCAGTAGACCAAAAATTTTTAGTTTCAGAGTTTTTATTGTTATTATAGTAACAATACTAGAGGTGGTATTCAGCAGGTTCTGATCAGTTTTGGAGAACCGGTAGCGGAAATTTTGAGTAGTTCAGAGAACTGGCAAATACCACCTCTGACTGGCTCCACCCCCATCTATTATCTGCCTCCCAAGTCCCAGCATCTTCCTTTGTTACTCTGCACAGGACAACCGAGTTGGAAAGCAGGTTAGTGGGGTAGGGAGGGAATGGAGACTATAGTATCCTTCCCTTGCCATGTCTACCAAACCACACCATGCCCACCAAACTACGCCCACAGAACCAGTAGTAAACATATTTGAATCCCACCATTGAACAATACCTTTATGCAAAGCACTGAGTAAAATGCATAATAGCCTTTTACTATCATGGCAGCAGTGTTCCAATATCTCAGGGGTTGCCATAAAGAAGAGGGAGTCAAGCTATTCTCCAAAGCACTGAAGGCAAGACAAGAAACAATGGATGGAAACTAATCAAGGAGAGAAGCGACCTAGAACTAAGGATAAATTTCCTGACAGAACATTTATCAATGGAACAACTTGCCTCCAGAAATTGTAAATGTTCCAACACTGGAAGTTTTTAAGAAGAGATTAGACAACAATTTGTCTGTATGCCATAGGGTTTCCTGTCTAAGCAGAAGGTTGGACTAGAAGATCTACAAGGTCCTTTCCAACTCTTCTCTTCTCTTCTCTTCTCTTCTCTTCTCTTCTCTTCTCTTCTCTTCTCTTCTCTTCTCTTCTCTTCTCTTCTCTTCTCTTCTCTTCTCTTCTCTTCTCTTCTCTTCTCTTCTCTTCTCCTCTCCTCTCCTCTCCTCTCCACTCCACTCCACTCCTCTCCTCTCCACTCCACTCCACTCCACTCCTCTCCACTCCACTCCACTCCACTCCACTCCACTCCTCTCCTCTCCACTCCACTCCACTCCTCTCCACTCCACTCCACTCCACTCCACTCCACTCCACTCCACTCCACTCCACTCCACTCCACTCTACTCTACTCTACTCTACTCTACTCTACTCTACTCTACTCTACTCTATTCTTTTTCATTCCAATATTCTATTCTATTCCAATATTCCATTATATTCCAATATTCTATTCTATTCTACTCCACTCTATTCTTTTTCATTCCAATATTTCTATTCTATTCCGTTCCATTCCATTGAAACAGATTACATAGAATGAGAAAGTGCCAAGAATGGTGGGAAATTAGAATCTGAATAGGAGAAATAAGCCAATCTTTTCTTCATCAAAGCAGCTGGCAGATAGGCCTGTGAGACATACTAACACACAATCACCAATCTCTTCTGTTCCACTAGAAGTTGTTCAAAATGAATCTTTATTAATAGTAAGGATTCTTTGGAAAACATCTAAGTATACTCTGCAGAATATTATCACATTTAGATAAGTTGTCAACATCTTCTAGGTATCGGAAAGGTTGTTTTTATTTATTGGCCAAGGACAATGCCAAGAAGAGGTCTCATATTCGAATGACCTGCAGTTTTCTAATTAACTATCTTCTTTTTGCTACTTCTTCAATATTATCATTTCAGGGTCAGCCTGGCTGAATACTACTACACAGCTAAGGTGGTACAAAAATATGATGTTTTTTCTTCCTATCTATTTTATTTTATATCCTGAATGTAGGAGCATAATTGAACCTGAAATTTCTGTTATTAAGTGAGACATTTGTTAAGCTAGTTGTGCCTCATTTTATGACCTTTCTTGCCACCATGCTTAAATGAATCACTGTATTTGTTTAGTTAATAACACGATAGATAGTTAAGTAGATAGATAGTTAAAGCCAACCTCTTTAACACATTGTTTGGCTCAGTATTTGTAAACAGCAATGGATCATGTCCAGTATTTCCTAGCTCTTACGTAGCTTTTTCTCTGGTAATATCACACTGCTAACTAGAGCATACAAAACATTTGCTAGACCAATACTCAAATACAGCTCATCAGTCTGGAACCCCACATTACGTATCTGATATTAGCACAGTTGAGAAAGTCCAGAAATATTTCACAAGAAGAGTTCTCCACTCCTCTACTCGTTGCAGAATACCTTATGGCACCAGACTCAAAATTCTAGATCTAGAAAACGTAGAACTACGCCGCCTTCAGTCCAATCTAAGTATAGTATATAAAATCATACATTGCAATGTCCTACCTGCCAATGAATACTTCAGCTTCAACCATAACAACACAGGAGCAAACAATAGATATAAACTCAAGGTTAACCACACCAAACTTGATTACAGGAAATACGACTACAGCAACAGAGTGGTCAATGTTTGGAATACTCTATCTGACTCTGTGGTTTCTTCCCCAAACCCCAAAAACTTTAACTTAGACTGTCTACTATTGACCTCACCCCTTTCCTAAGAGGTCTGTAGGGGGCATGCATAAGCACACCAATGTGCCTACCGTCCCTGTCCTATTGTTTCTTTTATTTTTCTTATATGTACCCATTTCATGTATTCATAACTATGCATATACTTATACCTATTATCTTGTAAGCGATTGACAAATGAAATTAAATAAAAAATAAAAAATAAAAAAAATAAAGTGAAACTGATTGGCTCAGTGTTGACACAGACTTCCATCCTTCCGTGAGCCATGGTGGTGCAGTGGTTAGAGTGCAGTACTGCAGGCTACATCTGCTGACTGCCAGTTGCCTGCAATTTGGCAGTTCAAATTTCACCAGGGGAAATCTCAAAGGGAATACATATTTAATTATCCATGTATTAACTGCAGCTAAAATTGTATTTGCACAAAATTGAAAAAATGAAGCGATTCCCACTGATGAGAATGTGACCAGGAAAATATTAGAATGTGCTGAAATGAATAGATTAACACTAGCACTTAAAGAGAAATAACAAACTGAATATGACATGGGAATTATTTTATCGATGGTTAGAGGAGAAAAATGGAATTTAGAAGGAGATTAGTGAAAGTTATAAAGTATGTTAAGATAGCGATGTAAACAATATGACTGTTATTGATATGATTATTTGGCCTACTATGTTTAATATTATCACTATATCCTTATTAGAAGATACATTAAGAAGGAGAAATGAATAGGTTTATTATATACAATATCACAATTGCAAGATTAGAAAATCAATGTCAATGTAATGTATACTGTTGTAAATTTTGATTGTGATTGCACAGATATATTTATAACCAGACGACATACTATTTAAAGAAAGAAGGATTTTTTTTACATTAATTTTTTTTAAAAAAATTCTCACCATGCTCAAGGTTGATTCTGCCTTCCATCCTTCTGAGGTTGGTAAAATGGGGACCGAGATTTTGGGGGGCAAGATACTGACTCTGGAAACCACTTAGAGAGGGCTGTAAAGGCACTGTAAAGTGGTATATAAGCCTAAGTGTCAGGTTTCTAAGTGATGAAATCCTTTTAAAAAGAAAAGAACAAAGTCCATCTTCCAAGACAAATTCTTTTATTTAGGGAAGCATCAAATTGGCAAAGTCCATGGTAATTCTGGATCTTTCCCAATCTGGAATTACCCCACAATATTAAAAATTAGAAACAACCCCCAAAAGTCACATTCTCCAATAGAAGTAATTCAACGTTGCTTGATGTCATAAATCTCCACCTCAAGGGGCCTAAGCGCGGACAGCTCATTTCCCACAGGAAGAAGAATCATCTAGCCTAAACAACTTTCTCTATCTCCACTCCTTCCCCCTTAGGAATATGGCAAGCCTGAAACCCTTCTCCCCATGACTGCCACAGAGAAAGTAAGAAAAATAATATATACTAAGCTTAACTAAAATGGCTACACATATGTCAGTTTCGGGCTTGACACTATGTTCTATTACTATTTGTCAGAGTGTTTGCGGTAGGACTACTAGTGTAAAATAACCCAGGAGCAAAACACAGGGCACAGAGGTTATGTCTTTTAACAGTGGTTTATATACAAGACTGCTGTATACATACATGCATGTCTTAAGCAAATACCAGGTAAGCAATCAACTCTATAATGCAGATATAACACAAGGAGAGAGAGATGTCCTCACATGGCCTCCCTTATATAGACAGCTTCTTAAAGCGGCAGTGCTCTGCTGACTCATCCTCAGTTTATCATCTTGGCTTACAGCCTTACAGCGGCTAGTCAGCTATTAAATCTTCATTACCTTAACACTATTGTCAGAAGGTCACAAAAGAAGATCACATGATCATAAACATGAGTCCATCATAAACATGAGTCAGCTTCCAAGCATCTGAATTTTGATCACGAGACCACTGGGATACTGCAACCGTGGTAAATGTGAAAAACAGTCATAAGATATTTTTTTCAGTGTTGCTGTAACTTTGAATGGTTACTAAATGAACTGTTGTAAGTTGAGGACTGCCTGCATTGTTTAGACAACTTGAGCCTGAAGGTTTTCTATAGGGAACTGGAAACAAAACAGGCTTTTAACAGCTTTTTGCATATTTATTGCTTAATGCTTCTCTTCACTTGTGCTCCATATCTATACGTAAAAGTGATTAAGAATATTTAACTGCGGACGTATATATCACAATGATCAAATAAGCTCTCACACTAATGCCTGCAGTTCTCTACGTGAATAAGCCCTTGGCAAACAAGGCTTTGATGAGGTTAATGACTCAAAGAATTAAGGGTCTAAGATCCAGAGGACTGTCCCAGAATAAATTAAAGTCAAAAGATATAGGAAAATGGCACAGGGTGAGATTTATCCACTAACAGAAAACAAACAAAAAAGATGCTATTTCCTATTTTTATATTTCTGAGAAAGGAAAGGTCCTAACTTAGTAAAGGACACAAGCTATTTCTGGAATCATTCGTTATCCCACAGCCGAAATATGTTATTAGGAGGAGCTAACAGTTCAGGGCTGGGAATACAAAATAAATAAATGGCCATTGCAAGGTAGCAAAGAGATAGAGAAGAGGTCAACTCCTTGCCCTCATTTAAGAGTCATCTAGGAAGGTGTGACACCATTTTCCACTGCAGCTATGATACCCTATTATTAATGAACATTATAATAACAGAATAACAGGGAAGGGATCTTGGAGAGCTTCTAACCCAACCCTCTGCTCAAGCAGGAAATTCTATATCATTTTGGACAAACAGCTGTCCAATCTCTTCTTAAAACTTCCAGTGTTGGAGCACTCATAACTTCTGGAGGCAAGTTGTTCCACTGGTTAATTGTACTAACTGTCAGAAAATTTCTCCTTATTTCTAAGTTGGTTTTGTCCTTGATTAGATTCCATTCATTGCTTTCCTGTTCTTTTTTCAGGTGCTTTGGAGAATATGTTGATCCCCTCTTCTTTTTGGAAGCCTCAGATATTGGAACAACGCTACCATGTCAGCCCTAGTCCTTCTTTTTGTTAAGATAGACATACCCAATTCTTGCAACCATCCTTCATCTTTTAGCCTACCTACCTACCTACCTACCTAACCTACCTACCTACCTACCTATCTATCTATCTATCTATCTATCTATCTATCTATCTATCTATCTATCTATCTACATCTACCTACCTATCTATCTATCTATCTATCTATCTATCTATCTATCTATCTATCTATCTATCTATCTATCTATCTATCTATCTATCTATCTCCTCTCTTTCTCTTTGTCTCTTCCAGGACCCTCTTCACACTATTAGGGATAGACTCTTGCAAAATACGTAGAAGACTGTTGGCATTATGACACCTTTAGTTTATTTTTATCTTGCTTATAAGACATCCCTTAAAAATAAGCCCTAGTGCTTATTTTCAAGCCCAAAAGAAAATAAGACCCGTTTTTTTTTCAGGGAAACAAGGTATCTATCTATCTATCTATCTATCTATCTATCTATCTATCTATCTATCTATCTATCTATCTATCTATCTATCTATCTATCTATCTATCTATCTATCTACCTACCTACCTACCTACCTACCTACCTACCTACCTACCTATCTATCTATCTATCTATCTATCTATCTATCTATCTGTCTGTCTGTCTGTCTGTCTGTCTGTCTGTCTGTCTGTCTGTCTGTCTATCTATCTATCTATCTATCTATCCATACCTAATATTAGATATTGGAACAATGCTATCTAATGCTATATATACTTTTTTAGCATATATATACAATTTTTTTTCTTATTCACTTTCCCTGCCTGCAATCTTTTTTTCCAGTACATTAAAAAAAAAAAAAAAATTAGTGGATGTATAAATCAGTGCTACATGGACATGGGCTAAAATTGGGGTTTTCATGCCATTGTACTACACTATAAATAACTTATGAATCATGGCTTCTGAGCCAGAGAATAGGCACTTTTTCCCCCAACGTGTTCAAAAATAGAGGAGAATATAAAACTTTTGCCAGTCTGATCATATTTGACTGATTGCTGAAATGAGCAATCCAGATCGTTGATGAGATCAAAATTGGAGTTCTGAGACTGGGCTGAGTTGTCACTCAGAAAACAGGAACCAAAACATGGATCTAGTTCATTAAAAGGAAGAAAAAAAAAACAGTAGCTTGAATGCATGCACAGTCTCTCTAAACATATTACATGATTGTAACTCTGCCACCATCTTGGAGATCCTCAAGGCAGGAGATTTATTACCATGCTGGTCAAACAGTTGTTTAGTCTACTTTTGAAGACCTCCAGTGATGGAGCATCCACAAGTCTGGGAGCCAAGCCAAGCCATTCCATCAATTAATTGTTCTCACAGTCAGGGTTCTACACTGGATTTCTCTTTAACAACCAGAATAACAGAGTTGGAAGGAGCCTTGGAGGTTTTTCAGTCAAACCCCCTACTTAAACAGGAAACATTTCCAACAAAGCTTCCACCCATTGCTTCTTGTCCTGCCTTCAGGTGCTTTGGATAATAAGTCAATAAGTTTTATTTGTAACAGTTCCTTCAGTACTAGAAGACAGTTATCATCTCATCCCTAATCCTTGTCTTTGATGTCAGCATTCTAGCAAAATCAAACTCCAATCAAAACTCCGAGTCAGGCATTTTCTCAAAGTTCCCCTTTATTAGAGTTGTCATACTGGCACATCTGGGAAAACCTAAATCTGAGAGTCCCGGGTTTTCCCTCAGTAATTCAAAAAGCCAAATGGACCTATCAGTTCAATCACATGGTCCAATCACCATCCGTCCCAACTTGAGACCCCCCTTAAACCACTCCTCATCCAAGTGCAGGAAGACCATCACCTTGACCAAAAAAGAAGAATTCTATTATGTCTAACTACATACGCTCCATGAAATCCCCCCTCCCAATTTCCAAGGCACAGGAATGTGCAGCATGGAAGCTTCTGCTGTTAATATGGCTGCCAAAGCTAACATTCGATAGGCTAGACATAACTAATTCCCTCAATCATTCATTACAAAATTTAGCCTCCAGGTCCCTTATCATGTTTGTTGATCCTCTCTGCACATTTTCAGGGGTCTTAGCCCCCTTTTTTTAAATATTGTGGTGACAAATAAACAGATGTAATAAATAAAATGTATGTACAGATACTGTATACTCCGATACCTGTTCTACTTTGCTGTATCCCAGAAAGTGAGTTGAAACTCCAAGGAGGATGAATTCTCAATAAATAATTAGGACGGAGCAATTCTGAACATCGCAGTAGAACTTACATATGATAAAAGGCTATCACACTATTGGCTGAAAGAGTGATGTCTTAATAAATATTGGTCTGCTTTCCAAGTCTGTATTTATTATTCATTCTCTTTTGGAAGCTGAAACCCAACAGCTTCATTTTCAATTAATATGCATGCATGTCTGGAATCACACACTGCTGGTGTTACAAAGGGGAAACTTGCTCAGTTCAGTTAGACTGGCTGAGTGTGAAACAGATGATATTTTTGTGGGGTTTCTCTATCTCCCCCCACACCATTCAGCCAAGAGATTTCACTCTGATTAAAATCCAGCTCATCCCATTGTTAGCACCAGTCATTCTGAAGAATAAAGCAGGAGGTTTTGTTGTTAAGCTTTCTCCAACAGGATGCCTCAAATCTTTTTCCCATATGCACTCACCACCACCACTAAATAGTGCACGTTGATTGTCCTTTACACAGGTGAATTCTTCAGTTCAGGTGATAGATCTTAAACACAAATTAAATCAGATCAGACCAGGAGAACTTAATCCCATGGAAAGAAGATTAAGAGACGGTATGCTGAGATAGAAGGATAAGTGGATAGATAGGTAGATTGGTAAGTAGAGAAGATAGATGATAGATAGAAATCGACAGAAAGACCAACAGATAGATAAATACATAGAAGATGGAGATAGATAAATAGATAGATAGATAGATAGATAGATAGATAGATAGATAGATAGATAGATAGATAGATGGATGGATGGATGGATGGATGGATGGATGGATGGATGGATGGATGGATGGATGGATGGATGGATGGATGGATGGATAGATAGATAGATAGATAGATAGATAGATAGATAGATAGATAGATAGATAGATAGATAGATAGATAGATAGATAGATAGATAGATAGATAGATGCATAGATGAAAGAGAGAGAGGATGGATGGATGGATGGATAGATAGATAGATAGATAGATAGATAGATAGATAGATAGATAGATAGATAGATAGATAGATAGATAGATAGATATAGATAGATGCATAGATGAAAGAGAGAGAGGATGGATGGATGGATGGATGGATAGATAGATAGATAGATAGATAGATAGATAGATAGATAGATAGATAGATAGATAGATAGATAGATGCATAGATGAAAGAGAGAGAGGATGGATGGATGGATGGATGGATAGATAGATAGATAGATAGATAGATAGATAGATAGATAGATAGATAGATAGATAGATAGATAGATAGATAGATAGACAGACGATAGATAGATAGATAGATAGATAGATAGATAGATAGATAGATAGATAGATAGATGAATGACAGATAGATGATAGAAATAGTCACACACACACACAGACAAATTGATAGATGCATAAATACATAGAAGATGGAGATAGATATAATAGATGGGTGGATGGATAAAGGATAGATAGATATATACTAGATAGATAAATGTATAGATGAAAGAGAGAGAAAGAGAGAGGATGCATGGATGATCCTAGGTAGAGGCAGATATTTCTCTTTCTGGGCATGATGAGAATGTATCTGCTGAATATAACTCGGCATTAGCAACAGGAAGGGCATCTGGCCAGTAAACACTCAGCTCCATTCATTTGCCCAGACTCCACCCCCCTCAAGGCATTATGGGGTCCTTAAAAGAAGATAGATAGATAGATAGATAGATAGATAGATAGATAGATAGATAGATAGATAGATAGATAGATAGATAGATAGACAGATGATAGATAGATCGATAGATAGATAGGATAGATAAAGACACACATATACATTCTCAGATCAAAACTGAAAAATAACTGCCTATATTTTGAGAAGGACAAAAGAAGAAATAACTTTTTCTTAAACCACAGTATGATAAAAGATACACAGTAAACTGGAGGGAGACTGCATGGAACACGCACAAGGCTCTTGAAAAGAGAAGCTTGCCTCTTTCATTTTCCCCTGCAAAGTAACACAAAGCTTGTTATCTCATGCCGTATGTCTAGGATGGCAGGAATGCAGGATTGTGAGGACAACATTTGAAAAAATTGAGGAGGAAAAGCAGACTCTTTTTAATAGAGCTAATTTGCAGGGCGTTTCCTCCGCTGCTCTCCCTGGTGTGTTATATATGAGACATTCTTCCTGAATATCTTTTCTGAGATAACAAGAGAGGATCCAGGAAGAGTAGAGACAAAAGAGAAAAGAAGATAAAGAGTTTCCTGCTTCAAATTCCGTTTCCTCTCTTCTCCTTAGTACCAGAGGCTCTAATATGGATAAATCTAAGGGACACAATATGCCTTTCTAAACTACTTCTCCCTCCCCGCCCCATAGGGCTTTCTGAGGTGGTAATTTTGAGAATCCTTCTGACCTGCTGGACTTTCACAAAACCCATGAACACCATCTTCTTCCATCAAACATTTTGAGGCACTTCCCTTAGTAGTTTGGATCAGGGGTCGGCTTCAAAAAATTAGCCACCGGTTCTCTGCCCGCGTGCTGGGTAGGTGTGGCCAAGGTGGGTGTGGCCTAGTAGGCCTCCTGCATTACAGTGGGGGGAATTTTTGTCCTCCCCGGGCTCCGGAGGCTTTCCTCGAGTCTCGGGGGGGGGGGCAAAAACAGCCTCCCCAGGCTCTGATCAGGAGTCGCTAACCTTTTGGACTTCAGGGACCGCCAAACTCATAATTTTAAATCCCACGGACCACTAATATGAATTTTAACTGACCGTGGCTTGCTGATGTTGGTGGGAGAGAGAGAGAGATCCAATCAAACCTTGGAGGGCTGGCAGTGATGTTCTCTCTTTCTCTCTCTCTCTCCCTCCCTCCCTCTCTCTCTCTCTCTCCCTCTCATACACACACACAGGTCCTTCACACACACACACACACACACACACACACAAACACTCACACACCCATCCTCCAAGGCAGCCACATTCCTTACCTGCTTTTCAGCTCCATTCTCGGGGGGGGGGGAGAGATCTTAAATAAAAATGATCATTTGGTACAAAAACGGGATGGGGGATTTTCCTGCAAACTTTTTTGGGGGATTTTCCGAGGGTTCCACTGATTAATTGTTCTAACTATCAGGAAATTTCTCCTTAGTTCTAGATTGGTTTTCTCCTTGATTAGTTTCCACCCATTGCTTCTTGTCCTGCCCTCAGGTGCTTTGGAGAATAGCTTGACCCCTTCTTCTTTGGGGTAGCCCCTCAGATATTGTAGACTGCCATCATGTCACCCCTAGTCCTTCTCTTCGCTAGATTAGACATACCAAGTTCCAGCAACCGTTCTTGATGTGTTTTAGCCTCCAGTCCCCTAATCATCTTGGTTGCCCTTCTCTGCCCTCTTTCTAGAGTCTCAACATCTTTTTCACATTATGGCGACCAAAATTGGATGCAGTATTACAAGTGTGGCATGACCAAAGCATTATAAACTGGTATTAACAGTTCACGTGATCTTGATTCTATCCCTCTGTTTATACAGCCTGGAAGTGGGTTGGCATTTTTTGCAGCTGCAGCACAAGACTGGCTCATATTGAAGTGATTCTCCACTAGGACTCCAATAATCCTTCTCACAGTTATTACTATTGAGCAAGATACCACATATATATGTGTGCCTTGCTCAATAGTAGTAACTGTGAAAGGGATCTTGTGCCTTTTGTTTTTTATGCCTAAATGTAGAACCAGAAGTGGCATTCAGCAGGTTCTGGAGAACCAGTAGTGGACATTTTGAGTAGTTCAGAGAACCGACAAATACCATCTCTGACTGTCCCTGCCCCCATCTATTCTTTGCCTCTCGAGTCTCAGCTGATTGGCTGGGTCTTCTTTTGTTCCCCTATACAGGAGAATGGAGCTGGAAAGCAGGTTAGTGCCACATCACGCCCACCAAACCACGGCCACAAAACCAGTAGTAAAAAAAAATTCAATCCCACCACTGGGTAGAACATTACTTTTTTCACCCTTGAATTTCATTTTGTTAGAAAGCAAACCAATGTTCAAGTCTGTCAAGATCAGAGATGGTATTCAGCAGGTTCTGACCAGTTCCGGAGAACCAGTAGTGGAAAGGTTGAGTAGTCTGGAGAACCGGTGGTAACCGTTCCCCAGGAGTGAGGAGGGAATGGAGATTTTGCAGTATCCTTCCCCTGCCACGCTCACCAAGCCATGCCCACAGAACCAGTAGTTATTTTTTTTTTAATACCACCACTGGTCAAGATCCTTCTGTATCTTAAGCCTACCTTCCTTGTGTTACACATAGAATGGGTCACAGCTATTATCAACTGCCTCAAGTGGGCAGGATGCATGTTTTAACATAAACAGTCATAAAAATGCAGAAGAATTGCCACCTGCATTTAAAGTTCCAAGTTGTTGACAAAGGCATGGGCTTTCTGACTTCTAAGCACTGAAACAAAAAACCTGGATTTCTTTCCAGCTCCAAATTTATGCCAAAGGATCAATGGAGACTTATTTCTGAGTCTTTTCAAGATAACCAAAGCAAAGCATCTAATATTGAGGCTGTCCGAGGCCAGCTTTTATTCTTTCTTTGCAATCCAGTGGATATGAGCTGTTTTGATTGCTTTCAGATGTGTTCGGGCAATGGGATACTATACTGATATGCTTGTGGATCTGTGGCTTATAGAGAATCATCAGTCATTCAGCATTTGCCCTTTCCGGCCAACCGCCAAGCACAGAAATCTGTCAATCAATCAGTGCTTATTCACCATCTTTTCAGAACGGTACCTAAACACACTTCCTTTCCTGTTTTTGCAAAAAAAAATACAATAAATAAAAGTATTCCCCAAGGTTTGCACTTGCTGGGTTGGCCAACTCCCAAGACCTTCGAAACGCTGAATGCTGGCAGGCGAGAGAGTCTACATTCAGACTTCTTTATTGATTCATGCCAGAATTCCAGAAAATGGGAAGAAGGCTGAGCCAAGAACCCCACAGCACAGACTGTTCCTTCAAGCAGAAAGCAGGGACATGGTGCCAGTTTTTCAGAGCCACACAACACTGCCTGCAAAGGGTATATTTTCATCTAGGGAGGCCATGCACCAGTGCCAGGAAAAGTGAAAATAGTTTGCAATTGATTCTGACACTTAGAACGATGGGAATCTGAACTTTGATCTACAGGAATCTGAATCCCTTCTCAGGCTGCATTGTCATCCAAGAACTCCTCAATTGGCTAAAACCTTCTCTGTGGTTGCAAGAACCAGCCTAAATCCACTCCTTGTTCTTTCTTTTGACCCAAATTTTGGTACTCCAGAGAACATTTTTTATTGTAAACAGAGCTCTTTGTGATAACAGTGACAGGAGTTCTGTTTTCAATATTTGCAAATGGTGATTTTTAGAAAAAAAATTCTATGCAAAAGTCCTGTGTTCTGGTATATCTCAATGATATCCCAACACAGATAACACTTTCAATGAGGTGGTTTATTTTATTTTATTATTTTTATTTTATTGATTTTATGTATTATTATTTTATTTATTCTATTGTATTATTTTGTTTTGTTTTGTTTTATTTTATTTTAATATTTTTTTATTTTATTGATTGTAAATTTATTGTATTGTATTTTTATTTTATTATTTTATTTTATATTTTATTATTATTTTATATTTTATTTTATACCAATTTATTGTCACCATCTTTTGCCAAAAGAAGTCTTAATCCCAGAACACTTTCATAACGAAGCACTTTTATTCTTTATTTAGGTAAATTTTATTTTTATTTGTTCAATTTGGTTTCTTTTTCTTTATTTCATTCTCTTCTGCTTACTCTGAAAATGTGTAATTTTTAATGGGCAGGTTTACACATCAATTTTATTGTTTTTTGTTGTGTTTTGACCTGCTTTTATTTCAGTAGCTACTTTGGTAATCATGGGTTGTAAATAAATAAATAGATACATAAATTAACTCTTGCTCGTACTTGCTTAAATCTTTAAAGACTGCTAACATGGTCATATTTATGCTTATTGAATTTATAATCCTATATAGCAATTGCTGATGCAAACCAGTATCTTTTAAAAGTCTTATTCTTAAACAATCTTCCCTATACATATTCACATGTTTTGTATGTAAATGCTTTCCCATTCATTCAAAATTTAAACATTAATCATGGAATGCTTATATATTTTTCACTTTCGCGTCATGCTATCCTATTCAACAATATTTATATGAAAAAATAGCATTATTTCTAAGCCAGAATCCAGTTGAAATTGGTAACTCTGAGTAAATTCTAGGGATTTTGTTACAGCTGAGTCTATTAGCTTTCTTCTTATAAACTTCTCTGCTCCTCTATCCATTCCACCCCAGGCTAATGAATCTGTAATGTAGGAAACAAAATCAGAAATGTAAATATTGCATTCTAACTCTGGTGCTTATTTTCTCCAAAGGTGTAAATTATCTGTCATGGATTGATGCTAATGGTGAAGTCATATTCGGGGCAAATTTGATTGGGTTTAACAGGTGCAGTTCTGAAGTAATTAAACACTTTTCTACCAATAGGTGACCTCTCTTGATCGAAGGACTTGCATAGAATGAGTTTGTCAAGATATAGAAGATTCCTTGCCAAAACTGGAGGAGAATGAGTAGCGGATATGAAACAGCTGTTAAAACCAATTTCCTATTATGTCCTCTTCAAGGATACATAATGTTGAAAGGACAAAAATGAGCAAACTACCAGAGGAAAAAAAAAGCATTGTTTAAGTTTTTTCCTAGAAGGAAAATTATTTTTTCACACATCCTATAAAATTTTTCATTCCTCCCTCTTTCTTTGCCCTATTTTTAAACCAGATTAACTGCAATAGCACATAATATGCACACAAAAAAGAATATATAGAACAGAGTTGGAAGGGACCTTGGAGGTCTTCTAGTCCAACCCCCTGCTTAGGCAGGAAACCCTACACCACTTCAGACAAATGATTATCTGCTTAATATAACCATTCTTAATAACTTCCAGTGATAGAGCAGGACAGACAAGGAACGATGGATGGAAACTGAACAACGAGTGAGATTCGACCTGGAAATAAGGAGGAATTTCCTGACAGTGAGAACCATCATCCATCCAATGGAACAGAAGTTGCCCTCAGAAATTGTGGGAGTTTCATCCCTGGAGGCTTTCAGGATGGAGGTCTTCCATCTGTCAGAAATGGTGTAGGGTCTCTTGCCTGGGCAGGCGGTTGGACTAGATGATCTACAAGGTCCCTTCCAACTTTATCTGTTATCTGAATCACTGCAGTTATTAAATCAGTAACACAGTTGATAAAGTGAATTTGGCTTCCCCGGTGACTTGGCTTGTGAAGAGGGGGTCATGTGACCCTTGGATACTGCAACCGTCATAAATATGAGACGGTTGCCAAGCCTCCGAATTTTGATTGCACGACCATGGAGATGATGAAACATCACAAGTGTAAAAAATGATCGCAAGTCCCCTTTTTCAGGGGCGTTGTGACTTTTGCATGGTCAGTTGTAAGTCAAGGACTACCTACAGTCCCAAGTTCCCTTCTTCCATTCCCATTTCAATTTTATGCAAAGAATTTGCCAGAAAGTCCTTTGCCTTTTTTGTACTACATTTGTTCATTAGGCAATAACACACTCTCTGTGTTTTCAGCACAAAGCCCTCTGTTTAATCAAAACTTGGAAGGCCCTAAGGTACCCGCTTTTTATGTAGCCCTTTCCATCTCATTAACTTCATTTTTTTTCCCCTAATTCACAATGGTGCTCAAGTCATACTTTCTTGTGAGCCTACAACAACCAGAGGAAATTATTTTACCCCCCATGACCGATTTGACAGCTTCCCACTAAGCACTCCAACTCATTTCTTGGTTTTATTATTAATTTATTCTCAAATAGTCTTCATCTGTTGCACAAATGCTGTGGCTTTAATTAGAGAGTTGCTAAATCTCCATACTTCAGATCTGTGATAATTCACTAGGCTATCTAGGGACATTAGACCTCAGAAAAGCATCAGGTGAGGCTGGATTTAAAATTCATATAAAGTTGGATTTACTCATGATCAAGGAGGAGGAGGTGGGGGGAAGAGGAGGAGGAGGAAGAGGGGGAGAGGGAGAGGGGGAGGGGGAGGGGGAGGGGGAGGGGGAGGAGAAAGAAGAAGAAGAGGAGGAAGATTCTGTCAGTACTACAGGTTATACCATACTGAAACAAAGAAAACAGCATTTTAGTGGGCAATAGAAAGTAATTTTTAAACTTCTGTGATGCTTTATTATCAACCTAGAATATCTCTTGGTCTTAAAAGATATGAAGACTGCTCCATTTATATGAATTTATATGATTAGTTAGCACCAGATATTACCAAAAATATTGCCTACAGTATATATAGGCTAGAAAATAACATATTCTGGAAGAGGACAATGGCAACTTACTTATTTCCAAAAAATGCAAATCAAATCAAAACAAAAGCCTGCATGATTGTATCAATGCTGATAGAATATCAGGACAGCAGTAAATTTTGTCTAATTCGGGTGCATGCAGCCAATGAGATTCCTTCTTTGACAGAAATATAATCTATTTTTTTTTCCTTCAGAAGGTCAGGAAGTTGCTAAGGCTGAGACAACCTGACCAAAATCAGCCATTGAATTTGGATGCCGAAGGTACAGTATCCAAATCTTCTCAGTTGTGAAGCAATAAGCTTTAACCTTAGACTGTCTACTATTGACCTCATCCCTTTCCTAAGAAGTCTGTAGGGGTCGTGCATAAGCACACCAATGTAGCTACCATCCCTGTCCTATTGTTTCTTTTATATTTTATTTTTCTTATATGTATCCATGTATTCATAACTATGTTTTACTTATACCTATTATCTTGTAAGCAATTGACAAATAAATAAAAAATAAAATAAAATAAAATAAAATAAAATAAAATAAAATAAAATAAAATAAAATAAAATAAAATAAAATAAAATAAAATAAAATAAAATAAAATAAAATAAAATAAAATAAAATAAAATAAAATAAAATAAAATAAAATAAAATAAAATAAAATAAAATAAAATAAAATAAAATGTCATAGCCAGAGTGGGAATGTTTTCTTATTTACATATATTGAGGGAGAGAAAGAGAGTTAGAAAAGGTGGTCAACCTATTTTCCAAAACACCTGAAGGAAGAACAAGAATAAATGGATGGGAATTAATCAAGGAGACAAGCAAACCTGGAACTAAGAAGGAATTTCTTGATGGTTAGAACAATTAATCATTGGGATGACTTGCCTTCAGAAGCTGTTGATGCTCCATCAATGGAGATTTTCAGGAAGAGATTGGACAATAATTTTTTGGAATGATATAGGCAGGGGTGCTGGGGGTTCGCAGCGGTTTGGGAGAGTGTGATGACCCAGGGTGGGATACAAAATAAACACAGTCACAAAAAAACAGGTGAAGCCCCTTTTATTCCTTCACTTTGCTTCCAAGCTCCAAATATCCTTGACTGGAGACCAAAAAAACTCCCACACAAGCAGTTACAAGAAGGAGGAAATGCCTCTTAAATTATAAAGAATAAAAAAAACCCAGCACAAATAAGGCAAGATAAGGGCTGGAGGACATCCACAGATAACAGAACATACACTGGGAAGGACACCAAACTCAGAGAGGAACCATAAACTAGAGATATTTCCATGCTTTGTTTCCAGCACTCACCAGTATGCATGTCTATCCTCTTATCCAGTTGTCACAGCTGCAGCCCATGAAGAGGATCAAGGCCCTCTCCTCCCAAGTAGACCATGCCTCTCCTTTATCCTCTCTTTCCTGCATGCCCTAGGATGTAGAGGGGATGGGCCTGGGTCTTCCTCTGACTGCCCAGCCGGCCTCTGCCCTTCCCCAGCCTCCTCCACAACCTCCGGAGCCACACTTCCACTCCCTGTTGGCTGTTCTTCCTCTCCCTCAGAATCAGTCTCCACCAGGGGCCTGACAGAGAGCCCCTAACTAACATTCTGTGCAGTTCGGAGAACCCCCAAATCCCACTCCTGGCTGGCCCCGCCCACCTCATCCCGCCCCTCCCAGGAGTCCCCAGGTGGCCAGTTTTGGATGCAGGTAAATGCAAGGCACATGCAGAGGCTCAGGGAAGATGAAAAACCTCCCAGAAGATCAGGAAGGATGGAAATGGGCCTGTTTCCAGCTTCTAGAGAGCCTCTGGAGTCCAAGGGGGGCAAAAATGCCCCCCACAGTGCAGGAGCGACTAGGCCTCACCCACCATGACCACACCCACCCAGCAACTGGGCAGAGAATCCATTGCTAAAATTTTTGAAGCCCACCTCTGGGTATAGGGTCTCCTGCGTGAGAAGGGGGTTGGACTAGTAAATCTCCAAGAACCCTTCCAACTCTGATATTCTGTTATCCTGATTTACAGGCATTAGAACAGTATAAGTGGCTTTCTGTACAAACATCTATCTATACATCTGTTCAGAAGAAAGTTTCAATGAGTTTGAAATAGCTTTCTCTTTGGGATGCACAGCTGAAATGCGGCAAATGTGCAGTTCAAAACATGTTGTTTTATGTCACAACAAGCAGGGCTGTCAACTGACTGCCAGATTATTATCTTCTGCCATTTCATCCCTTCTGCTCCAAACTCTTTTTTTTTTTTTTTGCATGCGATATTTCTTGATTCCTTTTACACCACAAATAAAATTAGTTCAGGAGGAAAAAAGAAACACATATTTTCACACTGTATTTTTAGGATGTCGAAAAAGAGTATCCATATGTTTAAAACTAGATTAAAATTGGAAGAAATTTGGATATATTTTATTGCCAGCACTCTTTTGGATCACACCTGATCAATATGATTCATGTTATTTTAAAATCGAGGAGGAGACAGAAATGAAATGGAGTTACTTTACAGGCAGATGGTGTGCTGAAAAAGTGCTATGTAATAAATTAAGGAAGGTACAAAAAAGTACTATCTAAAAATGTTGCATGTAGCATGAAACAGAAATAGTTAGTCACTTGACTGGTTTATTCTAACTTATTAGTTATTGAAAATAATTTATATCTCTTTCGGGATATAGGAAATTTTCTCAAAATGATTTTATTTAGAACTCTACCATGATGAAAAGTAACATCATAAAAGTTTGACTCATTAAAAAAGAAGAAATAGTTTTTAAATAATCCACACAGGTAATGGTTAAAAAAAATATAAAAATCTTCAAAAGTCCTGCCTGGTTGATTGTCATCAACAGTAATATATAAACCAATTCCATATCAAATAGATAAACACTCAAATGTCCCAGAATTTTCATGAAAGAAAACCAAGAGGAAGCCAATATATATCGTACTTTAGAAAAAAAAAATTCTAGGAAAAGCAAGACATCATTGAAAGGCTTGATTTCTACCCCAATCCAACTATGTGATATCTATAGTATTTAGATGGACTGAAAACAGGAGATTAAACTTGGAGTTCAGGGAAGTTTACACACTGATCACAAAGCATTAAATCAGTGGAACAACTTGCCTCCAGAAATTATGAATTCTCCAACACTGGAAGTTTTTGAAGAGATTGGACAATCATTTATCTGAAATGGTGTAGGGTTTCCTGCCTAGACATGGGGTTGGATTAGAAGACCTCCAAGGTCCTTTCAAATCTGTTTATTCTATTCTATTCTATTCTATTCTGTTCTGCTACTCTACTCTACTCTACTCTACTCTACTCTACTCTACTCTACTCATTTCTTTATTGTCAAAGCGTGATTGGGCTCCTGCAGAATTTGTCTCCAATTCATAACCTTTCAGTATGCATATGATAAATAAAATAAATAAATGCAAAGTGATAAATAAAAATGATAAACTCTACATAATATTCATTGGTTTCTGGATAGTAATGGGTACAGAAATATAAAACTCTGTTTCATGTCCCTAATCCATGAACATTCACATATATCGGTCTTGGAGGCTGAATTGAACCAAGAACTATGATAAACCTTGGTTTTATTCTGAGTCCTTGTTTCATAAGCCTATATGTTGCTCGACACTCAAGAATTTGCACTGTTTAGTTTATTTTTCATGACAATTGCAAATCTCCATTCTGAAAAGGAGAAACTTTCTCATATTAGGGGTGCCAGATATAACCATAATAAACAGAGCTTTTTGAATGCCAAGCTCTCTGCAGACGCGACACTCAAGTTCTGATGTTGTTATGCTCAACTGACCACTAATTTCAGGACAGAATAATAACAGCAGAAAAGTCCATATATTCATCCAACGCACGTCGAGCATCATCGTGCTCAGCAAGAATTTTCTTGCGTGCCATGAGCCAAAGGCTCAGAATTAGGCAGATGTGCCAAAGAATGACCCCTTTAGGCACAGCCTCAAGGATGAAAACGGAACGTATCTACTTTGCAGGGTGCTTTTTGGTAAAAGAAACAGAAGATTTCCAGTTTGCCTTATCCGATCATCTGACCTCCTAGAGGTAGAGGGCCTCCAGAATTGAAGAAAAGACAAGACAAGGACGGAAGAAGTCGTTGAAGCCTGGCATAAGATTTCCCTCCTTCTTTTCAAGCTTTTGAACCTTATATCTGAGTACACAAAGCTTTCTGTTACACACAAGGGGGGTTTTTTAGAGGCAGGGTGCCAAGATAAGATTTATGCATGTAGTTTTCCCATGCAGTACGCAGGAACAGGAAGAAGAGCACAGCGGTGACATATCTCTTCACACTTCAGAGAACTGAATGCTTGCAGGCAGGAGCGTATAATACTTAAGAAAACTCCCAATACAATTTTGTATCGTCACAGGCGGCCTAGGTGAGTAGGTGTCCTATTGCAATTACCCAGTGCAGATAGTCATGTGAATACTGAAAAGGGTGGAGCTACAAGGATTTAAATAGGATAGAAGGAAATGGCTGCAATTATATATTGGCGACTTTAAAATAAATCAAATAGGGCATACTCTGAACACACCTGGATTGAAATGGCATCCTTCAGTCTCAAGAGACTATGGTATCAGGCTATGCAACTGGTAATTGCCACTTCCCATGTTGTTTCCATGCTGTATGCAAAGCTGGAGTGTCCTCTCCAGAGCACGAGGCCCGGGTAATTTAATATGGAGGATAAATTGTTACCTAAGAAGCAGATCCCCCCTCTCCATATTACTGAAATAGTCTAATGGAACGGCAGAGCCGATACAATTAGTTCCAACTTCTGTATCGCAGGAGTTCCCAGAACGTGATTGTACACAGTCACGAACTGCTTTCAGGACTCTGGCTTCGGATTTTGCCTTGAAATTGACTCCTGAAGCCTTTTCCAAGAATAGATATAGCCACAAGGCAGTGGAGGTTTGAAATCAGGGTTCCCTTTCTCCTAGAAGATGGTTCTACCATTTTATCTGCCATTGGGGCATAAAGTGAACTTCCACCTTCAAAACTGTTGACCATCTTGTAACCCTGGAAAGGGGCCCTTATGAGGTGCTACCAGCTGGGCTAAGGTTTTTTAAGGAGGTGTTACTCCCCTATTACAATAATAATATGTTTATTTACCTAACACCAATTAACATAATAGTTATACTGAGTTGCCCAGAGTCGTTTGCTGAGATGGGAGGATATAGATATCAAATGAATGAATGAATATACTAAAATATATGTCCTCTAGAAATTATTTAAAAAATAATTAAGCGAGATGTTGCTTAATTAATTAAAAATAAGTCTTTAGTTCTTTAACCAGGTTTTGTCTAATTGTCATTGCAGCAGTACAAAATTTAGCTACTGCAATCAATAGAAAAGAACAAAAATGAGCACTAACAATACATATAACAAAAATATAAAGGCAAGATACAGTATGTTATCCAACTGATTATAATCAATGGACTCCAGGTGTCCAGATGACTACTACAGCAATAGCAATAACACTTAGATTTATATGCCACTTCATAGTGCTTTATAGTTCTCTCTAAGCAGTTTACAGAGTCAGCATATTGTCCCCAACAATTTGGGTTCTTGTTTTACCCACCTCGGAAGGATGGAAGGCTGAGTCAACCTTGAGATGGTGAGAATCAAGCTGTTGGCAGTTGGCAGAATTAGCCTGCAAAGCTGCATTCTAACTACTGTGGCACCATGCCTACAATATGGCCTCAAGAAAGCCGAGTATTCTATTGTATATCTCTTTGCTGCCATCTAGGTGTGATTCATAATTTTGCATTCCAGGTTTGTAGTAGGAGTACTTAATCATATATAAAAACAAAACAACACTGACACATCCACTCACTGAATAGAATAGAATAGAATAGAATAGAATAGAATAGAATAGAATAGAATAGAATAGAATAGAATAGAATAGAATAGAATAGAATTCTTTATTGGCCAAGTATGATTGGACACACAAGGAATTTGTCTTGGTGCAGGTTGGTAGTAATTGTTTTTTCTGCAGTCCTAATTACTCTCTGAAGTCTGAGTCTGTCTTGGTGGGTTGAAGAACCAAATGATTTAGTGGAATGTAGTCTGGATTTCCAGGATGAGGTAGAGGCTACATTAGAGAGGACAAAGAAGTAGCAAATCATGAAAAGTTTTGTCAGGAGGAAGACCATTAAAAGAGGTCTGGGTAAATCTGTTATGATCACAGTTGCTTTAGTTGGGCATTTTATATATATATATATATATATATATATATATATATATATATATATATATATATATATATATATATGTGAGGAATGTAGGTGAGGAATGATAAAACTACTAAAAGGCAACTCCATGGGCCTTTCTAGATTCCTGAGGTCTGACACCCACCCACCCACCCACCCAATATTCCCTGTTGTATAAGTCCTTCAACCAACAGATTGATTACTTATTCTAACTTCTTGCAATAAGTCATAATATGTCATTTGGAAACGGGTTTTTATTTTCTATTTGTTGAACCTGAGCAGATACATCTAACACTGTAATTGATATAGGGGTTACTAATTGCTGCTGGATTGAAATATAAATAGTAAAGAAGAGCAGTCAAGTCTCCAGAGGACTTGATTTCTTTTTCATTACATGGAAAACCTGCAAAGACAGGTTAATTCCAGCATTTCTTCCCTGCAGAGGCTATGACAGAAATACAGTAGATTCAATCTTGTCCAAGTAAAGCAGTGGGATAATTAATTACATCAAGGCTACTAAAATTAGCAGCTGGCTAAAAAGCTAGATGTAACAGCAGTGATTATCTGTCCTTTGAAGTTGACCATTTCAGAGGAAAAATCCACAAAGAGGACTAGAACTACTGCATACTTGTATGTATAATTATTGCTACTTTTAATAATATTATTATTATCACTACATACTTGTATGTATTACTATTGCTACTTTTAATAATATTACTATTATTATCACTACATACTTGTATGTATTACTATTGCTACTTTTAATAATATTACTATTATTATCACTACATACTTGTATGTATTACTATTATTCTTCTCATCTTTTCTATTTCCTTTTCTTCTGGAGACTATAACTTTGTCGCTTGTATCTTACTATTTATATTAAATGTTTTATTTAGCACCCTAGTATGATTTATGTTGATTGCTTATTATTTATGTTGCTAGTATCCTATGACTACCACCAAGTGTTGTATCTTATGGTTTATGACGAATGCATTTTATGATGATTATGGTCATGATTTATGACTTGTATGTACATGGAGAACATGCACCAGGGACAAATTCCTTGTTTGTCCCATCACACTTAGTCAATGAAGAATTCTATTCTATTCTATTCTATTCTATTCTATTCTATTCTATTCTATTCTATTCTATTCTATTCTATTCTATTCTATTCTATTCTATTCTATTCTATTCTATTCCATTCCATTCCATTCCTTTCGTTTCTGCTTCTGTTTCTGTTTCTGTTTCCATTTCTATTTCTATTTCATTCCATTCTATTCTTGAAATGAGCTAACATAGATTAGCCCATCTAAGTAGTTTCTTCAGGGTCATCTCTGTGGCTGAGTAGTTTCTTCAGGGTTATCTCTGTAGATAGAGCTAGGTGACTGCACAAATTGCTTTGACCATGACAAAACCACCACACTGAATTTTCAGCTAAGGAATTATGTAGATGGTCATAGAAATTGATGACTTCTTTGAGACTTAAATCATGTTCCTGGCTGAACTGGTCATATATTTTTGCAATGAAATAGTCCCTGCAGTTGTACAATGTACAGAAAGATGTGGGATTTAAAGAAGCTTTAACATAGGCAGCATAATCTCTTTAACTGAGTAACAGAGTCAGAATGGACTATGGGGGTCTTGTCCTCCATCAACTAAACTTCTCATGAAGATCCTTGAGGCAGGTCCTAAGAACTCTAAGGGCTAGAGCCCACTGTAACTACATAGCCAAAAAGGCATTAAGAGTTGTTAACCTAATTCTGTGTAGCTTTTTCTCCAGTAATATTGCACTACTAACTAGAGCATACAAAACATTTGCTAGACCAATACCTGAATACGACTCATCAGTCTGGAACCTGCATTATGTATCTGATATTAATACAGTTGAGAAAGTCAGAAATATTTCACAAGAAGAGTTCTCCACTCCTCTACTCGTAGCAGAATACCTTATGCTACCAGACTTGAAATTCTAGACCTAGAAAACCTAGAATTATGCCCCCTTCTGTCTGACCTAAGTGTAAGTCTATTGCAATGTCCTACCTGTCAATGAATACTTCAGCTTCGACCATAACAACACAAGAGCACACAATAGATACAAACTCAAGGTAAACCACACCAAACTTGATTGCAGTAAATACGACTTCAGCAACCGAGTGATCATTGTCTGGAATACTTTACCTGACTCTGTGGTTTCTTCCCCAAACCCCCAAAATTTTAACCTTAGACTGTCTACTATTGACCTCACCCCTTTCATAAGAGGTCTGTAGGGGATGAGCATAAGTGCACCAACGTTCCTACCATCCCTGTCCTAATGTTTCTTTTTATTCATATCCATTTCATGTATTCATAACCATGTTTATACTTACATCTGTTATCTAATACTTGCTTAACAAATAAATAAATAAATAAAATAATAAACTCAGAGTTCCTCAGTGTGAAAGAGTCTCTGGTATTGTATAAAGTTGCATGTTTCTTATCTCAAACATTTTTATTCATTAGATGCCACAAAAGATTTTGGAATTGGACCATTAGAGGTTAATCACATTGACCTATTGGCTCAACTTTGCACAGCAGCTCACAAATGTGTCACTTAAAGATGCTCCATTTCACAAAATAATCTGCTAGGGATAATTTAAGAGCTGGTAGAAATATTCTGAGGAGTTCATTTAATTTCTACAAACTAGCTCAGCGCAGTTCTGAGTATCATTTCTTTCCCAAGAAAACAAATATTTGAATCTGTTTCACACAACTTCTCTGTAACTCCAGCTAATTGGTTCAGCAGGGGCAGCTTCACCCCCTTGTTATTAAAAGCTTGCCCCTCATTGTTTCATGAAAGTACCAACTTCAGCATTGCAGATAATAAATTGGGAAATCTTAATCCCTAAAATGTTCGCTTTCCCCATGGGTTTCTCATAATTCTTCTTTCAGGAAGATGTCAGCCACTTAAATTAGTCCACAACTGCAGGGCAGAGCTGCAGTTCTCATCATTTGCCTGCAGCTGGTGTATTTCTTAGCTGTGCTCCCAGTTCAGGCTAACTTGTTTTAATAATTCATATACATGTGATCCATGTCACTAGTGGAATTTTTTTTTTTCTACAATGTGCTAATTTTTTTAAAAAAATGGCTTGCATTTTAGGTCTGATTCTCTCTGATAAAGATCGTGCTTGAGACAGTATTTTCTGAGCTGTTAGCCAATAGGCTTCAGAGATTTAACAATTATTTCCAACAAGTGCAATCTATTAATTGGAGACCATGTTGAGAAAGATCCAAAGGTGCTTTTTGAAGAGGCATTCGAGAAGCAGGAAAAGCGAAGGAAGTCCAGTGAGTAGAGTAGAGTAGAGTCGAGCAGAGCAGAGCAGAGAAGAATGGAATGGAATGGAATAAGAAATAGAGCAGAGTAGAGTAGAGTAGAGTAGAGTAGAGTACAACAGAATAGAATAGAATAGAATAGAATAGAATAGAATAGAATAGAATAGAATAGAATAGAATAGAATAACAGAGTTGAAAGGAACCTTGGAGGTCTTCTAGTCCAACCCCCTGCTTAGGCAGGAAGCCCTATCCCATTTCAGATAAATGATTATCCAATCTCTTCTTAAAAACTTCCAATGTTGGAGCATTTACAACTTCTGGAGGCAAGTTGGTCCTCGCTGTCTCCTTAATTATAAGTTGCTTCTCTCCTTGATTAGTTTCTACCCATTATTTCTTGTCCTACCTTCAGGTCCTTTGGGACAACCATGACTTGGATGACTGAGAATCTCCATAGACATCTTGACAAAGAGTTTTAATTCATTGGCTAATGGGAGGGAATGCCTGTGATTGACCACTGCTTTGTGATAAGAAATGAATCCTTGAATGTAGAAAACTGGCAGGTGTTCTGTCCCACGCCCTTTTCCAACAAATCAAACACAATCTGAAAGGAACAGAAGCCTTGTAATGTTTTTACAAAATAATTAGCTGTGATAAGCACAAGCCTTGCCAAACTCTGCAAGACTTGCCAAAAGCTAACAGACAAGAAATAATTTGCAAAATAAGAATCTTCAAATACAAACTCAGGATACTGGAATGTCCACGAGGCTGGAGTTTCAAAACGTCTTTGCCTTCTGCAAAGTACATTTGTTTCACAGCTGGCTTTTATCTTCTTGAGGGAGGGGCCATTATCTTGCAGCCTTACTCCTGAATCGCCTGTGCTGTTGAAGCTGCTCTTTCCTGTGAACAATCCTGGGTGCACACACACTTGGCACAGGCTCCTCGGGAACCTTCTCATCGCTGCTGCCAGCCCCCACAATCTCTGAAGACAGCAGTCCACTCCCTAATGGTCCTGGCTCCTCATCTGCGTCCTCGCTCTCCTCAGCCATCCATACCTGCTGCCAGCTAACCACAACAGGTCAGAAATAATCATATAATTTTCTGTATGCACCACATTTTAATCATGTGATCTTTGTATTCTAATTGAATGCAGTTACAATGGAGAGCCTAAGATGTGTGAATAGCAACACACAATGATATGTAGATAGTGAATAAATGTACAATGAATTTCTATGCCGAGAAAGAATAAGAATTGAACTGCAGAATGAATGCACGACAAAAATGAATAGGTCAAGAAGAAGAGGAAAACCAAGAATGACAGAATAACAGAATTGGAAGAGACCTTGGAGGTCATCTAGTCCAACCCTCTAATCAAGCAGGAGACACAATCCCAATTCAGGTTGTCTAATCTCTTCTTAAAACCTCCTGTGTTGGATCAAAGGTACTTTTTGAAAAGGCAACTGGTCTGTTTTTTTTTTTTCTTGAGGAAGAAGAAAACATTTTGCTTCTCATCCAAGAAGCTTTCGTCAGTTCTGATGATGAGAAGCAAAAAATGTTTTTCTTCTTCCTCAAGAAAAAAACAGTACATTTTCCTTTTCAAAAAGCATCTTCAAGACAGCTATGATCTGGATGACTAAGAATCTCCAGACACCTTCAATGTTGGAGCACCCACAACGTCTGAAGGCAAGCTGTTCCACTGATTAATTGTCAGGAAGTTTTTCCTTATTTCTAGATTGGATCTCTCCCTGATGAGTTTCTATCCATGGAAATAAATTTTCTCTTCAGTAATCTCTTTCCTTTTTTAAAAAAAAAAATATTTTCCATTTCAGAAAATAAATAAAGAAATAAAGATGGCAGTGAAAAAGAGACCATGTTCTTGAATTGCTTGGTACACCTCTAATACTAATTGTCTTCATTTGCCTTGGCATAGATCAGTTGAATTCATATTGTTCCATGGTTGTTGCTGATTTGAAGAGAAGAGAAGAGAAGAGAAGAGAAGAGAAGAGAAGAGAAGAGAAGAGAAGAGAAGAGAAGAGAAGAGAAGAGAAGAGAAGAGAAGAGAAGAGAGAGGGAGAGAGTATGTATCATTTATTAATTTTCAATGACAAACCATATATTACAGTTTTAAACAAATGTGAGGAATGTTTCACTTTATCTCCTAAAAGGTCAGTTACATCACTGAAAAGTGGAAAATAGAAGAAGCAGATTAAACCTGGAGGCTGTCCAACTCCGTTTAACAAGTTGTGAACAAACACATCCCCTTTGGAAGAACTTTTCTTTGCACTGGGCAAGCATTTTTCTCCCCTTAAAAAATCACATTAAACGCCAAGTTAACAATTAAAGGATAAACCAGTGAGCACTAAAAATTAACTGGATTAAATTAGTTGGATTAAAACAGCAATGCTGGTAGGAAAAAGGAAGCTAATTATTTCTTTCCAAGGACATAGAATAGTTGGAGGTGGGGCTGGGATACTGCTAATCCTGTTCTCAAATTTGTGTGTATGTGTATATAGTATATATCCCTGAACAATCTCAAAATCAAAACAAAATTAAAAACTAAAAAAAAAAAACCCTTTCAAAACAACTGAACATATGTATGCGGAATTTATTTTTCCTTTGTGTATCACCTTTTATTTTATAGCAAACAAATTTTAGTCTTCCTGTCTATGGATAACACAATTTAGCTAGTGAAATGCCTGAATATTTTACTTGTTTGCTAAATTTATGTCCCAACATTTCCATTAAATGGCACTCAAGGCAACTCACAATAACACATGCAAAACAAAACATAGGACAACAATCAAAACATTAAAACACTAACGAAAACAAGAGCAGGTTAAAAACAAACAACTTTTATAGTAGCTATAATAAGCCAGCTTATCAAGCCAGGAGCCTGACTTAAATAAAAACTACAAGATACAGGAGCTTTGGTATTAATTCAAACTGTCACATATGAAAGAAAATATGAATAGTTTCTGGGAGTACGTGATGGATTTTCAATTTACACAATGCTTTCCAATGTAGAGCCAATCTGTTTAGAAGACTACTAAAATGCTAATACCGGCCCTGAACAGAAGGTCTTACAAGAAGAATACATTTCCCAGTAGAAGTTAGAAATTGGGGGAAATGTCCCTTTGGAAGACCTGATTTTCTGAGAGAAGTCAGATGTTGAAACTCAGGAAGTAGTACTCAGATATAAATAACCGAAGATATGACTTAAACTTAGAATAACTTTATTGCCACTTGAAATGTACACAAATCGGCATGCAAAATGAAATTCCATTGCATACTTCTCTCAAAAGGTCACCACCTGCAATATACACTACATAAACATGAGTAAATAAAGAAATGCAAAATTAATCATACACCCACATATATTATATGACACAGAGAAACAACACAGGCTCATTCGGATGTATACATATCCATGGCAAGAGAAACAAATCTTGCGAGTTTACCAGACAGATGGCCTAGGGAACCAACCAAGCCATTAAAGAACCTGGTAAAAGCCTTGCTAGAAATACTTTGAAACCTCCTCCCAGAGGAGAGCAACAGAAACAGACTGTGAAATGGGTGTGTGGGGTCTCTAACAATGCTTCGAGCTCTTAAGCACATCACGCTTATAAGCAGTATATGGACATTTGCATGGCTGAGTCATCAGATCCAGGAGATGGAACAAATCTAGATAGACAGACAGACAGACAGACAGACAGAAATAATTAATTAATTAATTATTGGCCAAGTGTGATTGGACATACAAGAAATTTGTTTTGGTGCAAATGCTTTCAGTGTACATAAAAGAAAAGATACATTTGTCAAGAATCAAAAAGCATAAGGTACAACACTTAATAATAGTCATAGGGTACAATAAGCAATCAAATCGTACTAGGAAACAGTCAATATAAATCGTAAGGATACAAGCGACAAAGTTACAGCCATACAATCACAAGTGGAAGGAGATGGTGATAAGGAATGATGAGAAGATTAATAGTAATAGTAATGCAGATTTTGTAAATAGTTGGATAGTGTTGAGGGAATTATTTGTTTAGCAGAGTGATGGCTTTCGGGAAAAAAACTATCCTTGTGTCTAGTTGTTCTGGTGTGCAGTGCTCTATAGAGTCATTTTAAGTGTAGGAGTTGAAACAGTTTATGTCTGGGATGTGAGGGGTCTGTAAGTATTTTCACAGCCTTCTCACTGCATGTCACGTATTTAGAAATCATTGATTCAGCAATTTCCCATTTTATTCCAGCTACAGTTGTCTTCTGAACACTAACACTGACCCCATGCATCATGTATTGCAATAAGGCTACTGGCTAAGATTGATCATAGCAAAATACAAAACTTAACTCTAAGGGAGTCGCTAAGATCTAACTGAATCTCTTAATGAAAGTTGAAAGCATACAATCACATAAACCAACACATAACTATGACACAGCTATGTAGTTGAATGATTGTTGTCAAAGTCTCCACTGGGAGACGGGCTATTAATAGTTCATTCCGGACAGTCTTAGATTGTCTTCTTCTTCCACAATTTGCTGAAATAAGAATGAATGATCTGTGCAGTTACAAAGGCATGTTTGAGACTGTCCAAGAACTCCTTTGAAGCTCCTGATTCTTCATTAGCCATTATTACTTTGCTTACTTTGTTTCTGTCTCCTATATATCATAATTGGAAGGAAGAGAGGGAGGGAGACCAAAGCAGAATAACTTAATAACATAAACATTTAGCTATTAATTTCTCAAAACAATTATCTTCATATTTCTACAATGAAGAGAATCATGTTTCATTAGGAAGGAAGGAAGGAAGGAAGGAAGGAAGGAAGGAAGGAAGGAAGGAAGGAAGGAAGGAAGGAAGGAAGGAAGGAAGGAAGGAAGGAGAAGAGAAGAGAAGAGAAGAGAAGAGAAGAGAAGAGAAGAGAAGAGAAGAGAAGAGAAGAGAAGAGAGGAAGAGATGGGATAGAGGGAGGGAGGGAAGGAGGAAGGAAGACTAAAGCATGATATCTTAATAACACTTAGCTAATAATTTCTCAACACAATTATCTTCATATTTCTATAATGAAGAGAATCATGTTTCATTAGGAAGGAAGGAAGGAAGGAAGGAAGGAAGGAAGGAAGGAAGGAAGGAAGGAAGGAAGGAAGGAAGGAAGGAGAGGAAGAGATGGGAAGGAGGGAGGGAGGGAGGAAAGAAGACCAAAGCATGATATCTTAATAACACTTAGCTATTAATTTCTCAACACAATTATCTTCGTATTTCTATAATGAAGAGAATCATGTTTCATTAAGAATAAAGGAAGGAAGGGATGGGAAGAAGGGAGGGAGGGAGGGAGGAAGGAAGACCAAAGCAGAATAACTTAATAACATAAACACTTATTAATTTTTCAACACAATTATCTACATATTCCTACAATGAAGAAAACCATGTTTTCAGAAATAGTGAAAATCTGCCTATTGCAGCATTGTCTCTTCAGCTGTTGTTGAACTAGGACATAACCCTGTTATTTAAAATATTGACAGTTAATTACAATTAGGAATCTGAATCTTATGCCCAGATTGAAATAACTCATCTTTTGATTTGGCTTTGTGTATGTGTATATCTCTCTCTCTCTGTGTATGTGCGTTTGGGATCAAAATTATCTCTTTTGGCTAATTTCAGCCACATAAATTCTCATTCAGTTAAGCAAATGGAACATTTACTAAGAGCAGCTATGGGGGGAATTGTGGCAGGGCTGTGCCATCATGTGAATATTAAAATACAGTTTGGGTAATAAATCAATTATGTCCCCTTAGATCAAAAGAAATGTCAAATGGAAAAGCTAACACATGCTGTTCTCCCTGACATTCCAGGCAAGATGGCATTCTCATGCTCTCTCTCTCTCTCTCTCTCTCTCTCTCGGAGCAAACTGGCATTAAACCACATTTTCCATCCTTGGTGGGCATATGGCAACAGCAGCTGAAATGCGGTAGCCTGCTGATTTTGAATTGCTGTGTGTATGAAGGTAGAACAGAATGCCAATGTCCTTTTTCTTCCTATGTACATGACAAATTGTACAGAGGGATGCAAAGCTGATTTCAATTAAAGTAGCAAGATACATACATACATACATACATACATACATACATACATACATACATACATACATATATATATATATATATATATATATATATATATATGCAAGATTCTATATAATAATATAGTTTTGGGTATAAAAAAGAGGTTGAGACTTTGAAAAGAATGCAGAGAAGAGTGACCAAGATGATTAGGGGACTAGAGATGAAAACATATGAACAGTTGCAGGAACTGGGCATGGCTAGTCTAGTGAAGAGAAGGACCAGGGGAGACATGAGAGCAGTCTTCCAATATTTGAATGGCTGCCACAGAGAGGAGGAAGGGGTCAAGCTATTCTCGGAAGCACCCAAAAGCCAGACAAGGAATAATGGATGGAAACTGAACAAGGAGGGATTTAACCTGGAAATAAGGAGAAACTTTCTGACAGTGAGAACAATCAACCTATGGAACAGAAGTTGCCTTCAGAAATTGTGGGAGCTTCATCACTGGAAGCTTTCAAGAAGAGACTGGACTGCCATCTGTCAGAAATGGTGTAGGGCCTCCTGCTTGGGCCGGGGGTTGGACTAGATGACCTACAAGTTCCCCCCCAACTCTGTTAATCTGTTAATCTGTAATATCTGGTGATGGACCAAGAATTCCTATTAACCCTCCGTCGAAGCTCCACATATGGCCTCGATTCCTTATGGTAATCCTTTAAATCCGCTAGAACTGCTGCTCTTTAGATTATGGGATGTTTTGCAGTGGCCAAAGGGTGTTCTTTTGTATGGCTGGTGAAAGGGAGCCAGGAATGAATAAAGTTTATGGCAGTTTGACTCTGGATCAGATATTTACCTTGCAGGTAATGTGACTGTGGTAACACATTCACAGCACACAATCCTCTTATTATTAGAGACACATCAAGCAAACTCCAGTTGAGAGTGAAAATTGTCCAAGAATGCATTTTGCCACTCAAATGATGATGGCTATTTCTAATATACAGACAACCCTTGACTATGCCAAATGTTGCTTCTTAGAATCTGGAGTCAGATTACACACACACACACACACACACGTGTGTGTGTGTGTGTTAGTTTCTGACTTTCACTGAAATAGAAGAAAGGTTTTTCAGAATCCTCCCCAAAATTAGAAAAAATAGTACCCATTCATTTTAAGATTACTTTCCCCATATGTTTTTATATGTGTTTGGAAATATCTTTATCGTAAATTATATCCTACAAATTGTGGCCGAATGACAATTTGCAGATCTCTTTCATTTACCTGCTCTAGAGTAACTGAAGGATATCTTTTGGAGGGAAAGCTCTTATTAAACCCAATTTAGATAAGTCTTCTATCCAGGGATGGGATTCTACCAGTTCTGTCCACCTCTGTAGAACCGGTTGCTCTGAAGAGCAGCAGACATAGAACCGATTCTATGTCTGCTGCTGTCTTGGCCTACCTGCCCACCCGGGCTCTTATCTGTCCTTTATTTCCTGCTTTTTCAACCTCAGCTGCTTTGTGTGGCACAGCTGCAGTTGAAAAAGCAGGAAAAAAGGGCTTTTCCAACCACTGCACACCTGCACGCAGCGCTGCTCAGCTGGCCGGGCAGCTCAAGAGAGCAACAGAACCGGTAGTTATACCGGTCGGATCCCATCTCTGCTTCTATCCAAATCAGAAGGGAAGGGAAGGTAGAAGGGAAGGGGGAAGGAAAGGAAGGGAAAGGAAATGGAGAGGAGGGGAGGACAGGAAAGGAAAGGAAGGGAAGGGAAGCCTTATTTTATATACAATGTATTTCCTGTAGAAAATGAAAGATCAGATTATAAGGAGTTTTAAAGGGGGAAGGGGGACATATGAATACTATGTATTCAAAAACTATTAATCCTAAAAGTTGAGCAAAATGTTTTCCTAGAGTTTGTTGGTTTCCAATTATGTAATTACTGACAGAAGCTGGATTCCTTCTGGTTTGTTCTGGACTCTGTATGGATTTGACAAGAAGACTTATCCATCCACTATTTCCTTTTGTTTTTAAGTTTTGGGTTAGTGCTTTATTTTTCACCCAAAAAGACCTCAGGAAACAGCTTTATCTTGATCCACAGACTCTAAAAGTCCCAGTAACAATCAGGCCTTGAGATCTCCAACCAGTATACAGAAAAATAAAATAATCACAATTCTTCATTCATGCCAGACATCACAGGATGTTAAAACAATGTGATTTTTACTTGGGGTGGGAGGGAGGTGGGGAGAGAGAGAGAGAGAGAGATGGGAAAAAGAGAGAGAAAGTGAGAAAGACACACACAGAGAGAGACACAGAGAGAGAGAGAGAGAGAAAGAGAGAGAGAGAGAGAGAGAGATGGGAAAAAGAGAGAGAAAGTGAGAAAGACACACACAGAGAGAGACACAGAGAGAGAGAGAGAGAAAAAGAGAGAGAGAGAGAGAGAGAGATGGGAAAAAGAGAGAGAAAGTGAGAAAGACACACACAGAGAGAGACACAGAGAGAGAGAGAGAGAGAGAGAGAGGGGGCGGAAAGAGAGAGAGAAAGTGAAAAAGACAGAGAGGGGAGGGAGGGGAAAACAAGAATAGTTTTTTCTTGCCAAAAGAGAAAGAAAATAAAGATAAGCTTCACAGTTAAAGTGTGAGATTTTTGAAATACCACAAATGTGTGCCTCACTACGTAAGAGAAGCCATGCGGTTCTTTCTCTCTCAGTTGTGCTGGCCACCTGCTGTTCGTGTGGTTTAGTTAAAGAGACAAAAAAAAGCACATTTTTTTTCCCCTGAAAGACTATGTTAGCCAGCATAAGGAGAGAGAGGAGGAGAGGAGAAGAAGAAGGTGGGAGAAAGGAAGAGGGTTTGATTCTGTTTTGGTGCCATATATCCAATACCACTGCATGCGGAATGTATTAGAGTTGTCGTCTAAATGACATGGACTGCTACTTTCTAATGTCATGCCAAGAATACAAAATACAACAGGGCTATCAGGGGAAAAAGGGGGCCTTTCATTGTCTTTTGGGTCAAGGTTTCACTGATGCTTGTGCCAGAATAATTTGTTTCAGGGCACCCAGAGTATACAACCCTAAGCTCAAGACTCTGTATTTGACAGAAGCACCAAACAAATTCATAGCAAATCATTATCTCTGTTTAAGGACATAAGAGAAAATTCTGCAGGGGCAAATGATGGAAATTCTGTAAATGACGGAGATTATATTTGCCAACGTTTGATGGGAACATGCATTATTTATTTTGTTTTTCTTGCTAGTTCATCATGACAAAGAGCTGAGCTGGACCACATCCAATCAAAATTTCAGGTATACCTGTTCTTAGTTTCTATGCAACTTTGATTCTCAGGTGTTCCTTCTGAATTCTGCATCGGGGATTCAAAGGTTGGAAATAACAGCTTATTTATAACTGTTGTCAATATCTTTACCTGCCCAACCTTTTGGGATTTGAGACGGAACAGGAAGCAGGAAGACATTTTGAAGACCTATTGATGTGAAATGATTCCATTTACAAAATTCGTTCAATTAGTGCATGACATTTGAAATTCAGCTAAGGGGGTTTTTGTGTGGTAAAATGGAGCGTCCTTCTTTCAATCTAGCCTGGGAGATCCTGCACGTGTGTCATTACAATTTTAAATATTATGAAAACGCGTGTGTTCACAAGATATATTTATATTAAGTGAGGAATCATGTAAATACTGATATAACAGGAGCATGAAATCAATTGTAAATGTAAATGTTAAATGTACGCTGAAGGAAAATTGGAGACATAATTTACAGTTATGTAAGCCAGTCTTTATTTTCATATTACACAGAACAACCTACCTTCTCAGCAGGGCAAAGCCTGTCTGAGCTACACATGTTGGTTGTCATTAAAACAAAATCTGAAGATTATTGATATAGTCATATTACAGACTAAGAAGATTTGGTGTCAGGGTGGAGTCTTTGGTATAAAGCAGCAGTGATGTCATAGGCTGCACACAAAGATCACAGATATTAAAGAACCTCTGTGATAGATACGTAGATAGATTGAGAGAGGGAGAGGGAGAGATAATAGAGAGACAAATATAGATAGATAGATAGATAGATAGATAGATAGATAGATAGATAGATAGATAGATAGATAGATAGATAGACAGACGAGGAGACAGAGAGAGAGATGACAGATAGATGGATGATAATGATGGAGGGATGGAGATAGATAGATAGATAGATAGATAGATAGATAGATAGATAGATAGAGATGATGTATAGATATCAATTAGATGATGATGATGGTGGTAGTGGTGATGGTGATGATGGTGATGGTGATGATGATGATGATGATGATGATGATTGGAGAGAGAGACGGATAAGTAGATAGATAATGGATAGATAATAGAGAGATAGAGAGACTTATGGATGGATGGATGGATGAATAGATGGATAGCTGGACAGATAGGTGAGAGAAGGAGAAATGATAGGCCGAGATACATAGACACAGAGATAGGGATGACATGGATGATAGATGAACAGTGGATGATAATGAGACAGACAGACAGACAAACATTCTGTGTGACAGATGATATATTTTACATAAATTCCAACTTTACTCCCCTGGAATTATTACAGTTTGCTAAGTTAAAAGGGTAAATCTAATCCTGATCATTGATACATTCAACCTGTTGGAATACCTGTTCCATCAATTAGGCTTCACCTAATTAACCACCCTGTATCCAGCATTTTCACCATCGACGAGCTGGATCTCTGGTTCCAACTTATTTTTTCTTGATGTGATGAAGAGTTGCTAGCTCAAGGGAAGAAAGAAAAGGGAGCTTCAGGATGGAGAGGTGTTTCATTAGCTGCAAAAATTCACAAAGAGATGAAGGGAATCAAAGATAATAGTTCTCGACTCCTGCCAGTTGTTGTTTTTTTTAGATGTAAGAATAAAGCTTGGCTATCATTTTTATTGATGTTATTCATTAAATTGAAGTTCTTAAGGCTGGAAAGGCACGATAGAAATCCTTATCATGATTATCATGATTAATTATTCTATTTTTTCTCCCTGCATTTTCTTCCCATAAGTACAGATCCAGATTCCTCCAGGGATCCCAATATGTCTGCATGTAGAAAAACTCACTTTTCTAATAGTGTGCATGATATTTACAAAACTCATCTCTCTGGCTCAAGGCAAATTGCAGAATGTTTGAACGAAAATGCCTATAAAATAAGACCAATTCCTGTCAGATGTCAGAATGTGGCAGACATATCTTAACAGGATTACCTGGGTAACACTGTTGGGCTGGTTAGGAAGAGGCTAGTGCTTATAACAAGAAGCAAGTGCTTTCTTGTGTTTTTCTTTAACTTCTATTTGATATATCTATATCTATATCTATATCTATATCTATATCTATATCTATATCTATATCTATATCTATATCTATATCTATATCTATCTATCTATCTATCTATCTATCTATCTATCTATCTATCTATCTATCTATCTATCTATCTATCTATCTATCTATCTATGTCAAATCAGCTGATCTGGAGGAGAACCAGTGGTCTAATGGCAATTACAACTGCCTCACATATAATACTTCCCTGGTTCGAATCCCAGTAAGGATATGGCTAGCTGACGAGAGCTAAATAGCTCGAAATAGATCTCTCCTAGTCTCTAACACACACACACACACACACACACACACACACACACACACACACATATATATACACATCATATTTACGCAGAGGAACATATGCACCAAATTTCAAGTGTGTGGTTTTACAGTTCTACAGAGATTTTGTGATGATGTGTAAGTGCTTTTTCGCTTTTATATATATATAGATTTTGACATGCAGTGACAATGAAGGAAATTTGGTGATTCAAAACCTACAGGTACAGTCTCTACTAGGGGACTGGAGACTAAAACATATGAAGAACAGTTACAGGGACTGGGCCTGGCTAGTCTAGTAAAGAGAAGGACCAGGAGAGACATGATAGCAGTCTTCCAATATTTGAGGGGCTGCCACAGGGAGAAAGGGTTCAATCTATTTTCTAAAGCCCCTATAGGCCAGACAAGGAATAATGGATGGAAACTGAACAAGGAGCGATTTAACCTGGAAATAAGAAGAGACTTTCTGACAGTGAGAATAATCAACCAATGGAACAGTTTGCCCTCGGGAGTTGTGGGAGCACCATCTCTTGAGACTTTCAAGAAGAGATTAGACCGCCATTTGTCAGAAATGGTGTAAGATCTCCCGCTTGGGTTAGGGGGGTAGACTAGATGACTTATAAGATCCCTTCCAACTCTGATTATCTGTTATTATTTACCAAGTCCTTTGGAAACCACAGAGGAAAATTACTTCATTGTGGTAATAATAATACAATTGCTGTTTGGATAAACATTGCATGCAAAAAAAAATAAAAATAAAAAAATGAGGGGAAAATACCAGGTATGTCTCTTGCTTACAATGGCAGATAGTTTTTATAGAAATTCTCAGTCATCTAGGTCATGGTTGTCCCAAAGGTGCTTTCTGAAAAGGATTTGTAGAATGGATAATTGAGATTATGTAAATAAGTACAATGGTACGTGACAGATAATACAATGGATATAAGTTAACTGTATAAATGTATATAAGATATGAATCTTATATTTTAGTATGTATGACAAAAATGAATGCCAGGATGACCACACCATGTCCAAAGTTTTAATGTTGTAATCAATAAAATATTTAAATTTTTAAAAAGAAAAGAAAAGGCAGCTGGACTTTCGGGTTGTCTTTTTTTTGAAGATGTTTCATTTCTCATCCAATACAGAAATATGGAGAAACTTTCTGACAGTGAAAACAATTAACCAGTGGAACATTTCCCTCCAGAAGTTGTGAATGCTTGAACACTGGAAGTTTTTAAGCAGAGATTGGACAACCATTTGTCTGAAATGGTATAGGGCTTCCTGTCTGAACAGGGGGTGGGGTGGGGGGTGGACTAGAAGACCTCTAAGGTCCCTTCCAACTCTGTTATTCAAGTTATGTTATTTACTATCTTGAAGCTCAGACAACTCTAAGCATCTGTAATAATAGCAACCAATAGTATCAAAGTTTAAACATTGGTATCTAATGGAAAGTTCCATAAGCACTGACATTTACCTAATCCAGACCTGAGCAATTTCTGCATCATGAGTACTATTAGATACTTCTGGCAAAGAAAACAATTTGGGCATCCAATGTATTTAGATATGAAGATGTAAAAATGTGAATCGAAAAGAAAGAATTCTACAAATAAGATATAAAAGGGGAAATCATTTGTCCTGGTTCATTTTTCTTCACTTTCCTAAATAGGCTCACCTTTGCAAGTTTTATTCTCTGCCACTTTTTGCTTCTTTGGGATCAAGGCACATTAGAGATGAAACTCAAAACCAGAAATAATATCTGCCACATTATCATCTCAACCGGAATGTCGTAAGTCTCTTGGCATCAGCATCTGAGAAGGTCAAAATACATCAGATAATGTCTATGATGAGTTGACTGTCCATCAAAGATTGGCAGGAGAATAAGTTTACCAGTCTGAACTTGACAAAAAAAACCTTATCAAGTATGCACATAGGAAAAGTCAACTTAGGTTACCTAGTTTGGCTAATGAAATGTTTGCAAGAAAACAACCAAGCTCAGAAAACACCAAGGACCCCTCAAAGACAAATTATTTTTCTAAGAAACGTCCACCGTTAAAAAAAAAAATCTCTGTTTTATGTCCTAATGAATACATAGTCCACATTCAATTATAGCTTACAACAATGAAAAACCACACCAATTATTCAAATATCAGGTATTCTTACAACAATTCTGCCTCATTATATATTGATGGGCTTTCATTGTTGGCTAGGATAGAAAATTCAGTGAGAATGAAAGTTTGGAAGGGAATGAAATCAGCATCAAGATAATCTTCAAGTCTCCAAGCGTCTGTATAGCCAATATTATTCTGAAAAGAGACCTACTAATGCTAAAGGTTGAACTGTCAGAATGCAATGCTTTTAGCAACAACAGCTGGCTAGTGAGCGAAGTTATTAACGGATGGAAATGGATCATAGTTGTGTTGAATGACAGCAGCAGACTCTTACCGGCTTGAAAATAACAGAATAACAGAGTTGAAAGGGACTTTGGAGATCTTCTAGTCTAACCCTGTGCTCAAGCAGGAGATCCTATATAATTTTAGACAAATAGCTGTCCAGATTTTTTTTAAAGCCTCCATTAATGGAGCACCACAAATCCTGAAGGCTAGCTGTTCCACTGGTTAATTGTTCTCACTGTGTAGAAATTTCTCCTTAGTTCTAGGTTGCTTCTCTCCTTCATTAATTTCCATCCATTTCTTCTTGTCCTGCCTTTAGGTGTTTTGCAACATCCAACTTGTGATGCCTTTACCGGAATAGATAGATAGATAGATAGATAGATAGATAGATAGATAGATAGATAGATAGATAGATAGATAGATAGGTAGGTAGGTAGGTAGGTAGGTAGGTAGGTAGGTAGATAGATAGATAGATTGGCATGGGATGGGATGGGATGGGATGGGATGGGATAGGGATAGGGATAGGGATATATTTGGAATGGTGTTGTTGAATCCTGGAACAGTATCAACCTTTCCACCTATGCAGCTTTTTTTTATCCAACTCAACTTCAGTTATTATTAGCTGCCTCTTTTGTCAAAATCACTGAAAAGGACAGAAGTTTAAGCCTTCTTTATCTGAACCTAGTCAAAATAAAGCTTTTTTTTTTTTTTGAGTCATCTCTTTGTAGATAACCAAGGCAAATTTCTTTAATGGGATCAAAGACCAATACAAAATATAACCTAATAATAAAAAAATACAAAAACATTTTAAAAATATAAAGTTTAATTGCATCTATCGATTGGCTGTGCATTTTGCATATGATGTAATAGAATTTAGCTATATTTAAGCCACATTGGTGGCTCAGTGGTTAAAATGCAATACCTCAGGCTACTTCTGGTGATTGTCAACTGCCTGCAATTTGGCAGATCGAATCTCACCAGGCTCAAGGCTGACTCAGCCTTCCATTCTTCCAAGGTGGGAAAAAGAATGACCCAGATAGTTGGGGACAATATGCTGACTCTGTAAACCACTTAGAGAGGGCTATAAAGTCTAAGTGCTATTGCTATTACTAAAGTCATGGGTATCTATTTATTTATATTTATTTATTTATTTGTTTGTTTGTTTGTTTGTCAATTGCTTACAAGATAATAGGTATAAGTAAAGCATAGTTATGAATACATGGATACATATAAGAAAAATAAAATATAAAAGAAACAATAAGACAGGGACTGTAGGCACGTTGGTGCGCTTATGCACGGCCCCTACGGACCTCTTAGGAAAGGGATGAGGTCAATAGTAGACAGTCTAAGGTTAAAGTTTTTGGGGTTTGGGGAAGAAACCACAGAGTCAGGTAGAGTATTCCAGACATTGACCACTCTGTTGCTGAAGTTGTAATTCCTGTAATCAAGTTTGGTGTGATTAACCTTGAGTTTGTATCTATTGTTTGTTCCTGTGTTGTTATGGTTGAAGCTGAAGTATTCATTGATAGGTAGGACATTGCAATGTATGATTTTATATACTATACTTAGATTCGGACCGAAGGCGGCGTAGTTGTAGGTTTTCAAGGTCTAGAATTTTGAGTCTGGTGGCATAAGGTATTCTGCAATGAGTAGAGGAGTGACGAACTCTTCTTGTAAAATATTTCTGGACTTTCTCAACTGTGTTAATATCAGATGCGTAATGTGGGTTCCAGACTGATGAGCTGTATTCGAGTATTGGTCTAGCAAATGTTTTGTATGCTCTAGTTAGTAGTGTAATATTACCAGAGAAAAAGCTACGTAATCTGTGAGTAATAACTATATACAAACTTGATCAGAATGACCAAGTTTATGACCATGTTTACATGTTTTTTTTTAAATGGCAATACTGTATAATAAAATGTGGGTAGCAATTTTGATAGCCCATACACTCCATGGGGAGAGTTTATATATTCAGAATGTTTTCTTGATGGCTGGAACTCATATTGGTCCCTGGAACCTTAAACAAAAGAAGGATAGGGATGGCATGATAGCAATATTACAGTATTTGAGTGGCTGCCATGAAGAAAAGGAGGTCAACTTATTTTCCAAAGCACCAAAAGACAAGACAAGAAACAATGGATGGAAGCTACTCAAGGAGAGAAGCAACCTGGAATTAAGGAGAAACTTCCTAACAGTGAGGACAATTAACCAGTGGAAGAGCTTCAGGAATTGTATGCTTCATCAATGGAAGCTTTTAAGAACAGACTGGACAATCACTTGTCTGAAATGTTATAGGACAGGAGTATCAAACTCATGTCGTTATAGCATGACATATCAGGGCTTTCTCCCACTTTGCTAAACCAGACAAGGGCATGGCCAGCATATGACGCATCCAGCCCGTTGGCCAAGAGTTTGATAGTCCTGGTTTAGGGTATCCTGCTTGAGCAGACTAGAAGACCTTCAAGGCCCCTTCCAGCTCTATCCTATTCTAACTAAACCAGAACAGAACAATGGTTTAAGCCCAGAGTCCCTTATTTCATGAAAATGTTTGCTGTTGAAAAGGTGTGGTTAAATACACAAATATAGAAGAAGATACAACAAAGAGACTTTAACATCTGTGTTAGACTTCTTCAAGCTATGATGTGAAACCTACCCTCCACTTTTCAGAATGCTGTCAGCCCAATAAAGCTAGCTCAAAACCCATGTCCCTTTGTACTGTCCTTCTCTTTGCCAAAATTTAAATTGCTTGAATAGATATGCAAAAAGCAAATCAAACAATCTAAGGGACTGGATATCTGTTGGTTCCTCTGGGAAGCCGCTTTATTTTGTTACAGGCTTTCAAAGAGAAATCTGATGAAGTTTTTGATGAAGCCTGCCAGATTTCAGAATTTTCTTTTAACTATGTGGATACCATCAACATAAAAAAAAATGAGTTTAAAGGAAGTTCTTCTGTCCTGCTTGCCTCTTTTTCTAAGCAAACTATTTGAATGAACTCAGTAAGAAAGCTCTGCAAAGAAGAAACATACAGGGATTTTGATTTTCACATTGCTTTCGAAAGCAATACTGTTTTTTAAAGTAACCATTTTATACCCAAAGGGTAAAATCATATTAGAAAAATAGATACTCTCTCTGGCTCAAGTTATAGATAACAGCTAAAAACTCTACCCTTACCCTCCAAATCTAGATGAAAATCACCTTTTTGAGAGATTCTCAGTCATCCAAGTCATGGTTGTCCCATAGGTGCTTTTTAGAGGCAACTGGACTTCGTTTTTCTTTGAAGATTTTTTCATTTTTCATCCAAGAAACTTCTTCAGTTCTTCTTCATTGAATTGAAGAAGCTGCTTGGATGAGAAGCAAAATGTTTTCAAAGGAATCTCTATGGAGATTTTTCGTCATCCAGGCCACGGTTGTCCCAAAGATGCTTTTTTTCAAGAGGCAATTGGACTTCCTTGTTTTTCTTTGAAGACATTGTGCTTCTTATTCAAGAAGCTCCTTCAGCTCAAAGCTTCTTCAGAGCTGAATAACCTTCTTGGATGAGAAGCAAAATGTCTTCAAAGAAAAGCAAGAAAGTCCAGTTGCCTCTTGAAAAAGCACCTTTGGGACACTTTTTTGAGAATGAACATTGTTTCCAAGGGGACATTTTGATATCCTGTGCACTTTGACCTCCATAACACAGAGATGAAGAGATTCAGAAGCATCGTCTCCAAGTTCTCATTTATTTTATGAATGATTGGATAGGAGAGTAAAGAACTGAATTATATGAGTATAGTATAACATATTGTTACTGATAAATAGATGAGTTAGAGTAAGAAAATGAACTTGAAATATATTATTGAAAGTTAAGGATTTAAAAGTTAAGGATAATAGAATAAGTGACGTATGTGATATAAAATATTGATAGGAACAATTATATATACATATATATATGTATATATATATATATATATATATATATATATATATATATATATATATAAGTTAAATATGTAGGATATCATTTTGTGCACGAAGAAATATGTACTCCACTGATACACTGTGGAACAGAAAGAAGGTTTTAAGTTTGTTTTTGTTGTGATAAAAATTAAAAAAAAACCTTTTATGTAAAAAAAATCAAAAGAACCATCTTCTCCAAATTCTTTCTGGACACTTTATGGAAAGAAGAAGCAGAGTGTGCAGAAAGTTGAAACAAGAAACAGAAACCTGTAGAAGTGCAAGACATCAGGCATTATTCTGTTGACAGATAGACCAGTCAGTTTCTCTGCTAATTTGGTCTCCACCAGTCTCTCTTTCCCAGTTTCCAAGTGTCTTTCTTAGAATGACAAGGGGCTGGTTGGAATTTATTCTGAAATAAGTTCCACGCAAAGCGAGCTAGCAAATGTTAAGAATGAGACCTTGTTTTCGAATAGTTTGATTTTTCAACCGTTTCAGCTTTTCAAGGTACAATGGCTACTTAGCTTCAAAATGACTATCAGGTTGGAGTCACTCTGGATCTATCTCAGATTCCAGATGATTGCACGCTCCCTCTACCTATCCCTGTATTCATTTCCCAATTGAAGGGCCATCAGATTCTCAAGAGCGAAAACAGATTTCTGCGATTAAGAATCAGTGTTGCATTTCTAAGCAGCTGTCAGCTTGTCAGGCAAAATGTAGGACAGCCTAAATCCTTCAATGATTCAACCCTCAAACTCTAAACAGAACAATCTTCGTATTGCCCAATAAATAATCAGGGGATTATTACATAGGCACAGAATTGATGCCAAGCTTCACAGATCTGGATTCAGCAATACATCTCAGTCCCCCCAATTTCTCATGGCTTCACAAGACTGTTCAGGTCAGACTCACCTGAAGTGTCCCAAATACACAATATGAACATCTGGATAAGAATCTTCGAACATCTGCTTATTGTCTATCTAACAATGCAGCTCCTTCCTTCTATTCTCAAGAGTTGCATAGCAGTTGAAACCAACTGCGCCTTCTTCTCAAATTTCTCATATTTTAATAGAAAGCCTGACACACAGGTGAACCCAATACACAATACACAAGCCTGATGATGATGATGGCTGATGAGATTCTGCCAAAACGTCACCACAACTTTAAAAGCACAACTATAATGATGTGGGAAAATACCTGAACAAAGCTGAATACCATACATATAAATACCCACAAACACACACACACACACACACACACACACATCTATATATTCACACACACACACACACACACATATACACATACATACAAACACAGAGACTAATGTGTAATCTACATCTACATCTACACCTATAAACTACTGTATACCTATAATCTATCTATCAGAAGAGGTCTTCCTCCTGCAGTGAATGGACAATGGATAAAATGATGATCTCCCTCTCTCCCTTAATCTCTCTCTGTGTGTGTGTTTGTGTGTGTGTGTGTGTGTGTGTGTGTGTACACATCTCCCTCTCCCACTCTACCTTTATATCATCTCTATTTTACTTTCTCTCTCTCTCTCTCTAATCTATATTCTTCTCTATCAGTATCTTAACAGATTAACAGTGTTGGAAGGGACCTTGTAGGTCATCCAGTCCAACCCCCCCACCTAAGCAGGAGACCTTACACCATTTCTGACAAATGGCAGTCCAATCGTCTTTCTGTCTTTCTGTTTCTATCTCTGTCTGTCTATCTGTCTCTCTCTCTTTCTCTCTCTCTTAATAACCAACAGTTAACAATACAAAAAAAAATATGATCAGAAGCAAAATATTTTTTGGGGTGGAAGAGAATCCCAGTCTGTTTTATGACACATGGTATCTTTCATCCAGGTGACACCCAGGGTGGAACCTTCTTCATTTTTTAGATCAACCATAGTTTGCAAACCATATTGACTTCTTTACCATAGATGAAGCGTGGACCATGAAATATGGTCCAGCACATATTTTTCTCCTCTTCTTTCCAGGAAATCATAAATGCTAAGATATTCAATAACAGTAAAACAAGAACAGAATTGTCAAAGAAATGCCTCCAATTTATTTGGACACAATCTGCACAAGCTAGACTATGTGAATTAAGGCATGGAGGATAACCATCCAAATTAGGAAAAGATGCTTTTGTTTGGAAAAGATCCCAACAAAATCCTTAGCTGAGATGCTTACATGTGCTCCAAATCCTATTTTGTCCTTAGAATCCAGATCTTTGCAGAGTCCAATGAGTGGCATTAATCTTAATCTTATTATTTAATCTTATTACTGAGATTTACTGCGGGTTTTGTTTAGAAATAAGAGGCTAGTGACTTCTCTCACCAGAAGCCATAAAGAAATGAATTCAGATTCCTTCAAAATTCATCCAAAACTTTCAACCGGGCGAGGCTTCCAGATGGAATTCCAAACAATATTTTAAAGAAGATATAGATCTGCTTCCTCCCTTCCTTTGCTTTATTTTAATCACTGACAACCAACATTGGCACAGTGGCTTTAGCTATTGTTTAGGACATTCCCTTTCCTTCAAGCTCTGATTAATCTCATTAGTTCCAGTCCACAAAGCCATGTCTGCATTTGGATTCCTTAAACGATTGGGTTGGCTCCAAGTGAAGAGAACCTGGATGGCACAGTGATGAGCTGAGCTGCAGAGACAGAGAGGAGCCCTGAAGCCTAATTGGCATCAAGACTCAACTTGCTTCACGAACTTCTGATTTCCACCTTCGCCCCCCCCCCTGGGATTCATGAAGTAATTGAATTTTAGCTCTCCAAATTGCACCATCGCTTCAGGAATGTCCAGAGGCATTCATAAATAAATAAATAAATAAATAAAAAAGGAAAACCCTTAATAACAGGAACATACTTCTTGGAAAATGTAGTGACATAAGAATGGAGTAAATAAATAAGCAAAGACATGAATAAATGAATGTATGCAAAATCAGAAACAATTTTCTAAAGTTTGTGATTTCCACCGAGATTTTCTATAAGAAAAAACAAACCAACAAGATACTACACCAAACTTGTCAAGTTCATGAGAATTTCTATTTGATTAGCTTTTAGTCATTGAAGAGAGAGAAAGTAAATGTCCTTTTTCCCTAATTCCTCTGAACTCTATGTACCAATGGAAAATGTATAGCAAAGAGGCTCTCTGTGCAATGAAAGATATATTCTGAAAAGATTTCCAAAAACAATTTTCTGCAGATTTTACCTTTACTGTAGCAAGATCCAAGGAATAATGATACCAATATCTATTTCCTTCCACCCTCCCTCCCTTCAGAATATTGGGTTGACTCTTCCTCTTTCTTTCTTTCTTTCTTTCTTTCTTTCTTTCTTTCTTTCTTTCTTTCTTTCTTTCTTTCTTTCCTTCCTTCCTTCCTTCCTTCCTTCCTTCCTTCCTTCCTTCCTTCCTTCCTTCTTTCTTTCTTTCTTTCTTTCTTTCTTTCTTTCTTTCTTTCTTTCTTTCTTTCTTTCTTTCTTTCTTTCCTTTCTGGAAAAAAGCTAGATATGCCATTTTTGAAAAAAAAAAACAGGTCTCACTAATTGTTGCAACACATCTTACAATTATTGTACATAACTGCCTTTTCTATTCAAAGACCTCTTTATAACTTATCTTAATTCCCATCAGAATTGTGCATTTGGATACCAGTTATTTCGTTTTCCTTATATTTCAGATAGTTTCATATAAAAGATGATTTTCCTGGTATCCAGGGAGGCATGATTTTTTCCCATTAGGCTGTAATTAAAAGCAAATCAAATATTTAAATGAACACTGATTTAATTTAAAACATATCTAATCTATGACTTTTTTCTTTAGATTAACCCAAACTTCAAACTCATTTCTTGCTCCAGACATTACCCCAGCATGATATAAACATCCAAATTATACATGAAATATTTTTATATAGTCGTAAATATGCAAGGTTCACTCCTGTAATAAACAGCAGTTGTTGATACTTCAGCATTTCCAGTAGAGTTTGATCTATAATTCTGTGGCTGTTCATATAATGCTTGTGTGTGTGTGTGTGTGTGTGTGTGTGTGTGTATGTGTGTGTGTCTTTGTCTCTCTCTCTCTCCTTCCTCTCCTTCTCTCACTCTTTCTGTTTCTCTCTGTCTCTCTCTGTCTTCCTTTCTCTCTGTCTCTCTGTGTCTGTGCTTGTCTGTCTGCCTCTCTCATTCTATATGATTATATTTCTACAATGAAGAGTTTGTTCTTATGCATTTCTATCATCTATTCATCCATCCATCCATCTATACATATCTATCTATCTATCTATCTATCTATCTATCTATCTATCTATCTATCTATCTATCTATCTCTATCTATCTATCTATCTATCTATCTATCTATCTATCTATCTATCTATCTATCTATCATCTATCTCTATCATCTATCATCTACCTACCTATCTATCTAGTTCTCTATATTTATCTCTCTATATATATGTATCTGTGTCTCTTTGTCTGTATCTCTCTACCATTCTATCTCTCTATCTCATTATCTGCCTGTCTGTCTACCTAGATACCTATCTCTCCCCCCTCTTTCTATATATCATCTATCTACTTATCTCTCTAACTCGATATTATCTCTCTCTATATATATGTCTCTCTATCTCACTATCTGCCTACCTACCTACCTACCTACCTACCTATTCTCTCTCTATGTCTCCCTCTCTCATTCTATCTCTCAATATATCTTTCTATCAGTCTACCTGTCTATCTATCTATATCTCACATTCTCATCGTTATCATTTTACCTACCTACCGCATCTATCTATCTATCTATCTATCTATCTATCTATCTATCTATCTATCTATCTATCTATCTATCTATCTATCTCTTTTGATATTGCAACCCTCTGTGTGAAACTGATATGAATCTCCAACTTTAGGTAATCATTGATAATGAGGAAAGGTTGCCTTGTGCAAATCAGCCCTTAAGCTGTAAGGAATTCTTGCTCAATCACTTAACAGTTTTGCCAAAGTGTTTGTAAGTATGAGAAGTTTTAAAGATTTCTTTTTCCAGCAGAGATTCACAGCAAGAATTAAGCCTCTTCTTTCTAATTAATTTAAAGGCTTTGTTCAATGGAAACCTGCAGATGTGCTATCATTGCATGCTTTGATGAGTACCTTTTTTTGGTGTGGCTAGAAGTGAGGTCATTGGAAGCAAATGACTTGCAATGCTAAAGAAATAAAAAGAAACGGTTTTGTTTTTGTTCTTTTGCAATTTTGAGCTTTGTCAGAGCTTTTTGTTTTGATCTGTCTGTAAATTGGTTGACAGGATGCATTTTGTGCATTGTAATTGTTCATCAATAGATTAGCATGCTGCCTCTGAGGAAGAAAGAAGGGGAGGGCAGTATGGAAATCCATGATCATTATTTGTTTTACAGATGACTTAGTGAAAGGTTTTCCTTCTTCTTCTTTTTAACTTCAGATGTAGGATTGGATACAGACTTAAGTTCATTGATTTCAGTTAGCTTACTCTAAGTTCAGCATTTCTCATTAGAAGGAAGCATCTGGTTCAAATGTGCTTAAGCCCAAACACTAAGCTAGCTTCTATCCAGTTACTATTAGATGGGAGACTGGGCCAGTATGGAAACATCCGTGTAAGTCACCAAGAGTTAAATTCAACATGAGAACTTATCTATCTTTAACCTGATTCAATCTGAACTCGGGGTTTATGCTCAATTTTTTAAAATAAACTGCTCCTGCTTGGCTGTTGATATTCTAGAAAAAGTGCAGAGAAAAGCAACCAGGATGATTTAGGGGACTGGGGATAGGAAGAACAGTTGCAGGAACTGGGCATGGCTAGTCTAGTGAAGAGAAGGACCAGGGGAGACATGAGAGCAGTCTTCTATTATTTGAGGGGCTACCACAGAGAGGAAAGGGTCAAGTTATTCTCCAAAGCACCCAAAGGCCAGGCAAAATAATGGATGGAAACTGAACAAGGAGAAATTTAACTTGGAAATAAGGAGAATCTGGCAGTGAGAACAATCAACCAATGGAACACCTTGCCTTCGGAAGTTGTGGGAGCTTCATCACTTGAGACTTTCAAGAAGAGACTGGACTGCCATTTGTCAGAAATGGTGTAGGGTCTCCCACTTGGGCGGGGGCTTGGACTAGATGACCTACAAGGTCCCTTCCAACTCTGTTAATCTGTAAATCCTCCTCAGTGATAATGGTTGGGTAAGGACCTGCCTCAGTTACCTTCTCAAGAAAGTAAAACTCTCGAAGGAACTTTTACTGAGAGATAGTGATTGCAGAGAAGTCAAGTGGCGTCTGAAATTCACTTGCGAAGCATTAGACTTACTTTCCTCTTCAGCCTCCATCCCACTACCTCTTGTCCATCTATAGCCAATAAAATGCCCCAAATATGTTTTGGAAACTCCAAGGTGGGATGATGAGAAGAGATCATTCTTGGAATGCTGTGACCTTGAATGCCAGTCTGGAACCAGTTGAGAAGGATTTTGAACAGATGGCTAATTCTCCCCCCGCCCTCCCCCCCAAAAAAAACCCTCCCAAGCAGTCATAGCAAAAGTAAAAGTATGAAAAACATTCAACCCACAAAGCCTCCTTCTCCCCCCAACCCAGAATGGCAGCATTCCAACAGGGACCTGACAGGTTGCACACACACCCCTCCTAGGCAGCCACCTAATCTAAGGGAGTTCTATCTTAAATCCAAATATTTGTATATTTTTTTAAAGTGGTCCAACCTTTTTATAGAACAGGGCATCTCCCAACTTAGGAACTTTAAAACTTGTGGACTTCAGCTGCCAGAATTCCCCAGTCAGGAGTTGAAGTCCACAAGTCTTAAAATTCCTAAGTCTGGAGACCCCATTATAGAGACAAAGGTCCTTGATGGACATATTCAAGAATCGTTAACCAGGGAAAGGGGTGGGGTCAAACATTTTTAAAGCTCTAAAAAAATGAGATAATATTCAGAAGTGGTTCAGGCAATGCCTCCCTGATATCACTGGACTATAAGAAACGGGAGGAGGTACAGTCAATAACATTTGCAAAACTGTTATGTATCAATGGAAAGGAACACAGCGACTTGAGTAGTTTGGACACTCAGCAGGAGGTTAGCAAGTCCATGTTCGAAACCCGAGAGCTGCCATTGGGTGGGGTTGAGCTCCTGCCCTTCTCTCCAGCTCCTGCCAGAAACATGAAAGGAAATCCCCAGCTGGGGATTCACATGGCAACATTGATGACACCACCTAATCCTTTCACCCTGGAAGTGCCTCTTTGCTTCTGACACATGAAAAATCAATATAAAATTGATGGAGATGATGGATGTGGAAATAACCCACATCTACCTCCATGCTAATTTAAACTTTAGTCTAACACAATCCTCTGAATATATCATTCCTTATAAAAAAAGAACTGAGACCTATTGCTTTCTGGACAAAGTCCCATGATCCCTAATGCTTATCTATTATCACACTAACCAGTACATTGGTAGGTCAATATAACCTTCCATATTAATGATGGTCAGGGTAGACTCATTAGCATTCTCTAAGGATCCATCTGAATATATAGCTGAAATGTTGCTTGTAGCTAATGAAGGAGACTGCTTATGGTCATTTAAAAATATGCTTGCTTACTTACTTCAAGGAAAGGTTCCAGAACTTATTAGAGCTAGGGAAATTCCATTTTGTGATTCCCAACAGATTTGTACTTGGTTATTATGTAAAGTGAATTATATTTATTATTTGCAATCTGCAAAATCACCAAAATACTAAGTATTGACCTTTAGGTACAATGTGGAAAATTCTGAAAATTCACAGAAGTTGAAGGATATCTGGATTGAATATATGTAGAAATGAAGTGGGAGAGACCAGAAACAGAGAATGTTTATCTATCTCTAAATTTCCCTGCAGGGAAAGTAATTAAGATCGGGAAGTGGAGAGAAATGGGTCAGTTATCCTATATAAGATTTGGCTGGGTAAAGAAGGAAAGAATTCAATGTTTTTTTTTAATCTCACATACAAGGAATAGGTGCAACATGTGTGTGCAAATTAGTACAATTGTGGAACAAACAGGAAGCACACTTATTTGTCGTGTCTTATTTTCCTATTTCTAACTGAATCTTATTTTCCTATTTCTAACTGTGGCTTAACTAACCAGGCAGTGCTAGGCAATTGGACTTATTAAATTTGTCCTCTTAATTTTCTACATAACTCATTTCCCCTCCTTTTTGCTGGAATATTCAAGGTGACACAAACTAATGTCCCCATACCTTGCCTGCTAAGTGTATTGATATCTACTGTTGGTGGCCTCATTAGAGACTCATTTCCATGAACAAAGAGGTTACATACCAATAGAACCCACATTTCTTTGGAAAATTCTACTCTCACGTCTTTGCAATGCAGGATTCTTGGGCACCAATTGTGTGAAGAAGGGATAGAGATTTTAGGGCACGGCTTCTTCCCAGAATAGCTAGGGAGTTTCCAGCTGGCAAAACTCTAATGAGGTTAATAGCTACTAAAAGATATTTCACGAGAACAGTTTAGGTATCTGGCCCCAGCTAAGCTTAATTACATGGCTGATTGCATGAAACTTCAAGTACTAAAGGCTAATGTATAAATCTGTAAAATGTGAAGGACAACACGCGCAGAGAAGTGCTGAATGATATCTAAGAATTTTCTTTGTGAAACATTTGCTTAAAGCCACTCTGTGTTAAACCAGGAGCACTTCTTAGAAAGAACCTTGCCATAAGAGAAGATGTGTAGGTTACTGAGGCCTTGAAGAACAGCTTCCTCTAGGTAGAAAAATGGTACATAAATTATCTTTACTTGTGCAAAAAAAGCCTCTGTGGAATAGTTAGATTTCTCTCTCTCTCTTTTTTTTGCCTTTAGATTCATCACTTTTATTTGAAACTCAAAACAGCGTAGATCGAATAGGATGAAGTAGATTCTTCCTTTTTTATCCATAGAAAAATAAAATAAAACAAAAATGGAAATGGTTTAGGGAAACAGAGAGATTTATTGGATCAAAATCATCAAATGGGTTCCCTAGCTGAATGGAGACTTAAATCTGGATATCATTGATCCAAGTTCCTAAATTCAACTCTATCACAGTATAACATCACATTATTCAAGAGCATTAGAATTAGAGATTGGCTTCTGTAGAGTGGTGTAATGAAGTGTCCATAGGACAGGAGAGAGGAAAGGCAGTGGTAAAAATCTATCTATCTATCTATCTATCTATCTATCTATCTATCTATCTATCTATCTATCTATCTATCTATCTATCTATCTATCCAACCATTATCTGTCTGTCTGTCTATCTATCTATCTAACCATATCTTCTACATATCCATCCATGTATCTAACCATCATCTATCTATCTATCTATCTATCTATCTATCTATCTATCTATCTATCTATCTATCTATCTATCTATCTATCTATCTATCTATCTATCTATCCATCCATCCATCCATCCATCCATCCATCCATCCATCCATCCATCCATCCATCCATCCATCCATCCATCCATCCATCCATCTATCTATCTATCTATCTATCTATCTATCTATCTATCTATCTATCTATCTATCTATCTATCAATCATCGATCTAGTGTATCTACCTACCTACCTACCTACCTACCCACCGCAATAGCACTTAGATTTACATAACTTCACAGTGCTTTTACAGTCCTCTCTAAGCAGTTTACAGAATCAGCCTATTGCCCCCAACAATCTGGGTCTTCATTTTACCCACCTCGGAAGGTTGGAAGGCTGAATCAACCTTGAGCCTGATAAATAGAATAGAATAAGGAATAAAATAAGGAATGGAATGGAATGGAATGGAATGGAGTGGAATGGAATGGAGTGGAATGGAGTGGAGTGGAATGGAGTGGAGTGGGGTGGGGTGGGGTGGGGTGGGGTGGGGTGGGGTGGGGTGGGTGAAATGGAATGGAATAGAATAGAATAGAATAGAATAGAATAGAATAGAATAGAATAGAATAGAATAGAATAGAATAGAATAGAATAGGAAGGGATCTTGGAGGTCTTCTAGTCCTATCCCCTGCCTAGGCAGGAAACCCTACACCACTTCAGACAAATGGTTATTCAACATGTTTTGAGATTAAATTTGCCAAATTTCAGGCAGCCGGCCTTCAGCAGAAGTAGCCTGCAGTACTGTACTCCAACCACTGTGCTACCGAGGCTCTATCTGACTCCTGCCTCATTATTTTTTAATAAGCAATTCAAGGTTGTGACAATACCTAATATTCCTTCTTCCTCTTATTTTCCCACAGCAACAGCTTGTGCAGGGTCCTTGGTGCTTTCTGAGCTTGGTTTTATTTCCTTGCAGACATTTTATTATCCAAACTAGGTAACATCATCAGTGCTAGAAGGGAGTGAGGTGTATGGAGAAGAGGAGGAGGAGAAGGAGGAGGAAGAGGAGGAGGAGGAGGAGGAGGAGGAGACTTGGGTCTTGTGGGGATCAAGCACCAAGGACGGTGGGGTCCTTGGTGATCTCTGAGCAGATGTTTCATTACCTAAACTAGATAATATCATCAGTGCTCCTCATTTCAACCCTGAGCTACAAACATTTTCCTTTTTGGCATAATCCTGTGAGTTGCATTGGGCTAAAAGAGAGTGACTGGTCCAAGATCACCCAGTAGGTTTTCATGGCCAAAGTGGGACTACAATTCACCATCTCCTGGTAATTGGCCCAAGATCACCCAGCCAACTTTCATGGCTAAGTTGGGACTAGAATTTTCAGGCTTCCATTTTCTAGCCTGGCATCTTAACCACCCAACCAAACTGACTAAATAAATTTAGAAGGGTGATTTGATTATGATTTGTGCGTGTGTGTGTGTTTGTGTGTGAATTTTTTAAAAAAGTTCATTATGTAAAGTAGGAAATAGTTTTTTAAAAAGTATAAGGGCCACAGATGCAGGAAACATAAACTCTACTTCATCTAAAGAAAATAACTACACTTCTGAATATGCAGGCCATATTATTCATAAATATATTATTATTCCACTGAACTGGAACTAAACTTAAGATTTACCCTTAAAATTTAAGGCTACAATTGTACCATTGTGTGTGATAAATTTTCTTGTTTATCCTTCCTTGGCTACCTTCATCCTTTCTCATAAAAGCAGGACTTCCCTTTGTAACACACATCAGAAGATTTATTTTAAAACTGAACCCATGCCGTAACACTGGCTTAAAGTTTCTTACAACTAAGGGAACATAACTGCTTAGTTATGGTAGGATTCTAGATTAATATTAGACTTTGAGTTGATGGAACATTGACTGTATAATACCAGCTTTTGCAGCTGATATATCTTCAGATTTAAGTTCCTTTCGTTTAATTTTTTTACAATCACATTCCTGAATCTGATTTATCCTCTTTCAGATCGTTCTGTGCCATTTTATTGGTAGCATCTTTACAAGCAATTCTCCCAATTTTTTTTTAAAAAAATCATGTTTGTATGAAAAGATTTATTTTAAATAGGAAGGTTTAGTTTCAGCTGCGGTATTTCTTAGCACTTTTTCCTCATTGTGTGACTTTTTAACACCTCTCTCGATTGACAAACCACATTTTTTTTTTAAGCATTAATTTCAAAGACTATCTGCATTAAAAAAAATTTTTTTTTTGTCTCCAATGGTTGTTCTGTCTCCTTGTTTTCTTCAGATTCTCTTCCTTCACTTTGAGGATCCCTTTTGAGACTCCTCTGTCATTCTTTTTATTCAGTGTTAAAAATATAAGATTTCAAATGTCATCATGAGACAATTGCATCTCACAGACAAAAGAGACTTTCTTCCACTTCTGTTCCTTGGCAACCTACATTTAAAGTGCACACACACACACATATACACACACACACACTGCATCTTCTCTCCCAGTTGAAACCAGCTGCTAATTTTTAAGATCAGATAAAACATTTGACTGATCAATTTAATAGCCATCATGTCAAAATATTTTATCCATATTGCTTAGCAGTCATGAGAAGGTCGGTCGTGAGAAGGTTGATTTTGGGACTGGATCTCCAGTGGATTAAAAGTGATTCATCCTCATTTCCTTCCTTTTAATTCTCTGCAGGCATTTAGAAATTAGAATAACAGAGTTGGAAGGGACCTTGGAGGTCTTCTAGTCCAACCCCCTGCTTAGGCAGGAAATCCTATACCATTTCAGACAAATGGTTGCCAATCTCTTCTTAAGAATTTTCAGTGTTGGAGCATTTACAACTTCTGGTGGCAAGTCGTTCCACTGATTAATTGTTCTAGCTGTCAGGAAATTTCTCCTTAGTTTCAGGTTGCATCTCTCCTTGATTAGTTTCCATCCATTGCTTCTTGTCCTGCCTTCAGTGCTTTGGAGAATAGTTTGACTCCCTCTTCTTTGGGGCAACCCCTGAGATACTGGAACACTGCTATCATGTCACTCCTAGTCCTTCTTTTCATCAAACTAAACATACCCAGTTCCAGCAACCGTTCTTTATATGTTTTAGCCTCCAGTCCCCTAATCATCTTGGTTGCTTTTCTTTGCACTCTTTCTAGAATCTCAACATCTTTTTTTTACATCATGGCAACCAAAACTGGATGTAGCACTCCAAATGTGGCCTTACCAAGGCACTATAAAGTAATATTAACACTTCACGTGATCTTGATTCTGTCCCTCTGTTTATGCAGCCTAGAACTGTTTTGGCTTTTTCTGCCAGCTGCTGCATACAGCTGGCTCATATTTAAATGGTTGTCCACTAGTACTCCGAGATCCCTCTCACAGTTACTACTAACAGATCCCTCTCACAGTTACTACTATTGAGCAAGGTACCACCTATACTCTACCTGTGCATTTGATTTTTCTTGCCTAAATGTAGAACCTTATTTTTTTTCACCCTTAAATTTCATTTTGTTAGATAGCGCCCAATGTTCAAGTTCATTTAACAGTCAAATGTGACAACTTTCTGATTGCTCCTCATCTCAAGATCTCTTGATTTTTCTCTGTAAATACTTCTCTCCCTTCTTTACACTTCAGTTCTCTCGTGGCACAGCTGGTCCTCGACTTACGAACACAAATGAGCCCCATTTGCTAAGTGAGATGTTTGCTGAGTGAGTTTTGCCTTGTTTTACGAACTTTCTTTCCACCGTTGTTAAATGAATTACTGCAGTTGTTAACTGAGTCTGGCTTCCCCATTGACTTTGTTTGACAGAAGGTCACAAATGGGAATCATATGACCCCAGGATGTTACAACCGTCATAAATGTGAGTTAGTTGCCAAACTTCCGAATTCTGACCACTTGACCATGGAGTTGCTGCAGTGGTCATACATGTGAAATGGTCATAAGTCACATTTTTCAGTGCCGTTGCCACTTTGGAAGATCACCAAATGAATTGTTGTAATTTGAGAACTACCTGTAATCTATTGCAACAAGGCACAACTTTTTCCTCTTTCTTAAATCTCAATGACGGTCCCTTTCACCCTTCCAAATGGTGTTTATATCTCTGTGTACAATTTACAAATTCGCTGGGTTTGCAGTGGTATTTAGCAGCATATTCATATTCCCCTGAGAGTGACTATGAAATTATGGATAAGGTGTTGCTGCTGGTGTTTATGGCTCACGTGTTAGTCACACAGATATTCAAACACAAACAGCACGTTAAAGAAATCCCTCCGTTAGGAAAACCAGCAGATATAATATGGTTAATTTACTAAGATACTTATCTGATAATCAGTGATGCAATTCAACCGGTATAACAACTGGTTTGGTGAGTGCATGCTTTACATTTTAAAAAGCCCATTTTCAACTCCATTACTTATGGTCTGCTGCATCTCCGGTGAGTAAATCAGCTGAGCTAAAAAAAAAAAAACAGGAAATAAAGCACAGGAAGGAGAGGGGCAGTTGAGCAGGGGCCAATTGCTCACCAGAACTACCAGTTTGCCCAAATTGGTCTGAACCGGTAGAATCCCATCCCTGCTGCTAATCAGGGGTGCGCTGCTGGGGTTCAGGAGATCCTCTAGCTAAGATTCTGCACAGATTAGAGACCACCAAATCCCACTCTTGGCTGGCCCTGCCCATGCCTCCCCTCCAGAGGTGATATTCAGCAGGTTCTGACCAGTTCTGGATAACCGCTAGTGGAAATTTTAAATAGTTTGGAGAACCGCTAGTGGAAATTTTGAGTACTTTGGAGAACCAGTAGTGGAAATTTTGAGTAGTTCAGAATACCACCACTGACTGGCCCCGCCCCCATCGATTCTCTGCCTCCTGAGTCCCAGCTGATTGGCTGGGTCTTCTTTTGTTGCCCTACCCAGGAGAACGGAGCTGGAAAGCAGGTTAGTGGGGTGGGGAGAGAATGGGAATTTTACAGTATCCTTCCCCTGTAGTGGGCTGGGAATGGGGATTTTACCATATCCTTCCCCTGGAGTAGGGTGGAAGTGGGGATTTTACAGTACCCTTTCCCTGCCATGCCCACCAAGTCACACCATGCCACGCCACATCCACCAAGCCACACCCACAGAACCGTTAGTAAAAAAAAAATGAATCCCACCACTGCTCCCCACCCCTCCCAAGAGTCCCCATTTTGGATGCAGGTAAGTGCAGGGCATGCACGGGGGCCCAGGGAGGGTGAAAAGGGGCCTCCTGGAACTTCAGGAAGGCCGGAAATGGGCCTGTTTCCAGATTCCAGAGACTCTCCAGGCCATTTTCGTCCTCCTGGAGGCTCAAGGAAAGTCTCCGGAGCTCAGAGAGAGCAAAAATGCCCCCCAACCACTGTGGTGCAGGTGGCCAACTAGGCCACGCCCACCATGGCCACACCCACCTAGCAACCGGGCAGTGAACCTGTTGCTGATATTTTGAAGCTCACCCCTGCCGCTAATATTTTATTTTCAACTGACTATTCCAACGGAAAACCACGGGGCCAGAGATCGTGGCTTTGGAAAAAAATCTAATAATGCAGTACTGGTAAATAAATATGATGTATGACCTTAATCCATGAAATGTAATATTAGGAAGCAAATTTCACAATTATGACTGACTGATTGCTACTCTGTAATACAAGGCAATTATTTACCTATTTATCCAGCTATAAATCTTCCAGTATTTGCTAGAATTGCAGGCTCTGTTTTTATTTTTATTTTATAATTCAAAAGAAAGAAACCACTTTCTGTTCCAAATGGTTGTGGGCGATGCTTTATTTTGTTTTATCTGAGTGTCCTGAAGACTGAACCGATTATTTTTTTTATAAGTCTATGCAAAAGGAAGAAATTTGATATGTAGCATCATCTGTTTATTTAAGTAATGTTATCATTTTATCAAATGAGTGATCATAATAATTTGATGAAATCTCCTGCTGTTAGCATCAGATAGGATTGAATTCAAAGTACAATGTAATTACGTTTAGCTCATACTGTTTATCAGAGTTACACATTCAGCTCTAATAGCTTTGCATTATTTTAAAAAGGGTAACAGTTATCTTGTCATGCTTTGTTGTCTCACAGTTCATATCAACATCAAAGTGGGAAAAGTTTGCATACTTGAGGCTGACTAGCCAATAAATTTCAACCTTTATCTACATTTAATTCATTTACAGTATAGAGACTAGATACTCCACATTGGCAACAGGAAGGGCATCCGGCCATTAAACACTCTGCTAGCTAAAGATTGCTAAAGATGATGATGATGGTGGTGATGATGATGATGATGATGACAATGACGATGATGGGGACTAAATACATTCAGGAAATGAGTAATCAAAATCCTCTTGCCTGACTTTGTTACAAAGGATTGTGAATGATTTTCAGCTGAGTCAAAGACTTAACCTAAACTTCCCTGAACTTTGTCCACTTTTATCTAAGTTCTAGCTGCTGCCTTATTTGTATTGCAATCATATTCCCTAACATTATATACATAAGTGTAGAAGAGTAGGCAGAAACTGGGGGTGAAGTCAAGAGAGGGCTCAGTCTAGAATTGTTACATGTCTACAAACACTCCAAGTCCAGCCCCTCTTGAATTCCATTAACTCTTATCTAGTACTGATTCCTGTGTATAAATTTGAGCAATACATCTTCTGAACTAGAACTTACATGTGATCCTAATTCATAGCACCTGATAAGTGTGTGTGTGTGTAAAACATTTGTATAGATTCTCACATATCAAAATCATGATGGTTCCCAAACAGTAAATTAAAATTTTATCAATAATAAAACATAATACCTGCATCTATTTAAATCATAAACGTTAAGAACCTGCCACAAAAGTTAAGCTTTGTTAGTCGTCATTAAATCCTCATCCTCTCTCAGAGCTTGGGAAAAAAAGGTAGGTCAAGGTTAAGTCAAGGAAAAGGGTTGGACAGGAAAAAAGGCAAGATCTCTAGATCCCCTACAATGGCCATGTTTAAGACAAGGGACTGGGAGAGTTCCCATTTTATTTGAGCTGGTGTGACAGATGTCTTTTATGATTCCCATTGATTTGTTTGTCACTGATGCAGGTCAGTAGAAGGATCAAGCTACTTTGATAGATAGAGTTGAACTGCAATGATATGGGCAGGTACATACATTTTTTTTTTCCAGACTAGAACTTCAGAGAATCTCTCAGAAGTTATACTAATGCACTCATGTTGCAGAAAACATTTTTGTTACAGTCAAATTAAATATCTATGGAGATTCTCAGTCATCCAGATCATGGTTGTTTTCAAGTGATTTCTGGGAGATGAAGTTTAAGAACACTCATGTATATATATATGAATATATAATACATAATGTATGTATTTATATATACTGAACACACACAGAGAGAGAGAGAGAGTATACAGTGTGTATGTACATATACTTTATGTCCTTTCTGCTGGAATTATTTCATCGTGAGTACTCTTAAACTTTGTCTCCAAGAGATCACTTGAAAACTCAGCTATATCACTCAGGAAGATAGAAAACTCAAACATTTAATTTAAACCTATCACTCTTCAACGACTTACTAATTTTTATATATAACTTTTTTTAAAAAAATTCTGCCGTGTGACTCAAAAATCTATTTGTTGTTTGTTTTAAGCTTTGTATAAAGGGAACACATGTCATAAAAAAAATGTATAATACCACTTATTTATATAAGAGAAATCCAGGTGGCACAAAGGGAAGGTAACATGTGCAACTTATTTTTCTTCAGATATAAAACGATGCTACACTGAGAATTGAAATTAACAATTAAAAATTGAAAAGCTCATGCTCTTTGGGAAAGAGAAAAATATATATTGCCTCTCATGAAATGTTAATAAAAACCAGCTTTTCTACATCTCAGAATATGGTAACGAATGATATCACTTAAAATAAATTGAATGCAAGATCGGGGAATAAAAATGCCTATTTCTATTTTTGCTCAAGTCTATAAAATTAACTCTGGTGATTCACTTTCACTAGTTACCTTCTGTTGTGTCCAAGCCCTTATCTTCATTGTTCCAAATGCCTATTATTAATCTAGCTCAGATTATCTCAGTTAACAGTATGTTCTGTTTGACACCCAGTGGAGAAAAAAAATGAAAAAAAAATATTGCTAAGCCTTTATTTGCATATCATTCACAGCCCATAAGTCATAAATACAGAGAGAATAAATGATACAATAATGTACTTCCATTGAATCAATGTTTGTTGAATAATAGAAGACCTTATGTTAAAGTAATATAAACAGCTAATAGTTCAGTGTTACATTTTCATCACTACACTCAGAAGCAACATTTGTGAAGATACAAGGTGATAATATCTTTCATAGTCAGCGCCAATCAACAATGTTTCTACTTGAGCGTATATAAAATGTCAGAGGAGGCCATTTTTTTTTACAAGAAAGACAATAATTGGAGATCAGAGTTTTTTTTTTAAAAAAAAAACATTATAAACTTGTTTTCTGGTTATAGTTCTTATGCTTTTATTTCTACCAGTTTGCCAGTGGAACATCTGGAACAAGATCTTTTCAAGATAAGCTTTTGAGAAATTTCATCGCCCGAATAGTCCTGAATACCCTGGATCCAAAAAACAGTTTTTCTCAACATTTATATTGGTTATAATCTCTGAAGCTCAGATACTTAATGAGAAGAGTGGCTTAATTGGATAAGTGTCAGCATTCCAAAGAACTTCCCCAATTCCATTCAGCACTCAGAGACAAAGTCCTTCCAAGTAAGAATTTATTAAAGAAGCCATGTTGGCACATCTGGGAAAACCTGAATCTGAAACTTCTGGGTTTTCTCTTCCCCAAGGGAAAATCAAAGATCCATCCCCTGCACTCATCAGTCCATCACATGGCCCAATCAAATGTCATTCTATCTGAAGCCAACCCTTCACCCTACTCCCATCCAGGTGCAGGATGACATGTCCTTGACTTTTGAAAAGAATTTTGTTGAGTCTAATCTACTACTCACTAAGAATTCCACTCCCTCAAATTCCCAGGCACTAACTGTGGCAGCCTTGGAGCTTCTAAGAAAATATATGGCTAATACAAATAAGGCTTCCATGACTGACAATAAGGTCCTGATGTTGGGAAAGATTGAAGGCAGAAGGAGAAGAGGATGACAGAGGATGAGATGGCTAGTTAGTGTCATCAATGCAATGAACAGAACAAACTCTGGAAGTTTGAGGAGTCTCCAACTTGGGATTCTGGACAGAAGGAGTCTAGCATGCTATGGTGATTGAAAAACAACAACAGAAAATGTGTTCCTGTCTAGCAGGAAGATGCTATCTGTGCTTTAATTTTAAAAAAGTGTTTATGTATTTTTTAAAATGGTGTGACAACCCCCATGTTCTTGCTGCTTATTAAATTTGACTAATAATAAAAAGAATACAATGTAGGTGATGACCAGGCTGAGCCAGAGGGAGGAGTCAAATACATCATCAGTCTCAAATCCTTTCATGCCCACAAAAGATCCAAGTCCAGCCCACTTTAAATCCCATTGACTCTTATCAATCACCAATCTGCTTTGACTCTTAGTAGCTCAGATTCTTCTAGACAGCTTAAATTTGCAATAAAGCTTTATATTCATTGCAACTGCCTGGACCTCCTGATTGTTCTATGCTTGACATATACAAAATAATAAGAGACAAGCTGAAGCAAATAAAAACATTCAAGATGTATATTTACAAACAGACATATGTCAGCAATGTGAAACTACGATATATTGCTATCATCCATAATTATTCTACATTAATAAATTCTGCAAACCACTGAATAGTTGGAGCTGTATATATATTTGTCTTTCCACTGTTGTTTGGCCATTAGTCCACTTACTAATTCCAGATCTCATCTGGCTGTTTTGCCATCTTTTTTGAGCAAGTATGATCCTACACACCTAAAATTTTGTTCCTTTCATGAACAAGGTGAATTAAGAGGGAGGAATCAGTCCATCATTACACTGAAAACATATCAGATTTGACGCATTCACAATTATTTTCAGGTACAAACACTTTAGGTGAACAAGGGTGGAGGTTTGTTCTCTAAGTTTGTGGATTGTTACCATGCTAGGTAACATCTTCAGTGAAGTTTAGTGGATCTCAATGTTTGGTCAGTGGCCTAGAGGTGGAGCTCTCACCTCACAATCAGGAAGCTATGAGTTTGATCCTAGGTAGATATATATATATATAGAATAGTCACCAATGTGGAGTTTTGTTCAGCAAATATATTCTTAGTGTACCCAGATATATATACGGGTACAGGTATGCAGGTCTTGGTGTGTTTGGGTCTTTTTCTGTGTAAGATTGAGAGTATTTTGGCAGCGTTTCGACAAGGTCCCACTCACATCTTCAGGCTGGTGTTTTCAACTTCATGCTTGTGTGAGCAAAGCATGATCAGAACTGCCGTCTCCCTATATATATTGGTGGGGAGGTTGGCTGTGTTGTCATTTCTTGATTGGTTGATGGAGTTGATATTTGCAGACCTCGTCGAAACATTGCCAAGATACTCTCAATCTTACACGGGAAAAGACGCAAACACACCAAGACCTGCATATATATATATGCAGTGAGGGTCTTGGGGTGGGGAGGTCATGTCAGGTGAAAATCAATGGGAGGTGAAGTGCTGGTTGGGAGGGGTTGTGTGCATTGGTTGAGTGTTGGTGCTGTTGTTGTGGTTCGCCAGCAGCCGGTGCAGATGGCAGTGGAGTCAGACAGTGAGGAAGAAAGGGGACCAGTCAGGGAGTCTGAAGAGGACTTGGACGAGAGTCCTGCATCCAATGCAGGGATGGGGCCAGGACCATCTGGGAGTGGGATCTTGCCTTTGGAGTCTGGCAGCAGTGAAGCAGAGGACCCAGGGGAGCCTGCACGTGTATGCAGAGCTGCTAGAAGGAGAGAGCAGCTGAAGCAGAAGGGGTGACTTGGGAATAAGGCTGGGAGATGATTGCCCCTCCCATAATGGATAAAAGTCAGACCTCAATGATGAAAGCTTTGCAGGAAGCAAAGTAGTTCGATAGATTCCGTGTCCTTCTTGAAGCTTTGTGTACTCTGGTTGGTTTTTTCTGATACTTCAGGTGGGTTCTGTAATAATTACTTTGGAGAATAGAATAGAATAGAATTCTTTATTGGCCAACTGTGATTGGACACACAAGGAATTTGTCTTGGTGTGAATGCTGTCAATGTACTTAAAGGAAAAGACACATTTGTCAAGAGTCAAGAATCATAAGGTACAACACTTAATAATAATCATAGGGTACAATAAGCAATCAAATCATACTAGGAAACAGTCCATATAAATCATTAGGATATAAGCGACAAAGTTACAGTCATACAGTCACAAGTGGGAGGGGATGGGTGATAAGGAGTGATTAGAAGATTAACAGTAATAGTAGTGCAGACTTTGTAATAGTTGAACAGTGTTGAGGGAATTATTTGTTTAGCAGAGTGATGGCTTCTGTTTTTGGCATCATTCCCCAGCACTGAAAAGTGTGGGTTTATCTTGGGAAACTGTTTATAATTAGTTCTGGCTGGAAATGAAAGTAATTCCCAGCGTTGCATTAAAATAGGCTTTGCTTTTCAAACAATTTTGTTTCAGTACGTTTGACGAAGCCTGGATCAGAACAGCCTTTGCTATTGATTGTGCAGTTGATTTGAATTCTGAGGAGTTCAGAGATAGGTTGTAGGTTGATCCTCATGTGTAGAATGAGGTTATAGCTCCACTCTCATCCTACATACAAACTACAAATATTTGCCAGAATCACAAGCATTAAGTATACCCCTAAAATGCACCATTCAAAGGAGTTCAGGCACTGTAGAAATCTGCTTTACATTACATTATAATATATAATTACAATAACATTATCTTAACACTCTTACTTAACCAAGGCCTTCCTAGGCCAGCTGCATTAAATGATTACCCTAGTATTTTCTCCCAGAACATACTTACTGAATTTTGGCATAAAGTACTAATAGTTCATAATATAACTCTTATTATACTGTTAATAAGGGGATAAAAGTAAATTACAACATTTCCTATTGCTGACTTAATGCTCTTCCTTCTCCCAGGAAGCTTAATGTATATTATAAATGATCACTGAAGCATGACTTAGCTTAAACGTAAAAACCATGCTTCAATTATATCTAAAACTAAAATAATCCTATTGTAATGTGCATAGAAATTATGCTGATGCAAAGCTTCCTTATTTGTCTGCCATATTCAGCTCAATCCTCCAGTAATTTGGTCCTTTTTTTTCTCCATATTGTTTCACGAGTGATTGTAGATGTACATGCTTCTTAGCAATCTTACTCCTTTTTCTCGCTCAATGAGAAATATGTCTATTAAATTTGTTTTATTAAATCTTTCTCTGTTAAAAACCATATCAGTTGGAAATTTCAAGACAATCGAATGACAAAAAAAAAAAATCACCATTAATTCTCACAGCCTTACTATTTGCATGAGCAACTCGGGAGTGGGTTGGGAGGGGGAATTAGATTTTTTTTTCCCCTCTGAGAAGCTCATGCAAAGATCTTTGAGAAAGGCTGTAAGAGCAATTTCTCACATTGGTAAGAAAGCAGCAGTAATTAGCAAAATAATCAATAGATGCAGATTGCCTGAGCTTCACAAAAGAGACAAGCTTGCTTCCTTTTGTCTTGAAAATTTGTCAGACCACAAGTATAGGCCACTTTTGATGGCCCATAAGCAGCCTTCTCATTTGGAGTAAGAGTACTAATAGAAGAGAATCGCCATCAAAGACCAAACAACTCAAAGAAGTAGTGCAAGATTGGAAGGCATGGTGAGACCTGGCTCATAGAATCACCAAGAATCAGACACAACTAAATGAGTAACACCATCATCAAAAAAAGAGAACATTTGTAGTTCAGGGTTCTTGCAGTTCGAGGTCCTTGGTGCTGCCTGATCTTGGTGGTTTTCTTGCAGATGTTTCATTACCCAACTAGGTAACATAATCAGTGCCAGAAGGGAGTGGGGTTTGTGGAGAGGAAGAGGAGGAGAATGACTGTGGGGTCCTTGGTCTTCTCTTAGCCTGGTGATTTTCTTGCAGATGCTTCATGTTGTTACCAAGTTTGGTAATGAAATGTCTGTAAGAAAATCACCAAGCTCAGAGAGTACTAAGGGTTCCATAAGAGTATTTAGTGAAATTCTCAGACTTCTTCTCATAAATATTATTCTTCAGAAATCTGCCAGATTTATCTTTTGGATGATGTTTTCTAATCTGAATAGAAGTCCGAGAAAGTGACAAAGGAGCCGAAGTTGTTGTTCAGTAAAAGAGGATCGGGGTGCTAATTAAATTTGGTGTCTATAGAGATGGAGACATTAAGGACTTATCATTAAAAAACTGTCAATTCATAAAGCATTGCTGGCTTGCTCTTGAGTTGCCATAAGAAGGAGGGGGGAATGTGATGGAGCAGTTCATTGCTATGACCAGAAGCACATTCCATGGATACCTTTCTCCAGATTGTGTCTCAAGTTACCAAGCCCAGCCGAAGAGGCATGTTTAACACAGCCGGTGAAAGTGCTTAGTTGGAGAATGTGATTTATGACAGACCCTGGGAGCAGGGGGGAAACAATGTCATAGGTGAGTAGTAAATTATGTAGGGTAGAGCTGACTGCACTTGGGAAAAGTACCAACATGTTGTTCCTAATAAATAATTGGATTTCTTTTGAAACTTGGCTCAAGACTCATGAATTAATTAGAACAAGCTCGACAAGGCAAGCTACGGTGTAAAAACAGGGAGCAAACCCCACACTCACTAGCATGGATAATATTATCTAGTTGGGTAATGAAAGACCTACAAGCAAGCAAACAAGCTCAGAGACCATCAATGACTTCACAATACAAACACAATTTTGAAAACTGAATCTTCTTGGGTTAAAGCCAAGGTTGTATAAATTCCAGGAATATTAGTGGTGCATTATTTCCTTAAAATACAAGAGAGATGAATCCTGGCAACCTGTGATTTTTCTCGGGCTTGGAGACATGGAAGCTAGCATTTAAACCCTGCAAGGCTTTCAAGGTTCATTTTATTCACCCTCAGAAATAAAACCTCAAGAAACTGCTCAGGGAGTTCATAGAATCATAGAAAGTAGGGACTTTTTTTATTTTTCCTTGAAGGTGTTTCGCTTTTCATCCAAGAAGCTTCTTCAGCCCTATCCAGAGATGAAGAAGCTTCTTGGATGAGAAGCAAAACACCTTCAAGGAAAAACACAGAAAGTCCAGTTGCCTCTTGAAAAATGCACCTTTGGGACAACCACGATCTGGAGGACTGAGAATCTCCATAGATAAGGATGGGAAGGAACAGAATTAATAAATGAAAAAAATGTGAATCAAAAGAATTACACCAATTATGTAGGAACTACTCAATCTTAGATAAATATCCTCATGTAGAGGCAAACCAATCTGAAGAATCATTTCACTGGTATTTTATGTCATCTTACTTTATTTTTACACTTTTATCCATGGACTTTTATATGCTATTATTCTGTATGTAATTCTTAGGTCTGTAGGAAGTTAGCATCCACCCCCCTCCTAGAAAATTGAAATAGCCTAGGAAATATTAATAAGGCAGAATATTTCTCCTAAAAAGAGTAGTCACTCAAGAAGCAGAAACTCTACTCAAGAAGCAGAAACTCACCCCCACCTTTATAGTGGGCCATTAAGGCCTGGGCCAGAATACTTTACATAAGAAGGAACTCCAGGGTGATGGGATTAAGGATGGCCCTCAGGAAATGATAGGATTACCCATCTCACCACATGGTCTGGGAAGATTGCATTAGCCAGCATTCAGGTAAAGCCATGTGGTCCAGACCAAGCCTACAAAGTTAAGACCCCCGCCCCTGGGAGTCTGACAGCCAATTAGAATACAAGCTCCAATTCAAATCCCAACAAAGAGTATAAAACCCAGGTACTCTCAGCACCTCAACACTTTTTTTTTCCTTTTTCTCTTTTTCCCCTTCCCTTCTCACCTTGAAGCATGTGATCATTCTTCTCTGGACCTCCAGGCCATGTGGCCCTGTAACCATTAAACCTTCCAAGCAGCCTCCATGTTTCCAGTGTCTTTTTCCCCACTTGGAACTGAACCCAGAAGGATATTTCTTTCAACAGGTCTATATGTACTTATCAGTGATATATTGGGATATTTATATTCCCTTACTGTTTTGGGTTTATCTCATTTTTTTTGTTATGCCTGTAATAAAGTTACTTGATCTCTTCTGATGAGTTGGTACAACTATCTTAGTCTCCAGCTGCTCAAAACCAATTTTTATTTGCACTCAGGGTAAAAATGTTTATGCAATAAGCAGGTGCAAAGAACCTTCTCAAATAATTAATATGTGCCTATTTGTGATGTAACCTTGCTTGGTTTTTTTTTTTTACTAATTGCATGAAAATAAGTTAATTGCTTATGTATATA